>WEIV01007292.1:158578-170923 GCA_013390005.1 Calyptomena viridis
GGCGGGGACCCCCTGGGGCCGGACCCGCTGCCCGCCCGCCGCCGCACCGGGATGCTCCCCACTCTCGGGTGCAGGTCCCGCCGCCCACGGGGGGCTGCGCTGAGAGCGCTCCGGGACAGCCCGTCGAGGGGAAGACTCCCCAGGGCGCCGAGGAAGAGGCCCTCGGGGCAGCAGCAGGCAGAGAAAGTTGTTACTATTTTTCTTAATGACAAGCCTTTCTTCTCTTTAAAAAAAAAAAAGTTTTATTCTTTTTCAGTCATTGATTTAAAATTAAAAATGTGTCACGACCTTTTTTCTCCCCCCTCCTTCCCTTTTTTTTTTATTTGCCTCTTGTTCTCTCCCCCTCTTTCCCGAAGTGGAAATGAAATAAAGACAAGAGGTTGGGCTGTTGGGGAAGGAAGCAAAAGAAACAGAAGAAAACCCACAAAACTGCACTGAAAAGTCTGCGAGAACCGCAAAGGCTGTGCCTGGCGTGGCCTCGGGTATTTAACAGGGGTACCTTCTCCCGCCTACTATTTAATCTGCTTTTTTTTTTTAAATGCAGTGGAAACACACTTGGTGCTTTCTTCCCTGGCACATCCTTGCAGCAGAGCCGGCACCCGGTTGGCGCTGGTGGGATTGAGCACCGAGAGCTGATTCCCCACATGAAGGAAGAGGCCGTTCAAACTGCACCACTCTTCTCTAAGGTTGCCACTTTCCTCCCTAAGGGCAAAGCGCAGGCCGGGGGGGAATTGATGGGAGTTTCACCGTTTGTTTCATTGCCACAAAGGTTTAACTTCAGGGGCTGGACCTGGAGCTTCTGGAAAGGACACACCTTCAAATGTCGTGGCCAAATGAAAGAGCTCTCCTTGACGCATGTCTCCTTTACTCTTTTGTGTTGCTGAGGTCTTCATCCAGGGGCAAAGAGGTGTGAGCTCTTGTGTGAGTCTGAGATCTGAGGATGTGGGACTGGTTGGAGTCCCAGGGATGGAGGTGCTCCAGCCCCGAGCCCCACATCAGGTGACACACTGTCAGAGAGCTCCTTCAGCATTCGGTATTTCCAGCCAGGAAATCCCAGCCATGAGCCACAGCAGCCCTACCCACCGTTTCGATAAGGTCTAGTGGAGCAACACACAGGCAAAGACATCTTCGTCCCAGCGGGATTTACCTCACCACCCAGCACTTTGTCCTCCAGAAAGGCTTTTAAGCCCTGAATGCTGATGCACGGATAGACCCTGGGAGTGACAGTGAGGGCTGGGGGCATCTACTTGCTCCCTCTACTCCTGCAGGGAGTTTACAGCTGCTGCACAGGTACTGGGTAAGAAGCCACCTCAGCATGGCTTCGGGCAATACCTCAGCAATACCACTTGTAAAACCTTCTCTTTCTTTCTCTTTAAGGCTATGTAATTTCTCTGTTATGTCTGAGATTTTGCTCCAGGACAAAATGCAGCTACGTGGGGTTTAATTGATTTTTTTGCAACGCTTTCTACTTGAGGTTTGTTTTATTTTAACAACTCCTAGTCTTTTAAGCCAAAGGAGGTAGTAAATGACATTAATCACAATGCTCTCAAACCAAGAGCTTGCTGTGACGTCTTTACTGTTGTGTGGGTTTTCTCAAATCCTGCTTTGAGGTTCCCATTAGTGAGGTCCTGGAGCACACACTTGAATTACATTGGGTGCTCCAAGTCAGATGTGCACTCACAAGCACGGCTAAATCAGGAACTAAATTACTATTATCAGCTCTGGAGCCTTGACACAAGTGATCAGGGCTGAGGTATGCCCAGCACCATTGGAGACAACACAGGGTGGAGAGGAAGTTCTGCAGCTTCCAGTAAGGCAAGAGGAGCTGGACAGAGAGGCACCAGCTGTATGAAGTAGAACATCTCAGCAGAGGTGGGCTGCCTTCCTCTTGAGCCAGCAGGTGGAAATAGAGACTGTTGGTGTTGCTTGGTGTTGCTCCTTATGGGCCAAAGCCCATAACAAAACCATACTGCCTTTCCTAAAAATACCATTCCTTGATATTTTTTAACCTGGAGGAGCCTGGGAAGCATTCTCACAGCATTGCAGGGAGTCACATGCAGCACCATGAAGAGGAATTTTTGGGGCCATGCTGTCTTCAGCAAGGCAGCCCACGGACACAGCACTGGGCAGCTGGAGTCCTTCTCCATACACTCACTGGAACAATGTTGCACACACAGCCCAAGCACTGCAATTACTCAATAAATAACGATACTAACAAGATAATGGCACACAAACATTTCTGTAGGATCTTGTTTAATTTTCAGCATTACTTGGGTGTGGGAGAGAATCCAGTACATCGAATTAACATTTTGGGTATAAATCAAATTAAATGTACAAAATGCCCTGTAGGCACAATGGGTCCCACCCTTACAGATTTGATTACTAAAATGTATTTCATGTCACTCAAATCGTTTGCAAGTGAGGAGGGAGAGATGGGATCAAACAGTAAATCAGCTGTGTGTCACCATCACAATCACACTCCACTCCTTCCCAAACTAACCCTGTGGGGGGGTTGGATTGATGGCCATGTGTGAGGGGCAGGGGGACTTGTCCCTTCTGGAGGACCCCATCTCACTGCCAGCCTCACCCCTGTTGATATGAGGAAAGTGTGCTTGGAGGCAAGGACATGGGTGTAGGGAGCAAGGGCAGGAGCTGAGATTGAGGAGACCAGAGAAAAGATGATTTGTAAAAGAGGAGTAAGGAAGGCACATGCTCAGAGGACACCGACTCAGTTTTATCTGTGAACAGGGAATGTTTTAGCTGTGATCCCTGGAGCTCTGTCCTTTCTTCTTCTTGTCTGGGCTATTTTTCACCATGATCAGCATGATTCAGCTGGAGAGGGACATGGCTGGGGCAGGGATGAGGTTTTGATTGCACAGCCCAGCAGAGATGAACACTCTCAAAAGGCACAGTCTCTCAGCAATACCAATGTCTTAGAGCTGGGCCTTTAGCATGGAATCCAGCGAAGGAACCTTCATGCTCAGCTCCCAGTGGAATCTTGCCCTCAACCATCACTCCTCCTGCACAGAAGTGGAGGGACTCAGGCAGGGGCTAGGAATACTCTGCCCACAAAGCTGAGAGCAATAACCCAGGGCCCTGTTTCTGGTGGTTTCTCACAGTTTTGAGCCAAACCAGGCTGGACAGAGATGAGACACTGACTGGTACAGGAGCCTGGCAATGCAACAGTGCAACTTTTGGTTTCTGGCTTCCAGCATAACTCAAGTGGGGGAAGTTATACAAGTTTACTGACCATCCAAAAAAGACCATAGCTTCATATCCTTGCAAAGATGAACCTTCATCTTGTGGGTTCTGTGGTGTTCTTTAAACACCAGGGCTGAGACCTCTGGGCTGCTGCAAGTCACCCAAACGCACAAATGACACCTCCTTGGCTGGTGAACCCCCATGCTGCTCTCAAGAGGCATTTTGTGAGAGATGGGGAGAAGGCTAGGTGTCAAAACTTTGCCCAGTCCTCTACAAGAAACACCTTTGTGTGACTCCCTTTCCTTGAAACGCTCCACATTTCACCATCTGAGGTGGGATGTTGAGCATGAAGCCCGTTGTGGCACCCAGGAACGGCCACTGCAAGGCCATCAGGAGCCAGGGGTTCACATCCCAGCCACATTACAGGAGAGTGTTCACAGGAAGAAGATGCTTCCATTGCAGCCAAGCCAAGATCAGAGCAAGGGAGAACATCTCTGCAGCCTTTTCCAACCTGCTGCCTCCCTGGATTATCCTGTGGAGATCTAGCATGTCATAGGGTCTTTCAAGCAGATTTATGGGGACCTCTGAGGACCATGTCTTAAAAGCCCACAGAAAAGCATAGTTCCCCTGTTCTAGAAGAAACCTTTGCCTGGAGCACACGCTGTTTCCAGCCCGTTTTCCTTCCACTTGGATGTCTGCCCTTAGAGCTGCAGCTCAACATCTGTTTGTGAAGAGCCGATGTGCTCCTGGAGTCGCTCCTGTCCATCCTGCCTTGCACCCCATCACACGCCTGCAGCACCAGGGGTGACTCAGCTGGGTTTCAGCAGACGCCTGCACACACACACCATGCCTTGCTGGAGGGGTTGCCGTTGTCTCCAAGGGCAGGTTCCCACCCAAAGTGCAGCATCTCCAGGAGGTCCATGAATGTGAGCATTGCTGGGGGTGGCACAGCTTGACAGAGCAAAGCTATTGCTTTGCTCACACAGGTGACTCTCTGTGCTGCCGCCATGGGGCAAAGCCTGACCACTGGAAAGCTCTACTTCCAAGCCGGGTTTTGGCAGCCTTCCTGCTCAGATGAGGAACCACTTCACCGCAGTGGATGGAGCCAGAGTGGCTCCACGCCAGCTTTATCTTGGAAGGCGAGAGCAGCGGCTCCACAAGCTGCCCCAGTTTAGAGGGCGATCTGCTTTCCTCGACTGAGCAGGGAGAGATGGAGGTGCCAGCTGGGGGAAGATGGCTCCGCAGGCTGCGGCAGAACCTGCCCTGCCTGTGCTCCTCTGCCGGGTTTCAAAGCACCTCACCAGGCTGACTCACCCGGCTCCCTTTTCCCTGCCTCCCACAACCCCTGCCACTCCCAGCGTCTCCTTGTCTTTCTCCACCTATACCTCCGCTTCCTTCCCACTCCCTGCCGCCGGCTCGGCTGGGCGCTGTCTCTCTGGCCGCCCACTCACTGTGGCTCTCCTCCCTCAGGGCACCCAGCATCACCCCAGGTTGCCTGGCTGCTCCCCAAATGAGCCTCCAACTCCCGCCCCCTGTGGAAATGGCACCCAGCCACTCCTGTGAAGTCTGTGTTGGGTGTCAGACCCCAGCAGCATCCCCTGAGCACCCTCCCCATGGTATCCATAGCCTTGATGCTTGGGCAAAGAGGCTACTGAAGGATCTTGTGTGCCCCACATTCCCCACATACAGTCCAGCACAACTTCGGAAGGATAGAGTGACCCCCTTGGAGATGTCCATTCTCATAAGATGGTCAGCAGAACCCTGAACTTTCAGAGTCTGATACAGAAACGTGACTGAGTGAGCATCTGTTTGAGGTCTCTGAAGTCCCTTCCCAGCTTTGTCACCTCCATCTAACTTGTTTGTGTTGCTTGGTTTCCTGCAATCTCACTGCCCAATGTTTCCTCCCTAAGAACTTCAGTGTGTTCCTACCAAGCCTAATACAGCAGCAAAGGTTGCAAAAGTAGTGAAACCCCAGGCTTTTCCTGCAAATCAGTAGCTAAGCAGAGGACAGAAAGCTATTCCCTCTGAACATTCCTGCTGTACTTAAAAATATATCACCTTTATTAGACACAAGCAAATCCGTATGGGCTCTAACTTCCGCACAAGTTGAAGCCCCTCCAGGTCTTGCATTAACCAGTTGCTGGTAGTGATGGCCCTCAATCCCCAGGGTTTCACTGATGTTTTCACGAGAGACATCCCTCTACACACCAAACCAAACAGCTGTGTGAACAGCGAAGAAATGGGGCAGCATCCTTTCACCCTTTTTGACCAGTGGTCTGGATTTTGGATTCTATCTGGTAGGCCACAGAAAGATTCAACTAGGCGAGTTCAGCCAGATGAGCAGCATCCCCATGTGAGCCCATTTCCATCTCCAGAGGGGGCCGCAGCTGCTGCTTGATGCAGTGGAAAGGCTACCAGAGGTGGTCTGCCAACACCCCACTCCCAGCAGGCTGACCCACGCAGATGGGAGGCATTGCCCCAGAAAAGACACATTTTCACTGATACTGGGCTATGCTGTTGTCAGGATGCACTGCTGCCAAGATGCACTTGACACACATCGGGATCGGGATGTGCTGCTGTCAGAAAGCGCTGTACTGTGGGATGTGCTGCTGTTGAGATGCACGGCACATCAGGATGCAGTGCCACAGGGACACACTGTTGTTGGGATGCACTGCACACCAGGATGTGCTCACAGAGGCTGAGAGCTCAAGCAAGGAACACAAAGTCCAGCTGCTGCGTCAGCAGCCTGTCCCATGAACTGACTGGGATTTATTGGGGGTTAGGGAGCCACCAGTCACCTGGCTCACTTGGGAAAGCTCTTCAAGAGGTGGGTGTCAGCTGGTGCTGGTGGAAAGAGCTGGAGACACGACTGGGGTCTGGCCCAGTCAGTCCCTTTCCAGGTTCCTAAAAATAATGATTGTGCTTCTGAAAGGCCATTAAACCCCCGCTTCCCGCAGCTGGCCCAGGCTGATAAGCTGCCGCAGCAACTGGGGGGGCTGCAGGGGGCTGCACTTCCCCCCTTCCACAAGCTCTGCCAGCTCTGCCATCCCCCTCCAAGTTCCAGCTTTGGTGGTAGAAAGTCCTCTGTCCCCTTCTCCCCTCCCCAAGGACAAATGGCACCTCTGGGGCCCCCAAGGCTTCCTCATTCCTGTCAGATGAGGGCTGCCATAAACCCCATTGTATGCGTATGGAGTTTAGGCATTTCTTTGCCATTTCAAAAATTTCCAGGAGAGAGAACAGAAAGATTAATAGAGTGAGAGAGCAGTGATCAGGGGAGAGAGGGTCAGTGATAAGCTGGAGGAAGGAATAACTCTCTCCAGTTGGGTGCTTGGGACAATTCTATTGCTGCCACCCCGATCAAGCACCCTTGCAGTGCAGCTCCCTGGGGGTTTTGGCAGCAGTAGAAAGAGAAGATGAGGCTCCTTTGGGCTCTTCTCCTCTCCAACAAGGAGGACCACCAGGACGGCCTTGGCTACTGGCAGTGATGATGCCAGACCAAGCACAAAACTGCTCCAGGCAGGGCCAGGGGATGGGATAGGATGTCTCAACCCTTGTTCAGATGTTGCCATGTTGGAGATGGACCTTTTCTGCCACTCATTCTGCTGCCGTGCATGCACGGGGAGGGCTGGCTCCCAGCGGGGATCCAGTGCTGCTGCTGGAGAGTCCCTGCCTGTCCTGCCCATGCTACAGCAGAGCATGGGCTCCAACATGCCCAGGATGAGTTAAGCACCAGGATACACACCCATTGCCTATGAAATCACCCAGGGAGCTTAGTGGTGCTGCTTCCAGCCAGGCTCCCTTCCCCATAGCTGTGGTTTGACAGCTGGGGGGGCTCAGTGTTTGCTGCAGCACCTATGGATGCCTGCACCCTGAAACCCACAGGGCTCACCTCACTTTGGGGGCCAAGGACCTCCACACCTCCCTGCCTTGCTGTGGCCCTGGTGCTGGGGCAGGGTTACCTTTGCCATGCTTACTCTGCGATGCTTTGGGGTTCTATGCACAAGGGGTTTTATCTTCCAGTGCCTTTTACAATGGTTTACAGGAAAAAAAAGAAAAAAACATGCCTGTGAGAATCTCTGACCTTAATTCTCAACAGCACTGCTGCAATGCCTTCCTCCTGCTGTCCTGCGGGCAAGGGTCTGTGCAATTGTCACCAATATAATTATAGAGGGCTGGGTTTACATCCTCTCCTCGCTGCCGAGCAGGCAGACTTTGCCCTCCATGTGCATTTCAACTGCCCATCCCCTCCCAGGGGAAACACATGCAGGAGGGAGCCAGGGTGCACTCCCCGAGTCGGGTACCCTCTGCAGTGCTCCTAAATGAAATGCACAGACAAGCTGTGCCACGGGGAAAGCAGGGAGAGATGGGGTGGGGAGGCAGCATTCAGGCTGCCCTCCTCCTTCCCCCATCCTGGTGGTGCCACGGGGTGTCTGGGACCCCTTGAGACCCTCCATCCAGGGCAATATGAGGTGTTGGCAGCAACGGCAGAGCCCAGACCTTAGTTTGTTTAGCTGGAGGTGACCTGCTGCCATCCCTAGGGCTGGCTGGCTAACGTGTAACCACACAAGCCTGGCTATAAAACCAGCAAGACTCCAGGAGTGGCTGCCCCAGGTTTCTGCTCTCACTACTGGAAGAAGGAAGTGCACAGGGAATTTAGAATCAAAAGTAACTGTTTTGCAGGCTGCTCTGCAAATGGAAGGAAAGTTTCAATGCTCCCTTGCTCATAAACTTGCTTGTAATTGTGGTCTCATCTTCCCTCCTAGTTTTATCTTTCCTCCATCATTCAAATCTCAGGACAATCAGACTTTCTTCCCTGCAGCTCCCTGGGAAGAACTATCAGGGCCCTGGGGCTTGTCTGCATGGGAGGAGCAACAAAATTCATCCAAATTGCTGGTGAGAACAGGTCAGAGGTTCCTGGGGCTTCTGTACAAGTGCTGAGCGGGTGAGTTCGAGTGGCTTTCACTTCATTCATGCCCAACAGAAAGTAAAACTTGCCCAAGCCAGGCATACCTCCACCTGTCTGGTGAGGATGCTAACCTGGTCAAAATAAGGCGCTTTTAGTACATACATTTCATTAAATTATTTTTTGAGTTTCTGTACACAGAGAAGCCCCCAGTGACCCTGCCTCTGAAAGAGAGGAGTGACACAAAAATAAACACACCACAGTTTTTTCCTCTGCATTATGCACTTTTGAATACCAATGACATGACCCCCGCAGCAAATCTGACAGAAACATTTACTGCGGGGCCAGAGCGGCCGCACCTGGATGATCAATGCCTACTCTGCCATAACCAGGTCTGCCACTGTCGGGGGGACACACGAGTAATTCTGTTTCTCGAAGTGGAAAAGGCATCACAGCAAGATAAAAGTGCCTAAAACATAGCACTTCTATATTTTTTATGCTATTACTAGCATTGCCACAGGGAGAAAATCAATGCTAACAACAGCAGGCACAGGGTGCTCCCCTCCTCGGTTGGCTCTCCGTGTGCTCAGCTCTGTACCTATCCCGGCACCTCACTGACTGTCGTGCAGGCACCCGCACATGCACCCGCGCTCATCGGCCACACGCAGCTTCACTGAGAAAATGGAAACTTGGTTTAGGTCGAATTTGGGTTTTGCTTTTTGTCTTCTTTGCCCCTGAAGTAGCCGAGCCCCTGTGTCCCGGTGGAGCGCTCCCGGTGTGTGCAGTCTCCTGCTCTGTGAATGCCCGCCCTGAAGGGAGGAAGAGCTGCTGCTGCAAAGGGGGAAGGACAGCTAGCTCACCAGAACCCTGGGGGAAAACCCTGAAAGCTCTGTGAAAACATACCTTTAGGATTATTTTTATTATTAGTTTTTGTCTGTTTGCAGTTTGATAAGAGAGATTGGTTCCTCACATCACATGGGAGAAATGGAGCAGGAGAAGGCTGTGGCTCAGGACACGAACATGGAAAACGGCTCTGTTCAAACTTTATCTCCTTCCCCTGCCATATCTTGTGGGGTTTTCCTTAGGCTTCAGTCCTTTTTTTTTCTTTTACCACTAAGGAAAGCCACAACTGAGCATCCTGTTTTCTGGATTCTCTGGTGGCTAATCTAGGGTTGAGTTGACACTGCCACCCCTCCCCTTCATGGGATGCTACCCTGCTCAGCACAACCACCCATTACACAAAGCTTAGCCTGAACTCCTCCACTTCCATCAAAACGGCTGGAAGAATGGGGAAATAAACATGGAAATCTTACTGAGACTGGACCTGCAATGCAGTCTTATCAAGGAGGGTGGGAGATGCCCATGTAAGAGCACGGACAGGAGGGAGGGGGTGGATGAGGCACAGAGGTTGCACAAACTTAATTTTCCTTGAAATCCAGAATCAAAATGATGGACTGCAGACATGTTATCCAAAACCAACATGCAGATCTGAGCTGTTTGCCCAGGGCAAAAACGGCCTTCAGCTTTTCAGAGTCTCCTTTAGGTGTGACTCAACCTTTTCCTTACTGGTGCTCAGCCCCACCTCCATAAGCCGACCTGCACCGCTAAGCTCAGCCCAGCAAAGGAGGAACCAAGGCACAGGAAAGAGGGTACCAAGGAAAGGTATGGACATAACACACCAGGAACCAGCTATTGGCAGCCAAGGCATTTGTTTGAGGAAACTTCATGTGTCGGTTTCACCAGAAGAGCCAGCAAAGAACCCTCCTGATCCATGTTTCCCTCAGCTCAAGCCCACCCTCTGCCTCAGTCTGTTTGGGAGCACCATGGACACAGCCCGTCTCTTCACAAGGAGTTACTGTGGCTTTGCCAGTCATACACATCCCATCAGCCCTGTGAGATGTCTCTGCACCAGGCCTGGGGTCACCAAACTTGTGTTTGTTGGGGTAACTCCGAAATCTCTCTTGTCCTTCTGCCAACCACCAGCCAACAGTTGGTATAACCACTCCCTCCCTCCTCCATCACCCCCACTTCCCTGCCTCTACAGCATGCCTCTGGCCAGGCTTACCCAACCCAGCTGGAAAAGTGTCTCAGAAAAAGGAAAATGGGCTTTTCCACATTGTTGCTGCTGCAGGGTTTTAAACCAGACCATCTGGTTCGTGACTGGGCTTTGGAGAAGGTTCCCTCCCTGAATGAGCTCACTCCAAGCATGGAAGAGGAGTAACCAAGCCCCTAAAACAGAAAAGCAGAGCCACGGCAGGGAAGACGAGCCCTTCAGCAAGGCCCAGCCACTGGGAGGGAGGGAGGAGAGCGGGAATACCTGAACTACCACGGAAGAAACTCAGCTTGTGAAAGCACAGCCCGAACGCTCCCTGCCTGGGGATTTTAGCCCCTCAAGTGATTAATGACAGGGTTGGGTAGAGGCACTCGGCTTCCAGCCAGGGGGAGCTGTGCCCTTCCACAGTGCCAAGGGCGCTGCGCTGGCTCACATCTCCTGTGCTTCTGGCTCGACCCTGTTCTTGGCACTCCGGTGGCCTTGGATACGTTACAAGGACTTATGCATAAACATTAATAACAGTAAACACACCAATGTGAGCAAAACTATTAGACTCAATTGAAATATTATCGTTCCCACTAATTCTGCCTTTCATTTTAATCACTTTAATTCAGGAAACAGATGAAAAAGATTAAAATGAGGAGGGATCAGCTTCACGTGTTTGGTTTTCCTCTTCCATTCTGGGTGGGGCTGGAGGTGAGATCCAGTCATCCTCTGGCAGCAACTGCTCTGTAGCTCTAAGCTCTACCTGGAAATATCCGAGCCCAGTTTTGAGACAGGGACTGTGGCACCTGCTGACATTGAGATTCCTTGTGCCCCACCATCCTGCCCAGCAGCAAGCTGTGGTGGATGCTTGGAGGAAAAAAGCATGGAGTCAGGAATAAGCCTATACCTTTCACAACAAACCTCCCACCTTCTCATTCATTTGTGGATTAAGAAGCTCAAGAGACAAAACCAGCTGCCAGACACCAAGGGCACTCCAGGAATGTGTCCAGTTCCCTTCTGAATTCATAGGTAGGTTCCATTTCTGGAGTACTGGGTTGACCTTGGCTGGATGTCTGGTGCCCACCAAGCTGCTCCATCACTCTCCTCCCCAGCTGCACAGGGAGGGGAGAATAAGATGGAAAACAACTCGTGGGTTGGGATAAGGCAGTTTACTAAAGCAAAAGCAAAGCTTGCATGCACACAAGTGAAGCAGAAATAACAAGGTTTACTCTCTACTTCCCATCAGCAAGTGATGTCTGGCCACTTCCCAGGAAGTGACTTCCACAACTCAGTCCCACATGGTGCAACCTTCTTCTGCTTGGTTTAAGCCTGTTACCCACCATCCGTGGGAAATGGTGAATGGTTGCTCTCTGAACTCCACCAGGATTTTAGAGACCTAATGGTATATCCCACCTCCCCACTAGACACCCTTTTGCCTGATACATTCCTGAGAGTCACTCTCGTGCACCTCCATTATGCTCTTTTGGGGAGCAAGGCAGCACAGAGTGACTGGGTTCTCTGCTTCTCAGGAGCATGACTGAGCCTCTGGCTGCTCCACAAAGGCCAGGGGGAAGTTTGCTTTAATGTGTTATGGGGAGAAAGTGCCCTGAAAGGCTGAAGTCGTCCAGCTCCAGAGCACCTCTGGCCATGGTGGGCCAGCGCCATCCCTGCCAGCCAGCTGTTGCCAGCTGTTGCCTCACACGGCAGCACTGGAAACATAAATTTTCCTCTGTCTGTGAAGCACCCGGATACTCCAGTGATGAGGTGTCAGTGAAAAGCCCCCCAGGGAGAGGAATAATTCTGTCTTCGGAGCAGAAAAAGTGCCAAACACGAGGCCTCAAGGCCACACACCGAACAATGAGAAGAAACCAAACAATTGAAGACCTTCTTTCTCCAGCTGCTTGTCCTACGCAATTCGGGTTTTCTGGGCACGGAAAGTGCAGAACCGGAGGTCTCCGCGCCATAAACCCAAAAATCTTCCTCGCACTCAAGACGAAACCTCCTTTTGTTTGTGTTCCGGAGCTGCGACCGCGCTGGACACGTGGGGGGCAGGAGGCCCATTTTCAGCCCCCCGGGTCACAGCTGCTGGCCAGAGGGGTGCGAGTGCCCAGTTCCGGCCGGGTGACAACCCCCTCGGGGCCCCGAGGAGCCCGGGCGCAGCTCCCGGCGCGGTGCCGGCGGCGGGAGCGGCCGCTCCATGGAG
>WEIV01007292.1:171139-253432 GCA_013390005.1 Calyptomena viridis
CCATCCATCCATCCATCCATCCATCCATCCCCGCGCCTGGGGGCAGCCCAGGTCTCTCGTGTCCGGTGAGGATCCGGTGTCCCGCCGTCCCGCCACCCTCCGTGCCCAGCACGTGGCTGCGGCGCTCGGTGCGCCCAGAGGCCGGAGCTGCACTGCGCTGCAGTGCCCTGCCGCTGCTGCCTCTCCCATGGTTCCTTTTCCACAAACTACCCCTTCCCCGTGTTGTGCTGCCTTGGCACCTGCCCTTTCCATGCTGTTCTAGCTTCACCAGCTCCCTAATCCCATCCTGTGCATTTCCCTTCAGGGGCAGACAGCGAGGAGCCCCAGTGCGAGGCACCACAGGCTCGGTGGAGACTCTTCCCTCCCTCTCCAGCAGCCAACATGCAGGAAGGATGTAATCCTGCATCCTCTAGGCCCAAGGCCACCCCCCTGGCAGTGTTCCCAGGGCTCTCCCCTGTCTGGCTCTGCTGTCCCACTGGTGCTTGTCCCTCTGGCAAAATGTGTCTGCTCTGCTTTTCCTCAGCTCCACAATGCATCCTGCTAAAGGGCAAACAGCACTGTGCTGTGCCATGCAGCCTGCCCTGGCTGCCTTCTTCTTCTGGCAGGACAGGCAGAGTGCAAGCTCTCAGAAACACCATGTGGTAATTAAACGGGGAAGTTTTCTGTGTTGCCTTTACAAAAATCAGGTTAATTCCTGACAGGCACCTGTGTGCAAGAGCCCATAGCCAAAGTGTCAGATCTGACAGTGCTGAGTCCCAATACAGAGAAATCCTGCCTGGAACTAAAAGTTGTGTAATTGTGTAATGGATGTGTTGCATGTGACAGATGTTTGGGCAGTGAATGTGCTGATCTGGATCCTGCTGATGAGCCAAGGAGATACTGGAATGAGGGCACACATCTGATTTTTTGCCCCCTTATTAAAAAAAAATAATCTAGAAAATGCACTCAAAAGCCTATGTTAAATGACACTGAAGTAATCAGAAGTTACAGAACACCAGAGTTCAAGTTCCAAGTCCATAGCCCAGCCTGATTGGCTGTTGCATGGACTTTACAATGCTGTCTAATTACAGGACTGTATTTTTTTCCCCTCAAGAGGTTATCTCTGTCAGTGCTTGAGAATGGTGGATCTTGGAGGATCAGACTGGACTGGGTAAGGAAAGAGGCAGGTTTATTTGTGCAGGAGTTGGAAAAACACGCTGAATGACATAAGCAAGGAGAGGAAGGTTGGTCTCTTGGAGTGGCAACTGGTAGTGGCTCTACACTGACATATATGCTGGGTAGATCACTTAAACTCACTTTTTTGTAGGTGGTTGCTTGCTAATTCAGTGTGCCTGCCTTGAGCCACTGAGGATCTGACAGGAATATGTACTATGTACTCATAAACTAGACTACAGCTGAAATTAATTGGTGCTGTGCTTTGAGCATGTGCTGCAGGACAACACATGCTCTGATGGACATAACTCGTGGGTGTTTTCAGTGAGACACCTAAACTTAATGGCTAAGATCTCTCCCTTATTTCATAGGCTGTGAAAATAAATGAAAATGTTCCTATTCTGTAGGGATGACGTGAAAAAAGTCTACATGTAAATAAGTGATGCCACCACCAGGGCAGGATGTGTGGATCATGCAGTAAGTGATGCCTCAGGCAACAGGCTGAACGAGGAATGTGAAAATAAACACAAGTGCCTGGTCAGGATCCGTGCTGAGCAAGGCAGCAGTGCCTGGTATGAGACAGCACTGTGACTCACGTGCAAAACACAGATAAACTGAGGGCACAACTGCGAGTTTGTGCTTTGTGTCCTGCTACTGTGTGAAATACGCCTCTAGTAAAGGAGTGGTGGGTCAGCCAGTGAGCTCACATTACTGCCCTCGGGTTACTTCTCACATCTGTGATACCAGGAAGGAGGAACTTGCTGCCCTTTGCCTGTTCATGCTGCTCTGTGCCATAGTTGGTGCTTGGTTTGCAAAATCACATTGAATTGCTGTGATTGTTACAGTCTGCTGAAGGCTTCTACCTGGGGAGATCCTCTGCTTCCCAAACAACTGGGCAGCTTTCTCCCTGTGGGTCTGGTTTTTCCACATCTGGAAGCACCCCTGTGCAGGGTTTCAGTGTCACTGCTCCCAGGCTGGCAGCAGATAGGCAGCTTTGCTGAGTGTCCTAGAGATGGAGGAGTCAAAGGATCTATTTGGTCAGTGACAAAACATTTTGGAGGTTTTGGGGGACTCATCCAGTGTCTATTCTTAGCCATTCTTCCGTATGCCCAGGCATGGGCACAGCCTGTGAACTATGAATGGAGGACTCATGACTTTCAGAAGTGCCTGGCTTGTACATGTGGGCATGGGCTCACAAACTGATTCTCTGAAATTGGAAGAGATCTCCCCAAAAGCTGAATATGGTGCTAAACTGTATGTATTTGCAGGGTATTAGCATTCCTTAGTATGCTGCTGCTGCAAAAGTGAATCCAAAATGCTCAATTCTTTTTTTTTCCCCCAGCAGTCAGTTTAACTTAATTTTAAATTGCTATTCAGTAGTGCCAAGGCTCAAAGCTTATATTTTATAACTGAAATCTGAGATTTTCTTTTTATAATTCTTCATGGTCAAGTCAGACAACAATGGCTTCATGTTTTAGAGATCCAGTTATTTGTGTAATGGAATGGAAATAAATAATGTGGATATTTTACAGTCCTGGTGTAGGGATTATTTTAGATTTATCTGTATGCAGATTAATAAATTTTAGACTTTTATAAATTGATGTGCCAGGCCCAAAGTGATTTGAGCTTGTCACACTTTTCTAAGCTGATGCAAAAGACAAGAAGGGCTGACTTCCAAGGATAGAGGGAGGTGAGAAGATTAAGTTTTTCACAGCACTTTGTCACTGGTGATACTCAAAATTATGCAGGTGTCTTTTGCAAACTGTGAATTTTCAAAGTAAATACATTCACCATCTGAAAGATTGCAGGATAGCTGTGTTTTGTGAAGGAAAAAGGATTATATTCTTCATGTCATTGTTAAATTACACTGTATCTCCCCACATCTTTATTGTTACTAACTAATAGTAATGTAATGATAAGTTGATGAACTTTGTCTTCCGCAATTACTAATTTGTAACCTAAGTGTAGTTAATGGAAGTTGATGGGAAGGAACTGGTTTTATTAGATTTATTTCCAGAGAGAGTTTTGGTTATTGGCAGACATATGTGTCTGTGCATTTTCTTAACAAGATAAAATTACTTCTTAAACAAAACCTTTCTATTTTGATCTTGACAGGAGCAATGATTGCCTTTGAAACGTGCAGTTATTGGCATGCTAGATGGGGAAAAAACCCTGTGAGAACTTGTCAAATCATAATCACCAGCATCTTCTATGGTGACTTCGGGATCAGCTTTCAAATAAATTATCTGTGGGTGCATTTTGGCATCATTCAAATGGGTCAAAGAAGTTATTCATCTTTTTTTGCCATTAGGCTAAATAATTTATTCATATCTCCAGTATCCAGTGGCTAACCTTGACACCTGTGAAACTTTCTCATTCCTGAGTCCAAGAGGAACATAAGTTGGTAAATTAGACACGTAGATAATGCTTTAAGCTTCAACTAAAGATTCTCATCTTTAATTGTGCTAGACATGACTATGATCACACAGCATGATTTAGATGTGAGCCAGGGTTGCCTCTCAACAGTCATTTCATGGGTTTTACTGATTTATATTTCTGTCCTTGTCTATCATATTTTCTGACAAGTTTGTAGCTATTGCTTTGAAAGTTATTAGGTCTCTGAACATGTAAAAGCACATTGCCTGCCTCAGGAGCTCAAGCCAAACCACCAAAGTGGCCTGGGTAGAGAGTTGTTGTTGCTGTCTGGCCCTGGGGAGAGACAGCAGTGTTGGGAGCGTGGGGCTGGAAGGATGGCAGCAGCACTGGCTGTGCTTGGCTGAAGTTGCTGGGGAGCTGGATCTCAGCTCTATGTCTCGTGCCAAGTGAACACTTCATGGGCTCCTTGTTTCCTCCAGAGTCAGTGTCATGTGCCCCCGTGTCTGATTTCATCACTTCTCCACTCACATCGCTCTGCTGCCTCCCCTCTCCCCAGAGGTGCACATCTGGAGTAGTGCAGCCACTTCCCAGCTAGTTCCTCCCCTCTTTAACCCATCCATCTCACCGGTTTTGGTTCCATTTATTTAACATTCCCTATGTGAGATATAAAGGTCAAAGCTAATTTCACCTAATTATCAAAGTAGCAATGTGAATAAAAATGTCCAGGTAGGAAAGAGAGAGAAGCATATAGAGGAAAAAAAGAGCAGTTGGGACTTTCTTAGGCCTTTTTACATCTGTTAGGGGGCTCACACACCAGTTTAAAAGCTGCTGGTGTGTGTTGCACATGTTATGTATTTATATTTATATATATATAAAAATATATATGTTATATATTTATGTAACTCATATGAACATTTTAGGTAAAAAGGATATTTTTTTGATTAACTGCCTTGCTTTTTCAAGAAGTTGGCATAAGCAGACTATGGGTATTTTTTAAGATTAAGACACGAGCAGAAAGAAGTAGGTGAAGACACATGGCATTTTTTCTCAAAATAATTTCCAATTTGTCATAAAATTCTCTCTAAGCAGAGAAGTTTTAAGGAGATTATTCTCATTAGGTAAAGATTTAGGGCAGGATCTTACAGGTCACATCCATCCTGCATGGCATGGGAGCTACAGGTGCATAGCATTTAGTAAAACTACTCATCTGAGTTGAGTGCCAACTTTTTGGTGTAGTGCTATTGGCTTATGGATATTGGATATTGGCTCCTGAAGATTCAAAGCACATTAAGTGGCTGTGGCAAAGGCAGGATGGTGAAGAGCCGTGCAGGAGGGATTGGAGCCTGGGTGGGAGTTAATCACATTCAGCATCACAGGTCTGTGATAAACCCTGAACCTTCTGTTTTCAGAGGCTGCGAAGTGGAGTTGTCAGAGATCTTGAGCGTCAAAATCAGAAAAAGGAGAATATTCGCCTGTTAGAAGAGCAGATTGCTTTGACAAAGCATCTTATGGAAGAAAGAGACAAGGCACTAATGGAAAAAGGCTCCCAGCAATCCTAGGCACAGGCCTGGGTCCTTAGAGGCTTGATTAAAAGCGTTTGGACATCTTTTGTATCTAACCACTTGCACGTGTTTTAGCAAACAGAGGTAATCTGTGAAGGACTGTTTGTTTTGTATAGGTTATAATCCAGTCCCTAAAGCTATAGGTCGGACAAAAACCATTTCCTCTGTCATGGTACTTTGACTGTGGAGACTTGGCCGGCAAGTCCAGTGTGGATGGACTTGTCATCGAGGGGAATAATAGCTCATTGTTATGCAAACAGCATCTAGGATGGCTAACAACGTTCACATGAGTGGGCTGCTCAGCCGCCACGATGATGAGGCCACCAGGACCTCCACCTCAGAAGGTCTGGAGGAGGGAGAGGTGGAAGGAGAGACTCTCCTGATTGTCGAGTCTGAGGACCAGGCTTCTGTGGATTTATCGCATGACCAGAGCGGGGACTCTCTGAACAGCGACGAAGGTGAAGCATCCTGGATGGAGGAGATGTCCTATTACTGTGAGAAGTGCCAGAAGTGGATCCCAGCAAGTAAGCCTGCCAGTTGTGTTGTGCATTGCTTTGCGTGTTGTCTGCAGGGTGTTTGTGCTGCCCTGCACACCTGTTTGACGGGGCAGCCCTTGTTTAGCTGTATCCCATCCTGTGTGGGTGGGTGGAGAAAGGCTGTCTTGGCCTTGCATGGAGCCCACAGCCCAATGGCAGTGGTGTGTGTTGGATACTTCGATCCATGAGCTCTGTGTGTGTCCAAAGGTGTTCTCTCTAAGGAAGTCAGACCATCTTCTTTAATTAGTAGAGGACAAGAGTATGACTTCAGAAACACACACACCCTCTCGAGTCTTATAGCTGTTTAGGGACTTTGGCCAAATTAATTTGCCTCTCTGCTCGCTCAGATAAAAATTATGACCCTTGCCATAAAGCTCTGTGGAGGAAAAGGACTTTGTGATGGTGTTGCCTTTTTTCCCCCTGTAGATTTGCCATTATCTGTGGAGCATATGGCTAAATCTCAACCTTAATTGGTTTCCCATTAATGTGACTTTAAGTTGGCTTTCACAGAAACATGCCCAGCCTGCAGCAGCCAGTTCTCTCAGCCAGGGAGGTGTCTGGAGCAAGCTGCAGAACTTGATCCCTCTGCTCTGGCCCTTGACATAGGATACATGCTGTTAGAAGTGTAACAGGTGACTTTACTTACTGAATTCTGAATTATCTGATCTAGTATTAGAGCCAAAAGCCAGATATTGCTAAGCACTGGTTGGTTTTTTGTTTTGATTTGGTTTTGTGGGGGGGAGTTTTGTTTGTTTGTGACTAGAAATCATGAACTATTCTGGTGGCACCTGCCTTGCAGATATGTCAAGGTTGCCCTTTTTGCCTTCTTACAATTTGCCAAAAGTTACAGCGTAGAAATCTCCTCTCAAGGCATGATAATGAGTGTTTAGATGCATTGTACTATTAAGTTACTATGCAGTAAATGGAAATATTAACTTGAAATGTATTAATATAAAAAAAAAGTAGCAGAGTTAAAGGTAGCATGAGTTGTGTTGGAGCACTTGATTTGTCACTCAATTTGTTTTATTTTACAAAGATATCCCTCTCTCCAGTTGCTGTGGAACAAATCCAAAGAGCAGAAAAAGCCAATTGCAAAGCAACAGTAACTAGATACAAATGTGCAAAGTAAACGAGCTGTAAAAGGCTGTGCTCTTTTCTATTCACTCAGTTATATGGAGTACAGTTGTCACTTGTGAAAATTGCCAGCATGCTCAGGCAAATAATCACTTTGTTACATTAAACTGCCGTTTAGAAATTCTGTTAAACTTCTAAGTGTGGGAATTTTTCTCCCCATATGACATAGGTGCAACTTTAACAGTTGAATTCTGCCATTCATTATGGAAGCAGAACATCCATATATTAAAAATGCTTGATCTTACATTGTTATACAGTAAAAGAGGTGACATAATTGTAGAGAAATGCCCTTGGTGTGTGAGTTTTCAGAAACACTGTAGTCTTAACTCTTTCCCTGTTGTGTGATGTCATTTTTCAATTTTTCATACTTGTGTAAATTAACTCCTGGTGAGTTTAAAAGCCCTGATTCGTATGATTTTTTTTTTTTTTCTTCTGCAGAAACATAGAGCCTTTAACTTTGGATGCATGAGGTTTTATAGGTGGCTCTATTGCTTTTTTCAGACAAACTTTTATGCAGGGTTAGCCTTACAAAGCAAAGTATATGCTGAAACGCTTTGCCGATTTGGGATCTGATGCATCAATTGTACTAAGAAAACGCTTTTCTTGATAATGCTGAGCTGTTCTTTTGGCCCTCAGTTTTAAGGAAAGATGTTCCCCTGATAGGAGAAATAAACACCTTAAGGCTTCGTGCCATGTCTGCTGCAGTGCATCCTTGGAGGCTGCTGGAAATGGGCTGGCAAACTGGATTCAGTAGCAGTTTGTGGACAGGGAAGGAGAGAGCTGTAAAGGCACACAGCAGTGAGTGGAAAGATGTCATGGAAGAGAACTCAAATATATACTGAAAGCCTTTGCAGTGGCATATCTTTTTTAACAAGTCACTTTTTTTTTTTTAAATTAGAGTGGGATAACAGTTACCTACTGAAGTCTACAGGTTTTACTGGGGAAGCAAGGAGGAAGGAGAAATCCTGGAGAAACAAGGAAATCCTTGGCTTCATGCCTACATTCAGATGTTATGTAAAATTCCCCTTTTTGATGCCTATGCTTTTCATTTAGTCACCATTGGCTGCTGCAACAGTGAAATGACATCTGTGCCTTCCATGACAGAAGGGTCTGATGCTTCCTAGGAGCTGCCTGGGTCTTTGGACTCTGGGGATAAGGCAAAAAAGTACTTTTCTGCCCGATATTGGAGGAAACCTGAATTTCTTTGCAGCACTTTACTATAAAAGGACCAAGAAATTGATTTTTGCCTTTTCATTTTAGGTCAACTGAGAGAACAGCTCAGCTACCTCAAAGGAGATAACTTTTTCAGATTTACTTGCTCTGATTGCTCAGAAGACGGAAAGGAGCAATTTGAACGTTTGAGATTAACATGGCAACAAGTAAGTGAAATGTGCCAGCAGAACAACCATAGGACTTTCTAAAACTGTTATTTGTTATGTATGTGCTACCTAGAAAAGGAAGATCAAGTATAGATAAGAAAGAAGCATATGCATGAACTTCAGAAGTTAATTAGCTAAGGATTGTCTGTATATGAGAACTTCAGTATTTGGCAGGTAAATTGAAAGATAATCATACAAACCGTTCTCTTTTTTTTTTTCTTCTTTTTTCTTCTTCTCTTGCTCATGAATTCATGGCTTCAGGCAGATTTTGGCTGCTAGGCATGAACAGTTTTTTTGTATATAAGAAATTGTAAATGTAAAGCTTCTGAGGTGGCAACACAGAAATGGGAAGCTTGCCAGCTCCCTGCATACAAAGCTCCAACCTGGCTGCTTATGCACTAGCAGCAAGTCCTTGCTGGAATTCACTATTTCAATGCCTTGCACACCTGGCAGTCAAAATAATCTGCATTACACAGCAATGACCAGGTACTAAACTGATGGACATCACGTGCAGGATGCTGGAGGGAAGGCAGGCAGTACCAGCTGCCTCAAAATGCATTTCATCAGGCAGTAGCTGTTGCTCAGCAGTAAGTGTTGCCACACACTGAGCATTGGGCAGTATGAGGGAGGCACCTATTTGGATCCTTCAGGACTGTAGTGGTGTGTTGTCTCATAAAAGATAATTTATAATGTCAGCTATAACTCCTACAGTGCTTGGTGGCCAGTGCAGGGAAAGAGGTTGGTGTGGCTGTGGCAGACCAGCAGTTTCACCAGGTTTCAGATTCGGACAGCAAAGGCTGCCAGCATTATGCACAGGTCTCTTCAGAATGGCACGGGGAAGGGGCAGACAAAATCAGAATGGGTGGGGAAGAAGGGTGACTAGGCTTCCAGCAGCCAGAGCTGGTGCTGCTTCTGGGTAAGTTGAATTGAGGGAAGTGGCCAAAGTAACTTACCTGAAGCAGGAAAAAAATGGAGACAGTGACTTCTCTGGGTTTGGTTGTGGTTTTATTTGCAGAATATGTGGTCTCAACAGATTTCTTCTCTTTAGCCAGTTGAAAAGAGAATTTTTTTTGAAGTCCTGAGACACGGTCCCACATGATTTAAAAACCCACAAAGTCCAAACTAAGAGGGGTTGTGAGGCAGGATAGAGTACAGGGGACACTAAAGCTGTCCATATTTCCTCATTTTGACATCTTCAGCAATGCATCCCAGAAAGTGAAGGTCCATCGTGAAAGGACCCATCTCCCTAAGAAATACTTCACCCTCAGAGGAATCTGAAAGGTGTTTAAGTCCCTTTTTTAAGTAGTACCAAACCGAGGCTGTGTGATTGTTGAAAGATGATCCCAGCCCAGCTGATTTTTAGTTGTATTCAGATGAATTAAGTAAATGTAGTTAACAGTTGGTCACCTAGGATTTACTTAAAAGAAATGCAATAGTTTTCACACCTGCCCTTTAGTTTAGGTGTGTAACACGTCGGAATTCATTTGGTTGGGAAGTGCATGAATGAGCTGTAAATGGCTTCTGTTTCATGAAGATCACCTGGAGACAAACTTGATTCCTGCATACCTCGAGCAATTAGGAAATATGTAGTTTTACAGAGGGTTTACGGTCTGTTCAGTTTGAAAGGTAATAGTGTGTAGAAAGACCATTGTCACTATATTTCTTATGGATTATAGTGGGATTACTTGTGACCATTTTTTTTTTTTTTCAACTGTTTCCCTACACTACATTCAGACCACAGTCGTACTTTGATTCATTTATACAACAGCTGCAAAATTTGTGTCTCAGCACAAACCTGCATAATTAGGCAGCTTCTTATTCCCCTGGGATGGAGAAATCTCTGGGCAAATGTGCATCTAACAATAGAAAGACAAGAACAGGCAACATGTAACCAGGAAGATGGATTGCAGAAGTTGCCTGTGAGATGTTGCAAAAATAAGATATTTATGAGAGGAGCAAAGATTTGTGTGTGTGTGTTTGGCAGCTGTGGGGGGCAGCTCAGCAGAGAAAGTTGAAATGATTCACTTGTATCCAAAACTTTCTGTTCCAGGTTGTCATGTTGGCAATGTACAATTTGTCTCTGGAAGGAACTGGCCGTCAAGGGTACTTCAGATGGAAAGAAGATATTTGTGCTTTTATTGAGAAACACTGGACTTTCTTATTAGGGAACAGGTAAAGACGTGATGTTTCCCTGAAGATCTGGTTGGTGAGCCAAAGAAATTAAAACTTGTTATACAGATGGACAAGAATTAATTTGGCAACATCTCTGTTGAACCTCACTGGTGAGAAAATTGGAGGATTTAATATTGAGAATCTGAATGTAGGCGTGAGGGGTACACTTGAGAAAGAATAAGCATTTCTCACTGGGGAGAAACAGAATGTCACATAAAAGCAATACAAATGCATGTATTTTGGATAATTTCTTATATTTAGGCAGCATATGAACCTGCAAAGCCTTTGAGTTTTTCTAAATAGTCACAATGGATGGGCTAGTCCTGGAATCGTGAGGCTTTAAGGACAAAAATGTGGTCCAGCAAAGTACCATGGTACTTTGCTATAAGGCTTGCAAGGACCAAGTTCTTCAAGAAGAGCTGAGTCTCACCTTTTAGATTGTTTTGGATCTTTATAAAATGGCTTTTGCATAGCAGGTGATACAAACCACTGGAACATTTTTCAGTGCATGTAAAGAAGCTGTCAGAGTAGGAATAATAAAGGGCAGCCTTCACCGTATAGGCAAACACACATTTTTTCTGAGCATACTGAAGCTGTCAAACCCAATCCTCACTGTTAATGCATGTGCTGTGAAGCCAGGAAAGGAACTGAGCAAGCCTTCAAAGTTGTAAATTTGATTGACTTCACAGTTTGTTTTCTTCCCCAGGGATTTCTCTGTTGTAAAGATCTGGCCTTTCTCCCTAACCAGATTTGCTCTTTGGCTTTGTTTTCATTGCTTGTCTGTGCCTTCTTGCTCTGTTCTCAGAAATGTCAGCATTTGTGCTCTCTGGAAATCATGGGGACCCTGACAGGAAGGCAGCTGATGGCCCATTGTCCCTCCTTCAGGGAGCCATCACCTCCCAGGGTTTGCTGTGCCTTTTGAGACTTGCCCTGAGAACTGGGCACTCCTTGCTCTGATTGAAATTCAGACGAGTGATTACTGGCCTCAGACATATTCTTCCCACTTGCCTGGACAAGCCAGTGGTGGAACGGAGACAGCTGGATCGTATGTGTAGCGGTTCAAGGCGTGCAATGCTTTTCTTCCTTGGCATGTTAAAGTACAGCTTATCCAGATCTCCAGTAACTCTCCAGACTTTGAGATGGGGCACCCGAGTTTAATCCCCCACCTCTGAGATTTAGTACCCCAAGGTGTGTAAGTGCAATGCTTGGGCAAGAGTGAATATCTGCTCTGCCCAGCCCTGCCCAAGTATGGAAGTTTTTGCCAGTGGAGGTGTGCAAAGGCAAGAAGGAATCCTGAGATCCTGTGAGTTTAGACTCTGCACCATGAACCAGATTCTCCAGTGTCCAAAGGAGTTACCTCAGTTATTGGCTACAGGGGCAATTTCTTAATATTTCTTCTCACTTCGTCTCTAAGTGACAATCTTAGCCCTGTGGCCAGTTCTTAAAGGAATAAAAAGTGCTCAGATGCCCAGTAGAGTACACTGCCCATCAGACTGAAAGGCTTAAATGCAGCTCCCTGCCTCCAAGTGGCCAAAAATGTGCTTCAAAAGTAGTTCAGTGTGTGCATCAGTGCCAGTGGCAGAAGCACTCTGCCCTTTCTCTCTTGGGGGAAGCTCCAGGTAAGAACCACAGCTGGCAAGTGGGGACCTAACACTTGTTTCCTTCTCTCCTGCCATAGGAAAAAGACCTCAACATGGTGGAGCACAGTCGCTGGCTGTCTCTCTGTGGGGAGCCCCTTGTTTTTCCGCTCGGGGGCACAGGAATTTGGAGAACCAGGATGGTGGAAATTGGTTCATAACAAGCCCCCAACAATGAAACCTGAAGGAGAGAAGCTGTCTGCATCTGCTCTAAAGGCAAAAGGTAACTCTGACCCCAGTGGCATGTAGGTTCCTAGCTGGTCCGGAGCTGGAAGACATAAGAAAAGTTTAGTTAAAACCATGTGTTTGTGTGCATGGACAGTTTCTTAGTGTTGTTCTGTTTCAATGGTTTACTTAAAAGAACTATGGTGATTATCCTCTAGTGTGAGAAGCTTATTTTATTACCTTTTGACATTGTGCTAACTGATTTAAAGGGTTTTGGGTTTTGTGCAGAGTGTTTTGGGCTGTTCTCTTACAGCTGAAATCCGAAATTTCTCTACTTCTCTTTACCCTGGGAAATGTCTTTTGTCACTAGATGCAAGTTCTCCTCTGTGTAGAGGAACAAGATTGGGGTTTTAATGAGGATTTAGTCTTCCATGCTACGTGTCCCAGAGTGAATTTCGTGTGCATATTGAAAATACATCTCTTAAGATTTGTAGTCAGTGTGTTTTTCTGACCATATAATATGTATCCAATGACTGCAGGAGCTCAGTGTCAGTTAGAATAAGCAAACTACTTCTTTAGCAGCTTCAAAGCCACCCCTGGATCCCATCATTACCGTGGAAGGACTCAGAAAGCGGGTGAGCCGCAATCCAGTTGAATCAGCCATGGAGCTGAAGGAGAAGAGGTCTCGCACGCAGGAAGCCAAGGATATTCGGAGAGCCCAGAAGGAGGCAGCCGGCTTCCTGGACCGGAGTACTTCCTCCACTCCTGTTAAATTCACCAGTCGATGCCGCCGTCCCGATATCGTCCTTGAGAAAGGAGAGGTGATCGACTTCTCCTCCTTGAGCTCGTCAGATCGCACACCTCTGACAAGCCCTTCTCCTTCCCCATCGCTGGACTTCTCTGCTCCTGGCACTCCAGCCTCACATTCAGCTACTCCCAGCCTTCTCTCGGAAGCAGATCTCATCCCAGATGTCATGCCACCACAGGCTCTCTTTCATGGTAAGAGGCACCATGTTTTTTGTTTAGTGATGAACCACTTGTAGTTTTCTAGGAAGATGCTCCCAATGAACTGCAGGATCTTTACAAGATAAGATGGAAAATAACTGGTAATACTCTGTTTGTCTTAGTTGGGTGTGACAATTCACTAGTTTTCTGTAGTTGTATCACCAGCTTCTAAGGCCAGAAGAAACACTTGCTATCATTTTCTGAGGGATCCTGAATAAACAGTGGGTAAATTTTATATAGCAAATGCTACACCACTCAGCATAACCATTTCACTGCAGCACAGATTACACTGTTAGATAGCAATTCTAGTTTGTTCTCAAAATGTTTTTAATGGGAGAAATTCTATTCTCATGCTAATGTCCCAGTAGCATAAATTTGAACATCCTGAGTAACAGATGCTGAATTTGGGTTACATTGCAGAGTAGTGATGTAGGCTGAATGCTCTTAGTTCCTTAAGGAGCCAGACCAAAGCAGTTCTGGATGGCAGGAAGAATAGTCAGTTTCTGTAGAGGAACAGAACTGTGCTGAAGGTACAGCTCACCAGCTTGGCCATTTGATCCCCAGTCTTCATGAATTTTCAGCAACTTAACATTTGTCAAAGAGTGTGAGCTTGCAGCTCAGGAAAAACAGGCATCTGTTTTCAGATGCCAAACTGCAAGACACTCGAGGAACAGGATTGAGTCTGTGTCCTGAAATTGGACTCTTTACAGTGTCTCCAGTCCAAAATGAGGAGATCCAGAAGTATGTAGAAAATAAAGAGTGTTGGGTAAACCCACATTATTTTACTTTGGCAGAAGAGTGCTGTGACAATCTTTTTTGAAATGGGGCTTTGATGTTTAAATTTTCCTCCCTGGATTATTTTGATCTGTTCAACAGATGATGAGGAGATGGAAGGAGATGGAGTCATAGATCCAGGAATAGAGTACGTGCCCCCTCCAAGTGGGACGGCTGGTGCTGGCACCATCATAGCAAGTAGAAAAAAAGTGAAGACAGCTGAGCAGATCAAGCAAGAGGTGGAGAGTGAAGAAGAAAAAACAGAACGAATGGAAGGTGACAGTGAAGATCCTGAGGAGTCAAATACATCGTTGCAGGTGAGGGGACGAGACAAAAGGAAGCCACAGCTGGAGAAGGATGCTAAACCCAGAGCTCCCAAGCATACCTCTGTTAGCATCTATGAGGAAAAGCTGCTGCTGAAGAGACTGGAAGCCTGTCCCAATGCTGTGAGCATGACCCCAGAGGCCCGGAGGCTGAGGCGCAAGCTGTTAGTCAGGCAGGCCAAGAGGGAAAGAGGATTGCCACTCTTCGACTTGGACCAAGTTGTGAATGCTGCACTGCTCTTGGTTGATGGGATTTATGGAGCCAAAGAAGGAGGTGTTCCCAGGTCCCCAGTAGGGCAAGCAACATACAGAACTACTAGCCAGGACTTCAGGATCTTGGACAGATACCAGGTGGGTGTTTCCAAATCTAAGTGAGCTTTTGGCATTGGTTATTCTAAAGCTTTTGCTACAGGCAGCAGTGTCACACTGAGGTTATCTGATTCCCAGAGTGAAAAGGATTATGAACAAGACTCATATTGACTTGGGACTGTGTCCTCACCAATGCTGTCCTAAACCCCTTTCTTCTTGGGACATGCTCATACAGCACAGCTGTCTGTCAGTGTCAGCACCACAAATGCCGATGTATTTGTATTCCAGCCCTGCCCAAATGCTGATGATGGAGGCTTGTAAGTATCCAAACAGACAAATGCTCTGCAATGTATGTAGGAGGGAGATCACTCAGAAAAGTGCTGCAAGTTATGAGGTGCAGCTCGTAGGTTTGGGTGCTAAATCTGAGAGTGCACAGCAGAGTACACAGAGGTGGGACCGTCATGGTCCTGTTCATCATGTCACATTGAGAGGCCCTTATTCTCCATCCATTGATATGATTCCCCTGTGTTAAATCATTGACTAATCTTCCTGAAATGTTCTGCATTTTTCTGTATATATAGACAATGCTGCCTGCCATGAAGGGATACAGACAGCAGACCACGAAGTTTCTGTATCGACTGGTAGGCTCAGAAGACTTGCTGACAGACTACAGTATTGTCAGCCCTTACACATCCCGTGTCCTGAAACCTTACATCAGGTACAGATGATCAGAGGTTGTGTTTGCTCTTGGCTTGTGCACCAACAGCCCACAGAGAGGACACTATTCCTGGGCAGTGCTCCTCGCTCCTTCTCAAAGTACAGCCCAGTAACCCAATGGTAACTGTGGTAACCCTGAAAGGATGGTGTTTGACTTAGCTGAGTAGTTAAACTGATTGCATTGGGAGGGGAATCTCCAAGAGAGAGCAGGGCGGAGAGGGAATTGCTGTGCTCATTCAATGCAAGTTGCACCTGCCCTTGGGTCAGAACCATGCTTTCCTTGCTCCTGCTGTATGGAGAGGCTGGCTGGGCATGCTGTGGATCTGGGAGGTGTCCTGTCCTCTGATACAAGGGTGTTTGTCCTGAGCTGGGTGCTGTTTTCCTGCATGAATGGAAGAGTGTTCTTTTTTTTTTTAAGTTGAGCATGTCAGAAAATATTTCATGGGCAGTACCCATTCAGCTGCAGTGGCAGTTACTGTTGCTCACTTGCTTTTTGTGTTTGCTTTTAATGTTTCTGGCAGGCGTGATTATGAGACAAAGCCCCCAAAACTCAGGCTGCTGGCAGAAATCCAGGCTTATCCACACAGGAATGATCTCAACTGGAAGGCTGAGCCAGAAGCACCCATTGATTACTGCTACGTTCGCCCTAATCACATCCCCACTATAAATTCCATGTGCCATGAATTCTTTTGGCCTGGTAAGATTCCTTTGGTGCTTGGTTTTCTACTAAGGAAGTGATTTTGTTCAGAAGAAAGTGTTCTTGGGCCAAATTTTTCTTCAGTTGGTATCTGGCTGGGTTTTTAGAAAACCATTATCTGATTTTGGAGGAATGCAGTGGAGATGGAGACAGGGTTTGGTGTCTTCGTGTCTTGAGATCATGTAGAACTGAGCAATTAGGCCCCAATTAGCACAGCACTTACAGAAATAGGAGCCAGTAGGAGTAGTTTAGTAGTTTGCTAAATTTAAGCACCCATTGCAACTTCAGAATCAGGGGCCGAAGTAAACAGTTTTACTGTTCATCAGCTTTGTGAGGAAGTTTCTTCCTAGTAGCAGTAAGCTGGATATGTTGGCGTGAAAGTTGGGAAGCCATATGAGGAGCAGCTGGGGTCACTGGGTTTTTTCAGCCTGGAGGAGACTGGAGAGAGACCTCATCATGGTCTACAGCTTTCTCACAAGGGGAAGCTGGAGGGGCAGACACTGATCTCTTCTCTGGTGGTGAGTGACGGGACCCGAGGGAATGGTACATGAAGCCGAGTGAGGGGAGATTGACATTGGACATTAGGAAAACATTCTTTATCCAGAGGGTGATCAGGCACAGTAACAGGCTCCCCAGGGAAGTAGTCACAGAGCCAAGCCTGTCTAAGTTCAAGAAGCATTTGGACAACACTCAGGCACATGGTGAGACTCTTGGGGTGTCCTGTGCAGGGCCAGGAGTTGCACTCAATGATCCTTGTGGGTCCCTTCCAGCTCAGGATATTCTGTGATTCTATGAATTGCATTTACAACTGCAGGTTCCACTGTGATGTCCTTTACTTCTACAAGCCTTTGTATTTGCTGGGTTTGAAATTTATGTGTAATTTCTTGAACTGTAGGCCCTTTGGGGACAGTGGCTGTACTTTATGGGGGCAGTTACGAGGCTGCAGTCTGTAGTTCTTCTGGAATAATAACAGGAATGTTCATCTACTGCATGGATCAGCTTCTGATCAGCAAACAATGCAGCAGACTAATTTAGAAAAGCCCAGTACAAACAGTACACACCTTTATTCTAAGTAACTGTTTGCATTATGTTTTGATTTATAGATAGTGCTTCAGCAGGGTTTGTAGTTCAGCAGTGCTCATGTGCTAGTCATTGCTCATGTGCATGTCTTTGTGCTAGTCATTGTCCAAATTGTACAATTCAGGGGCAAATAGCCTTGCACACCTTTCCTTTCACAAGCTCTTTCAGAGCTCATGAGAAACACTTGCAATCCTAACAGAGGCTGAACCTCTTTGTCATAGTCTCTCCTCTCCTGATAATGCATTTGAAGTTCTGGCCAAGTTGTGTCACACCTTCATTAAGTTCTTCAGGACTCACCCTGTTTTATTTAACATAAGGAGTGTGGGTGTGTTCCACCTGACTGTGAACTGTTCATCATTAAATCAGAAAGATGACACTCCCATCAATCTCAAAACAGCAATCAAAATCTCTTGCATGGTGAAAAATTTTTGAGGCTAGGATATGATTATTGTGCCTTGGTTCTGTTTTAGCAGAAGTAAGTGAGGATGTGACATTTTGGGAGGTAAAGCCCAGTGGATGCAAAGGATTTAGCTTTCCAATGGGCTGGTACAACTTGGGGTGGGGTAGAGATATGCAATGGGGTGAGCATCATTAAATTAGCACTGTTATTCAGAGAAACAGCTGTAATTCTGCCTAAGTTTAAGCATCTGGAGCATGTGAACTCGGGATCATCAATAAATGGCATCTTAGGTATGCTAAGTTGACTCCAATGCTCTCATTGACTGAATTCCTAAGATCTAGGCACTTCACCAGTGGAGTGAGCCCAGGCCTCAGTTCTACCCCTCCAAATCCTTCCTGTTAGAGCCCTTCTTGCTTCTCACAAGGCAGAAACGAGTTTGCAGGTAGCAACCACAAAGGATCTGGTGTGAAGCAGAATTCTCCCATGTTGTCTCTCACAGCATCTTGTGCCTTCACATTCTAATGGGAACCATCTCCTGAGCAGACGAGTGGTAAACCATCCTGAGCTAAGCATCTTCCTGCAGGAATAACTGCGTGCTGAGGGGATGGCACCATTCCATAGGCGCCGGTGCTCAGGGCAGTGTGCTGTTCCTGTACAGACACGCTGTAAGGCACTCCACAGACAATTGCAGCCTGGAGATAATTAACACAGCTCCCTATTGCCAATCAATTCCTCCCACGTCTTGCTTGATAGTAAGCTGGGTGGAGCAAGACAGTAATTCACCCACTTATTTGTGCCTGGTGCCTTATGATCTCTTGCATCTCATCAAGAGTGATTACTGGAAAACATACTCTTGTTATTTTGTTATCCCACATTCCAGATATATTTGCAATTGCCAACCTGAGGCTGAAACTAACGTTTCTGGCACAGCTCCACTATGTCTTGCAACTCGTTTAGGGTCTCCAAGCAAATTATCAAGCAGTCAGTCTTCACTGCCTTGAACTGCACTGCTTGACTTTAACGTGCTGTGTGGATGCTCCAGGACTGCAGCAGCAGTGTGATTAGGCAAAACAACAAACTCCACTCAGAAGTCAACAGCCTGGGGTGTTTGTGTCCAGCCTCTGACTCACAGAAGCACCACTGCCTAAGAGGCTGCTTCGTGTCCCTGATTAGAGAATTTGCATGCTAAAAACAAATGTTTTGATAGCCTCGAAAGCTGTGGTCAGGTTCACAGTGCAGCTCCACAAACAGCTGAGTATGCACAAGAGGAAGCAGCATGAGCATAAGACAAGGTGGAAAAAAGAGATTGGTGGCATTACCTGCCTATGGTTCCTAAGCTGAAGCCCAGTTTTGTGTGTGCTGCTTCTGAAGAGAGTTCAAAGTTCTAGTTTCATCCTTGAGTCATTCGAAAGCAAATTAGCTTTGTTACTTTCTCTGTGCAAGATTCCCCACTAGTATGCAGGTCTTATTTTGTTTGTGTGTTTTGTTGAATCATCTCCTTTTCCCTTACATACTTACCTGGCAGGGGAGACACCGTGATCAGGCAGCTGGTTTTCCCAAGGCAAGGTTCATTCCCTGCACTCTGGGTGTCCTGACCCCTGTGACTTCCCAAAATGCAGGAAATTTGACTGCATAGTTGGTAGCAGTGGAGGACTGCTCTAGCAGGGGCCTTGGACTAGATGATGTCCAGAGGTCCCTTCCAACCCCAACCATTCTATGATTCTGTGATCACTTGATATCAGAGCTTTGATTTAAGGATAAAAGGAAAGGATCAAGTGAGTGTTTCTAAAAATCCTTAAACCACTGAGTTTCCATGCAAGAGTGACGCTTTTCTTTTGGTTTGCAATGCTTTCAACTGTTTCTCTCTCCATAGGAATTGATTTGTCAGAATGCCTGCAATATCCAGACTTCAGTGTTGTCGTCCTGTACAAGAAAGTGATCATTGCCTTTGGCTTTATGGTGCCAGATGTGAAGTACAACGAAGCTTACATCTCTTTTCTCTTAGTTCACCCTGAGTGGAGGAGAGCTGGGATTGCAACCTTCATGATTTACCATCTTATCCAGGTAATGAAACAGTCCCATGACTCTACCAAAGAACTAGCTCTCCCTTGTGCACACATGCAGGTATTAGAGAGTAAGACAGACTGTGTTCTTCCCTTCTGGCTCTTTCAAACTGCAGTCTGACTACTTACACTCCTGCACAGATTATCAGCAGCCAGTGTGAATATTTATGGTGGGAAACAGCTTCCAAAGGCAGAAGCTAAAATGTATTTAGAAGAACCACCACACTGGTCAGATCCTCATAATTAGCAAGGTGCTGTACACTTCAACTGACTGGGGGTTACCTTTGTATTCTTCGGTGGTCAATAGTTCATGTAATACTGTAAATGTGGGGTTTAAAGGAGAAAATGAGATAATAGTGGGGAGGTTCAGTTACAACTATTGCAGCTTTCTTGGGCTACACCTAGAGTTTGCTTCCGTGACCAGGTCTGTTGCATTAAATCACTTACTGATCTTAATCTTTCACTTTCACTTTTAATACTCTGGTTCAAATACAGCTAAGTTAAAAATAAAGAATGTTTGCAACCTCATTCACTTTGTTCAAAGTAGCTTGTACTGGGCCTTCTTCCACAGGGATACTTGGGAAAATTAATCTGAGTTAACTAAATGGATGGTATTAAAAGTAGTTATATATAAAGTAGTTAAACTTCATTAAATCTCTGATTCAGTACTGTTATTCAAGTGGCCTGAATTCCATATATTTTCTTGAATTAGATTTCAGAAAAGCCAGCCTTATTTTGAGTAAGGATGCAGATGTATGTCCTTCTCATAGCCCAGCCGTGCCTCTTCAGGACCCACGGTTTTACCACTCCCTGAACTCTCTTGGCAGAGCTGTCAATGGGAAACATTTCTTGTTTTAGTCAAGATGAGCTGCATTAAAAAAAAATCACCATTTAAACTGTTTTTTCTTTTATTTATTTATTTGTCTGAAGAAAGACAGGGAATGCTGGCAGAGCCTTAGGAACAGTGATCTTTGCTTTGGAAAAGCAGTTTTCACTGAGGGTAGCACCTCTGGGCTGTCCAAGGGTACCTCTTCTACCTACACAGCTCCCTGCAGTGTCCACCTCTTTGCTCTAGGTGTTGGCACAGGCCACTAACCAATAAACTTTAAATTCACCCCTTACGTATCCCAGGCATCTCTGTGTGAAGTGCTGAAGTAAATTGCCCTCAGCTGTCATCTGTTGATGTGAGATGTCAACACCCAGTGAGAACAGGTGCAAGCAATGTGCCAAGGTTTGCAGGGATCCAGCAGGTAGACTCTGGAAGACTGTTTCTCCAGCAGCTGGGATGCATTGGCAAGTCAGCTGTAGAAAATCCTCACACCTCTTTTGGAGGATGTATCACAGACAATTAACCTAATCCTGCTTGCGGGAAGACTATCATGAAATTACCCTGTTGAGGAAAGCCAGGCAGAGTTGAGGCTGATTTGACTCACTAGCAATGAGAGATCAGCACTGTATGTTTGGCTCACATTAGATTTATTTTTCCATTGCTTTTTTGTCAGTGGCAGAAGGCATTTAGTCATGTAGGAGAATAAATGGTGATTGTGACCTTCAGTTCCTCAGTTGCCAGATTGTAGGTGCTTTGTAGCCTGCTTGGGCTTGGGGTCTACTCTCTAGAGCTACAGACACTTTTGTATGCTGTTTGGATTAGGAGTAATTCCCTGACTTTTGGATCAATGTGCTGAATTTGGGAGTGAATTCTTGGGAGCAGCATAACTTAACAGGAAATGTTTTGATGAAAATGGTGGTGACTGGTTTGCTATCAGAAATTACCCTCTAATGCGTCTGGCCCAGAGGACCAAACTGCATTTTCTTTCTTAATGATCTCATTCAGATTTCCTTTTCCCCAAAAGCAGCTCTCAATTATTTCTTTTTTCTTCCCTCCTTAAATCCCCGTGAGAGCTTTACCTTTGAATGTTCAGCCTTGGAGATTTTCTAAAGGATTTTACTGTTCCCACTTATTGTTACAACACATTCCATATACATAGAATGCTATTAAAACACTTGATGAAAGCAGAAAAAAAATCACTTCAGCATCTTTATCAGAGTGTAGCTGGTAGGCTAATTTGGGATCTTTAAGGTAACTTCAGCCGTGCTGTTTGCTGTCTGAACTGAATTCCTGCCTTCTCAGGAAAGTGCTGTGCCCTGAAGGATGGGAGAGGAGCTGGGTGGGATAGACAGGAATTCCAGTGTGACAGCACAGAGGTGCACTGGGGCTGCTGGAGCAGTCACGGAAAGCTCAGTTCTGCTGACAGGGAAGAGTGCAGAGCCTGATCCTCTGGCGTGCTTTGTCTTTTCTTCAGGCCATTGTTAAGTATTTGAGATCAGTGCTGTACACAGAGATTATTTTTAATTAACAATTACCTTAGTAATTGACAATGGAAAGATGACAAATTATAATCCCAAACCTGCTTTCATTGTCAGAGAGTCCGTGTTTCCCAGAAACAAAGGCTTGGAGGAACAGCAGTGTTCCCTTTGCCTTTGCTGTTGCTATGTGTGGTAATTTCTGTGTCGGAGCCTGCAATTTTTCTCACATTTCCTTAGTAACCTGAATACCTGAACTGATGAATCTCCTCACCTCCGCATTCCCCCAGAGGCTCATTCTCATTCTCTTGCTGTGATATCTTCTCTTTTTTTTAATTCCCTCCCTCCCTTGGAAGACCTGCATGGGCAAAGATGTAACCCTTCACGTCTCTGCAAGCAACCCTGCTATGCTGCTCTACCAGAAGTTTGGATTTAAGACTGAGGAATACATTTTGGATTTCTATGACAAATATTACCCCTTGGACAGCAAGGAGTGTAAGCACGCGTTCTTTCTCAGGCTGCGGCGCTAATCTGTCCTGGCTGTCTGGGCATCTCTGCAAAGCCTGTCAACAAAACCACCACAGCTTTCAGTGGAGGATGTTGGCTGTCACACCAGAGTGGGGACGCGCCGGCGTGTTTATCCCTACGACTTTGGATGCCAACAGTGCTGAAACTGCAGTCTGAGAGGATTGATTCCTACGCTCCCAGGGGAGAGGCCTGGGATAAGCTGAAACCACTGGAAGACCGAAATTCTTTACGGGGAGTTTTCCTGGCACTGTTACTTGGAGAGCCTCGTGGCCACACAAGCGAAAAGATACTTGTCACTTCAGAGGGGCCCCATGGATTTCAAATTGTGAAACCTGTCAAAAAAATGCTGCAGGTTTTTTATTTCTGTTTTTGTTTATGAACAAAAATGAACATTTAAACTTAAATCATTCAGTGTTTCTGTGATTTGATTGCTTTGCTAGGAACCATGTCTTGAATCTGTGAAGGGAAATAAGATATTGTTGCACGTAGCTGGGCACTAACTTTAGGAAAGTCCTACACGTGGCAGAACAGTAGTACTGGAATCACATTTTAGGAATAGTGAAGAGCGTGTGAATTCATGTGATCCCAAATACAAGGCTAAAGGGAGACACCTTTCTTCTGCTCCTTCCCTGCTGCCTTCCTTTCCCCTCGTTGACCATGTGCTCAATGTGAAGTTCTTGTAGTGCACAGTGTTTTGTGTTCAGGAACAAGGTGTCAGGTGGGTTTGTACCTAGGCAGGGTGGGACACCATATGTGCCAAATCAGCTCTTTATGATCTTATAACCTCTCTACCAGTTGTTGGTGCTGCAGATCAGCCCTTTGGGCACACTAACCACAGAGCCTGCCTTGCAGGCTCCAGCACCCACCTCCTCCTGCTACAGGCACTCTGGATAGAAAAAGCTCAGAACAAAAGTCAGTGGTGATGTTTGAAATGCAGGCTCTGATTTAGATTGTAGAAGCAACCTGCTTGCAGTTTGAAGGGAGGAGGGTAGAGGTGGGCCAAATTCAGTTCTTGGAAGCTCCTAGGCTGTAATTTCATGGGTCTGAGTATAAGTAAAGAGGAGAGAAAAGAAGAAATAGGAATAATCGAGAACTGAAAAAAAATGCAAACACCAAATAGTTTAACTGGTCGTGGGCTCTTCTCCTTTTACACAGTTCAGTAGTTTCTCCTTGACTTTCACTGCAGATGAACAGAAAGCTGCACTGACCCAAGGTCAGTCTGTGCATTTTACCTACCGATCACATCCAGTGTGATGTTCCTTTCACATCAAGCCCACAAAGAACTACATACCAAATGTGACTTCTTTGTTCTTAATCCACTGTGTGTATCTGTTGGCTACCTGGCTATAGTAGAAGTTGCCTTAATGGAGTTTTCATTTTGGTAACAGAAGAGAAAGGGACACAGAGTATGTATGGTTTTGGTAGCCAATGTACATCATCACCAACACAAAAACAGTGGTAGAGGGAGGGAAAACCAGGCCATCCAAGGGTTGTGTGCCCTCACATCCATGCACATGTCTGCCTGCTTTATGACTACGTGAAAATTTTTGATGTTATGAGTTAGTTGTACTTGGAAAGAAAAAAATACCAGTCTTTATGAATGGAATTAAAGCTCTTCCCTTGGAAAAGCCTACCTGTAGTCATGCTGTTTGTTAAGCTGTCTCTCATCGTATTGCATTGAAATTTGGCTATATAATACATATTCTGCATTGTGTTCTCGAAAGTGACCGTGAGGATTTTGAGGACCTTCTTGCTCTATGCCTATGTCTCTGTGGCTTTGTCCCTCAGAGGGAGAGTGCCACGTGAAGAGAGCGTTGTAAGAGCCCTGGGATGCCTGCTGTGTTGAAGACACTGTGTTGTATCCAGGTGCTTCATTTACTCCCAGATCCTTAAAGGCAATGAAGTGATTAACTGCCTTTGAGCCTTTGTACCTCTGCTGTTTTCCTTCTTCAGGAAGACTTTTAAGAATGGGTTCAGTAAAGCTTACAGGGAATGGAGATCAATATTGCTGTTTTGCTTGTTTCTTACTACTTTGCCCATGTTTATGGGAAAGTTAGCCAGTTAACAGCTCTACCTATTATATCCCACACTCCCAGGACTGTAAGCTTAAGTTTTGATCCCTTGGTGTTATCTTCTGTGCTTTTGTACACTCCACACCCTGTCATTAGTGCTGCCTGTGAAAATGTGGTGTGCCTTTGAATTGCTTACAATGAGATCCTTCCCTGGTGACCCTAATGGCTTTGGTTGGGTACAAGTGTGGCTGACTCCAAGCTTCACTGATGGTCTGGATAAAGGTGAGCAGCCATGATCCAAGAACTTCCTGACTTGCAAAGAGATTGCAGCAAACCAGATCTGAAGGACAGTGGTGAAGACTGAAGTATCTGTGTATTATTTTCTCTTGGCAACTCAAGCTGCCTGTAGGAAACCTTTTACTCTGCTGGCTGTGTGAGTGAGCACGGAGGCACAGCCGGGTGAGCAGCAAATTCACCCCCCACTTTCAGCAGTTCTCTCAAGGACAGGAGGCTGAGGCCAGCCTCCTGACAGGTGCTCTGTGAACTCAGGTGTGCAATCTGACAGGGGCTGGCAGCCTGGGGAAATGCACCAGGGTTGCTGGGGGGCTCTACTTGTTTTCACTAGGTCAGAACCAGAATTTGGCAGCCTTTGAAGTAGCTGTAAAGTAGCTGCTGTAGCTCCATCTCTCTTTTGTGGCTGCACAGGGACCACTTCCAGCCTCTCTCAAGAGAACATTTTCTTCCCGTATTGTTGAATAATGAGAAGTTTAAATGGCTTGGCATCTACAGACCACTGCTTGAAAGGCCATGGCTTTCTCTGCAACGGATGAGGGATGAGGCTCTTGCAAGGCACATGATGAAATGAACCGACAATGTGCTTTTAGCCCTCTGCTTCCCTCTTTGTGTCTTGGAAACCAAGGTGATCGGTTACCTTAGCTGGAATTAAACAGCCAGCATCCACCCTGCTTTATGACACAATTACTCCTCACTTCCCTGAGCTGTGCAGTGACTGTAGCAGTGATTAGAGTTACCAAACACAGCAAAGTTTTCCTGCAGAATAAAGGTGGAACCTCACCTGTTCCTAAAAGGGCAGCAAAGCCCAAGCATTTCCATGGGCTTGTCTGTGCTTTAATACTCCACAACCAGGAAGCAGCCCACTGTAGTCACCTTATTGTGACCTTTCATCTGTTGTAGCTGAGCTGGGTAAATACTCAGATCGTTCTGGATAGTAGTCTTTAATTTCACAGAAGTACAAAGTTTACTTTGAAAGAGAAGTCTCTTTCTTGTGAGTCCTGATGTTGCACACACGGCAAATGCTTCTTTTCAGGTTTCAGATCCAGACTGAAGGATGAAACGAAAGTCTGCGTGGCCCATTCATTGCTACCTATAGTGTGAGGATGTGCTGCTTTGCCCGGTTGTGATGATAAGCTCTTAGTGAGTGGTTGAGCTAAGCCACCTTTATCCCTTGTCTCTGGCAACTTTGCTTACATCAACTTGCCCCGGGAGGCAACCTGGTCCGCAGGGATCAGGACCCTCTAGCCCTTGGGTTTTGTCTGGGGAAGGCGCCCTGAGCAAACACTGCCTGCTGCATCAGACAGCGCAGGACTCTGAGCCCCCGCTGGTGTGACGGGTGAGTAACCAGGTCTTCCCTGCAAAACCAGCTGCCTCCTGCCCCTGTGGCCGCAAGACACAAGGTTGGGTCCCGCTTTCATTAGCCGGGCAGGGACAGTGACCTCAGGCGCTCCCGGGAGTGGAAGGGCGGCTCCCTAGGGCAGGAACACGCAGCCACTGCCACGGATGAGCGGGAGCATCTCTGCGCGGGTCTTGCCTCAACAGGAGGCAAGACCAGACCTGCTGAACTTCTCTGTCAGCACAGAAATCCACGGCACCTTCCTAAAAGTGTAATTTAAAGGGGGGGAAAAAAAAAAAAAAAGTCAAACTGGCAAACTTATCCTCCTTCCCCTTGGACTTGTGCTGAGGGTTTAAAACAAACCTACAACCCCCGCCCTTTTCNCTGGGTCACGCTCCGAAACCCCCCGGAGATCCCAGGGCGTTCCTTGCTGAGGGAGCGGCTCCGCCCCCGTCCCGCCGTGCCCCGCGCCCGCCGCCGTTTGAACGGGGACATGGCGGACGGCGCGGAGCTNGGCTGCGCCTGCACGCCCGAGCGGGTGAGCCCGGGGCCGGGAGAGCGGGGTGGCGGGAGCGGGGCGGGCCGGGCGCTGACGGACCTTCCCGCTCTCCGTGTGTCCCGCAGATGGCGGCGGCGGGTTTCGTGCACTGCCCCAGCGAGAACAGCCCCGACGTGGCGCAGTGCTTCTTCTGCCTCAAGGAGCTGGAGGGGTGGGAGCCCGACGACGACCCCCTGTGAGTACGGGGGGGTTCCCCGGGCCTCCTCCGCGATCGGCTCCGCTCCAGCGTGGGGGAACCGCTGCTGGCGCGCGGGGTGAGAACAGCTCCGCGTGGCTTCCTGCGGGACAATGTCTTATTTTATTTTCTCTTTTTTCCCCCCCCCTCTTTTCAGGGAGGAACACAAAAAGCACTCTGAGGGCTGTGGTTTTCTTTCCCTTCAGAAAGACCCTGCTAACCTTACGATACAGGAGTTCCTGAAGCTGGACAAAATGAGGATAATGAAGTCACATGTACGTACACAGAGATCGGGATGTGTCTCCGCTCCCGGTGATGCTGGAAGAGTTACTTAAAGAGTTACTTAGGTTCTGGGCTTGGGATTGTTTAGCCGGCCTTGTTATTCCTTACCAGAGCGCTGCCGAGGTGCTTTGTTGCTTCCAGACTCGGGCTGGATCAGATGGTGTGCCCTTCCCTGGTTCTCAGCCTCTGCTTTATGCGAGATGTAGCCCACTTTCCCCTTAAAGCTGAGCGATACTCAATTTAGTGGCAGACAGTAACGTATCATTTCTACTTTTTGCAGAAAAAAGAGATTTCTCANGTTTCTGGGCTTGGGATTGTTCAGCTGGCCTTGTTATTCCTTACCACAGCGCTGCCGAGGTGTTTTGTTGCTTCCAGACTGGGGCTGGATCAGATGGTGTGCCCTTCCCTGGTTCTCAGCCTCTGCTTTATGCGAGATGTAGCCCACTTTCCCCTTGAAGCTGAGCGATACTCAATTTAGTGGCAGACAGTAACGTATCATTTCTACTTTTTGCAGAAAAAAGAGATTTCTCAGAAGATGACTGAGGTTAAAGAGGCAGCCAAGAAGATACGTTGTTATATAAAGAATCTGGCCTAGACTGCTGCAGCTTCACACTTGCTGGTGACATCTTGTCTTGGAGGTGTACTGTGGCACTGCCACCCTGACTGAATGGCTCTGTTTCCCGAGGCTGCTTCCAGACTGGCTGTCTCTGAGAAGCAGAATTTCTGCACTTAACCCGAATCTGTCTGGGAAGTACCTGGAGTTTGATGAATTCCATACATAATCTTCTTTTTCTGCAGGGATTCTCCTAATCTTCTTGTTGGTTTTATTAAGGATTACTACTTGTGAGTTTACTTTTTCTTGTTTTTCTCTTTTTGAAACCTGGTTGTTTAGAGAAATTACTCTATTGTAGAGATACTGGTAGCTCTGGTGCTAACCTTATATTTCTTGAAAGAATTGATGTGCATTTCTGTTCTTGTACTGAATATACCAATGCTTTTGGATATTTTGAGACATGAAAAGAGGAAGGATTTTTAAAAATCCTTCGGGGTTTAAGATTGTGGCTGATAACATGGAATTGTACAAATCTTAGTGTGCCTGTTACCTTGCAAACTTCCATTTGTAGTTATCTACTGCCTTGTGTTGATGCATTTATAAATAAAAGTTGAAGGCAGAACAGCAAAATAGTTCTACTCAATTTTCTGGAGGACAAGAATCTGATCTTTAATGCAATGGGCTGCACTGAATGCAGTTTTAGCATCAAAAGGGGAAATAAACTCATCAATTACAGCCTGTAGGGCTGTTGCTCAAATGTCAAACTTTCTTAGGCAGCATTCATCAGGCATTAAAGACATTTCAAAGACATTCAAATTTATTTGTGCCAGGGAAGGTGTGGTTTGTCCCTGTCCTTGCACAACTTTGGAAAGGAAAAGAAATTGCAGAACAGGCTGCAGTCAGTGAGGAATTGTGCTCTGAACTGCTGGAAAGGAATGGGGAAATCTTGGAGAAAATATATGTGACTGTTAAAGGGCCCAAGCTGATCATACAGGATTGTGGATTTTGCAGACAGAACTGATCACAGGTGATTAGGTGCTCTCAAAGTCAAAGAACTTTATCTCTGCTTTAGGAAAAAGGTTGCATTAACACACTGATGAGACCAAAGTTCCTGAGTTTCATAAGTTTGTCCAACGTTCTCTGCCCAACCTTACTTGGAACAATGAAATAACCTCATTATCTCCAGCTGCAGCAGCCAAATCATATGCTGATTGTCCTTCTGCATTCTTCTTTCGTATGCTTGCATTGCAGCTGTAAATAAACAATGGATTGGTTTTAACTACTTCAATTCATTGCAAGTTACTGGACTTAGTGAAGTGGCTTGTAGGTAAATGTTGATGCTGAGTAACTTTAGAATTTCTGAGTGCCTTTTCCAGCAGGGACACAGCTCTGTAGTAAGACTGCTGAGCCTTGGGCAGGCTCTGGGCTTTGAGTAGTGTCAATTAAGCCTGTGCAGGCAGGCTGTGGGAGCCTGCAGCTGAGCTAAGAGCCCAGCTACTGTACGTACCTTAACAGGACTTGAATGCATTCCTTTCCCTCCAATCCAAGCAGAACTGCCTCATGGAGAGCTGTGTTGTTGTGCCTGCAAAGGAGGAAAGAGCAATATACTTATTACCTAAGGAAACTGCCCCGATGTGTGTCTTGGCAAATAAAACTAAGGAAAATGAATAGGAAGATCCAGAATAGACTAGAAGTGTGGTAGGTTTGAGTGAGGTTTATCGTGTTAAGTGGATGGGGGAAGGAACTGAATAGAACAGCAGCTTTTGTAACAGAAGTGAGAAATCTTCAAAGCTGGCAACTGAAAGGACTGTGAATGCTGTCTTTGAAAGGATGGCTTTGACTACAGATTTGTGTCAAAGGAGGAATGGGAGGTTAGTTCTAAAAATGGAGCATGTGTGCTTTTTTTTATTAAAACTTCAGAAGGCTCAAGGCAGAGTACCAGTGCTCACTCACAGTCCTGACTGCTGGTCTATGTTGGCACCTTTCTGCACAAGGAGGGAGATGGCTTCCACGTGCTTGTTAAGGACAGCAACTGTGAGAGCAGGTCGGCCCTCATCACTCAGACAGTCTGGGTCAGCTCCCTGGAAGGCACAGCACAGGGAAGGGGAGCTGTTAAAAACCACACAGATTCTTCAACTTCCACCTTGCATTATCATATTATATATAATATATGCTTTATGCTCAAGACAGAAGTGTTCAAATTGTGTTGTTTTGCCTTCTTCATGTTTCTTCTGAAAGTGTTTGTCATCTTCTAGTTCAAAGCCAGAGTAAATATGTAACAGTAGTCAAATTAGATCCCACAGTCAGGGTGCACCTTACCACACAGCAAAAACTTAAGAGTTTATGCTTGCTTTTGCTACAGAGACTTGACCCTAAACTGTAGAACTAATACATTTTTCTTTCTGGTGTGGTTTTTTTTTTTAAATTTTATTTTATTTTTATTTGTGAGGCTGCTGCCTCCTAAGCAGAAAGCTGAATTTGCATACCAGGCTAATATTAATTCAGTAAATGGTCAAAGAGTTGAAAATGGAAATTTAAGCAAGTGACAACTTACTTCAGTGAGCAATTGTTCTATGAAGGTGATTCTTCCTTTCCCATTTGGACCCAGTTCATCCAGTAGCTGTCTGGACTCTGGCTGTGGAGACACAGACAACAGCCAGTAACATTTCACATAGTGAAAATACAAGTAGGTGAGCCTTATCCTGCCTTTGAGTATAGGTGGAAAATGCACATGGTGGCTTGAATGCAACGTGTCTGAGCCTCATTAGTACCAGTCCATGACTCTTCTTTGGGAATGTCTTTCTGAATCTGAGCAAGTGCTGGGTGCTGTCTTACTATTGAGGTCTTGTCTCTGCAAATTATTAGCTTTAAATCAATGCAGCTCTCCAGGGCTGTACAAAGATCTGCTCAGCACAATAAAATTAAACATGTTTAGAATTGAAGCTTCCAGAATTTGTGGAAGTATTTTATTTTAAAAATGTGTATGTTTTGCTTTACAAAAGTCAGTTTATTAAATCTTAAAACAAGAAAAACCAAACAACAAAACCTAAAACCTTTTCCTTTTATTTCTTCCCAGCTTTCCACCTCCTTCTTCTCCCCTTTTGAAAGCCCAATCACTTGACCAAACATTTTTATCTCTGGACTTACATCACAGAGCCCTGTATCTTCTCCCACCTGCTGGGTTGGCTAGCTGTTCCAAATTTAGATTATTGTATGCTTCCCTTTTGAAATTTTCCAAGACAATCCATTTAGTAGGCAGTTCTTTCAGCAAATTTGGTCTCTAATGGAAGTAAAGCCTTGCTTCTTGAATAAAATTAGGCCTTAATTGTGCTGACATCTCAACTCAATGGGAAAATGGAATCAACTTAAGAGCTTGTTATGCAGATCATCTTCTACCAGGTTCATAGACTGTGCCAACAGTAGCTCTGGCACAGCTAAGTGTACATCCTCTATGCAGTCAAACATAGTAGAGGGAAGGGAAGATGACAGTGCCTTCATCTGATATCGCTTCTGAAAAAAAAACCCTGGAACAGAATCAGGCTGCAAAAGTCTTCAGGCCTAATGTGGTGTCAGTAAAACAGGATGGGTCCAAAAATGAGAGAAACGATCTAATTAAGCTCTTAGTAGGAAAAAAAATTATTTTCAGTTCTGTGATGAATGTCAGTTGCCAATGTTCAGGTTTTAAATTAAGGTGGACCTTTATCCCCTGCCCCCAGTCAGGGTTAAAACCTTTCTATTTTAACCCTTGAATGCTCTCCTTCATGTTAGTGCTGCTTTGTAAATATTTTTTCCTGTATTTGCAGAAGATACTTACGGAGAGTTTATCTTCTTGTCCTGTAAGTGTTCTTGAATTTGTTCTCTTTATTTTGTCTCTTGAGTGGAAAAGATTATAATCATCTTTGCCTACCAGAAAGGAAAACAAATATTAGTTCAAAACAAAGTCAGTATCCTAACTAGAACTTGGGAGAGAGATCTGGAAATAATTTATTCACAATCAAAGCAATATTTATCAGTTTTCTACATAAGAAAGTGATGAAATATTTGTTGCAGATCATACTGGTTTTAACAAAAGGTTTACACTCAGGCAGTCTGAAAAAATTGCTATTTTGAAATGAAGACTCAATGAAATGTGGAGTTGGGGGGGGGGGTAGTTTTTTTCTAACTAGCTGCAGCTATTCCACAGGCTTGATTCAGATTCATAAATTGTTTTATCCAAAAACCTTACAATTTTTCAATGCAGTTTGGTTCCCAAATACTTAAAAACAAGATTAGAGGACTATGGGTAGATATGTATAGCATTACTTTTAAGAGGTGTAATCTATCCAGTGTGCAGGAGGGTTGATAAGGAAACTCTGCAGCATGTGAGGATCCTTTGAGCTGGTGCTACTCAAGTGTCTGAAATCACAGTCACATTGTTGACACTCCAAAAAACCACCTCCCAGTGCTGTGGCTGCCTCTTGCCACATCTCAGACTGGAAGCACAATGTGGATGAAACTTCTATGTGAATTGAAGTATGTAAAATGATGCTATAGGAATTTCTGAATTCTAATGCTGACTTTGCAACTAGTTGATTTAATGAAAACTTAAATCCAGTATGAGATGCCTAAACTGCTGAGCTGGTACAGATACCAATGGGAGATGCAAGTTAAAAAAACTATGAAAACTAGATCTAGAATTAATGTATTTTATAATTTCTTATCTTTGCCAAATATGCCAAAGCTGAAGTCTGTGGCACAGCTCAGAAGTAGAGATAATATTGATATTTATGGCTCCTATTGTAAAAGAATATGTGAAACATCCAAAGTTTTATCACTATTATCAAACCAGTGTGTGAGCTCTGGCTGCAGTTAACTGGTCTCCTCAGCTGACCTCTAGGGATGAAGTATTCCCATGAGTTTTTGAGAGTCTGTACATTACTTAATCAACTTGAACACATTTTGAGTGTTAAAGATCAAGTTAAGTATGCACAGAATGTGCCAATATAGTAGTTTATCCACCTCAGTGTTGAAGCTTCCAAGCACTACTTCTGTATTCCTGACTGCTGTATTTATTGTCTATTGTAAAGACAGGGGAAAAAAAATCTCACCAAAACTGGTTTGACTGCCATCCTGTCCATCTCTGACTTCTGTTAGAGTATTCAGGTAATGATTGCTGAATTTCACTGGTTTATTAGTATGAATATCCTGTGGAATCATCAAATGCAGACAGTTAATAAGATTATCATGTAATGCTGTTATAATCTTAGTGGTACAAAACAGTGCTGTTTGCATATGAGAAAATACATAGGCTTTTAATATCAGTGTCAAATTACCACAAGACATTATCATATGTAATTGAACTCTGTTTTGAGGCAAAATAATGTAGTAATTTTTTGTAAACCTTGTGTTTGATGCTTGTTTTGATTTAGAAAAAAAGGGTGACAAAACCTCACTTAATGAAATGCAGATTCTCATCCAAATGAAAGTGTTTCTACCACTTGACTTCTGAAATGATGTGATATACCTTTTCAGGCCCCACGTGGCAAGGTAAGCTTGCTAGGATTCTACAAAAGAGATATAATCTGAGTTTTGGATTTTTCAAATAGTAGATTTTTGTCTTTGAAAAGTTGAAAATGAGGGTGGTTTTTGGAACATGGAGATAGGGATTCCAGATTCTGAATACAATTAACGGAGCTCTGACAAACGTTATCTCCAAACTATTGAAAATTACTAAGCTTATTCCTTAAGAGCACAATTTGCAGGCTGAAGAAAAGCAGGATCTAAGATAAAAAGCTAAGGGGTGCTAGAATCATCAAAGAACATCAGATGAAAGAAGAATGTTAATATTAATAGCAAACTAACGAAATGCAAGATGATAGCAACATAACCATGAAGTCTGGCTTAATCAGATAAAGATGCATGTTCATCCAGCTCCAACAGAGAAAGAAAAAGATTCTTTCCTCTGAAGTGATAACACCCTCTGAACAAAAGAATTTCTTGTTTAGACCTGAATTTAAAATATATAAGCATTACACTTACTGGTTTAGTGACAGCTCATCCCCTGAACTGACCTTGTTAGTAGCAAGGACGTAATTCAGTGTAATAGTGACTTCATAGTCATCCTCACAGATGGTAGCAGAATTAATCTAGAAGGAAAGAGCAGCCATTAGTATCTCTTAGAAAAAAAAATATTACTCTGAAATAGTTTTAGAAATAAGGGTTGCTGCTGATGTTTTTTATGCAGCCAATACTCAAAATCACACATGTGGCCTTTGCCTCCTTGTGATATTGTATCAACACTTCCCACGTAACTGAGAAAGGGGCAAGTGTTTTTTTGTAACTGCAAATTTCAGAGTAACTGAAATGCCAAATGAATCCAAAAGATGCAAAGAGGCTACATTTCATGACAGGTCAGTCATTCTCCACTGAGGTTTTGCAGCTGCATGGAAGGCTGTGTCATTTTTGGGACTCCCAGTTCCAGGAGAGCTGGTTTGCAGCAGTTTGTGGAAGGACAGTGGGTATTAAAACATGAGCAACTTTGTGGTTCAGTTCATTGCAACAGTGCTGCTGGCAACAAGTCTATCGAGTCACACAAAAATGATGATACACCTGGTTGTGCTGGCAGCACCTAGGAAGCAATGTGAGGGGATGCAGCTGCCAAAGAAAGCAATACAGTGCTGCAGCTGAATGGCAAGGACAGCTGAGTGCAGAAATGGACTGCCTGGGGCAATTGTGAAATCTCCATTGTTGGTGGGTTTGAAAAGCTTCAAGACAAACATCTGTCAAGACAGCTTAGGCAGAGTTGATCCTCTCTCAGGTCAGGGACTGTGGTGGTGTGCAATTAGCATATATTTCTCACTGTATATTATTGTTCTGTTCTATGGTATGTTCTGTTCTATGTGCCCTACCCCTCCCCCCAGATGGTTTGTCCCTTCCCTTGTTCTCCCTTCCCATTGGCTGGAGCCCCTATAAGAACCAGGGGCCGGAAGTGGGAAGGGCTCTTTCCCTGGTGATCCCCCATAAACTTGGACCCTCCAGGTGGCCTGTTGCCTCTGGAGAGAATAAACTTGTATTATATGTAACCAGGGAGGGCCGTCAGCATTTTCTTCGTCCTCCGTTTCCCTCAGCCATCCCCTGGGGAGTGCAGGGGATACACTTACCCCGGCAAGCCCTGACGGGGGATGGCTACAAGGGACCAAATGGTCTCTCACTCATGCCAGCCCTATCTTCTAGGACTCTTGAGGAAGAATTTCCAGTTTCAACCTTCTTGCTGTCACCCCTTTAATAATTTTAATGCAGTTTGGTGACATCCTGAAGACTACATCTCCAGTAAGAGAAGCAATACCCTATTCCTGTAAAACTGGTATAGTTCACACTAAAAGTAGATTGTAAGCAAAGAGAATAGCTATCTGCTGGTATAATCCAGCCAGGAGCAGAGGCAAGCATATAATGAAAATCCCATTTCTAGCAGGGCTTATTTAACTGCACAGCTACATAGATGTCACTGATCTCTTCTTTTTATTGATTGCCTTCTGTGGGATACCATAAAAGCAGCTGAGCAAGAGCTTTCTCTCTTTCCTTCCAGCTGTTAGGTGAAGAAGAATAGAAATTCCCATAGGAAAGAAAGCAAAAAAGAATCTTCAATAAAAGACTGAGCATAAAATGGAACAACAAAACAAGACAAATTACACACACAAAGAGGTCAATGTCTAAAGAAAAGGGAGACATTTATTTTTCCAATGTTTATCTAGCAGCCACAATAATCTTTTCATGACCCTTCATGGGAAGATATTACTCACAAGCTCCTTCCTACCTTTCCCATGCGAGGTTCTCCAATCAGTGCTCTGAACTCAAGGTTGTTCTGAGCATAGCTTCTAAGGTGAGCACAGACATGATCCAGCTGTTTTCTCCAGTAACCTGACCAGAGAGAGTTAAGCAGGAGAAAAATCCTTAAAATGTGATTAACATTTCTTGTAGTCGAGTGATGGGAGGTTTAAAAGATAGCATAGTTTCACTGAGATTAAAAAAAATTGTGTTTTTTTGAAAATGAGAAGGAAGGTATACCCTAAAAAAACAGGTGAAACACTGTCTTATCCATAGGTTATAATTCATCCTTAGGGCAGCTCTATTCACAACAAAGTCATGTCTTGAAATGGTCCTTGGGAGTCAAAACTGGAATATCTCACAATATTCCAGATCATAAGAAAAGAAAAAAGTAAAATATTACAATTTAAAAATTGTGTATTATTGAACCAACTCGTAGTTGATTTGGAATAACTGACAGGAACAATAAGCCAAATCTGAAAACCCCAGACACAGAAACTCAGCATATACAGCATTCTGGTTTGTGTAAGTTATTCTCCAAAGAAATTCCTTTCAATTATATATGTGAGAGCTTATTAAAAGCTTAAGCATTCCTGCCCTTTTGCCTGTCAGGATCTCTGAGAGACAGTCAGCATTCCTTTATGCTGACAGAAGGCATGAAACATGAGGGGCTGAATGTGCCTGAATTAAAACTCATTTTAAGCCATTTAGAGTTTCTGCACCCCCTGTCCAAGCTTTTCAGGAGCCACATTCTCTTTTCATCAGGGAAAGAAACAAAAGGCCTTGTTCTTATTCTTAACTGATTGTTATCAGGATCTGGCTAATTTTCTTTTTTAGCATACTTATGGTCTTTACAGGTCATGATTAATTTTGTTGTAAATTAATTGTGTAGGCTTGGTAACCTCATTTAACTTACACAATGAAGCTGCTCTGACCTTATCCCTTCCTTCAAGTGAAGTGAAGCTTTTCAGTCAAAAGAAACCAAGCTAGAAGGAAAGTGTAGCTCAGGCTTTTACAGGAGAATGCAAGTGCACATGGAGTTTTGTGCTTGGAAGACTTTCAAGTTCAAACTGGTGTGACAAACTAAAACATCAAGTCCTATTTGTTAAGCAGCTATAAATGAATATAAAAAGAAGGATGCACAGAACAACATAAATTGTTCCCTGCCATGGTCTCACATACAAAAACTAATAAAAATTGAAAGTAGTAATTAAAAAATCTAACTACACCAATTGATGAGCGATTTCTCCAGAGAAGTCAGTAATATTTGCAATAAATTGGCTCATAAGTAGCCTAGATCCTCAGATTTTATTTCAAAAAATCCAGACTGTCAGGAACATATTCTTGCATGGTTGATATTTTATTATATCTCAAAGGATTTTTTTGGCAGCATTGATGAATACTTGAATCCATACTGCCAAGAGTTGATTACACCTATATCACACAGATTTAATGTTTGTTACAGTATAAAAGAGAAGTCTTCTTTGTAAAGTTTACCTGGTAAATGTCTTAGTTCCAGTTCAAAACAGATTGAAAGTACAGCAAAAAAAGAAATACAGTACACACCAGAGGATTAGTGTTTTGGTACTGCTGTTGTTTCTCCCTCTCTTAACTGTTCTGTTTTTTGGAGATTTTAATCTTCACACAAGAAAAGAAGGTAATGACAGCATTTAATGGCTGATATGGTCAAGAAATAATAAACCCCTGCATCTTATTTAATCACTTGTATTTAAAAACTCTAATATCAAATGTCTGATACTATTTTAATTGAGGAAATAATGCTTATATTGGAATATATAAACAAGATTTTCCTGGGTGTTAGTATATGGTCTTGTTGATACAGGTAGTTTCAAGCCATACAGTTCAGCATCAAGGAAAGGAACAGCATGAACTGACTCAAAGGGACATTTATTGATTTATGGAATGAAATGTGTTTCTCAGTCCTTGGCAGGGTCTAAAGGAGAATACATTACACAGTACAACTTCAATAAAGCTACCTCTGCTAAATGGATAAAAATTAACAGGATCCAAAAGCAATTCAGAATTTCTTCCCAATCTTTCCCAGTGACAGCAGTTCTCACTCACAAGTCAAGAGTTGTACTTCTGATAGAGATATACAAACATTCAGTGTTACTTTGCTTTTCTCTTGGCACTATTATGGGCCAATCCTTTATTATCTCTGATGAAATTAAGCTTCCTGACATGCTGAGTCAAGTGTTCTATTTCCTACAGTGATGTCTAAGAGAACATGCCACATGTCAGAGCAAGGGAGTAGGAAAACAGAATTTACTTTAGTGATTATTTTAAAAATAAGAGTGCATCTGGATACAGATGGACAGAGTCAAAAGAGGAATTTCTAACATTCATTAGCACCCTTTTCTACCCAATAGAAAATGAATTCTGATAGCAGCCTGAGGGGTTGACCATTTCACTGTAGAAAAGAAGCAGAGATGGGAAAGTGGATCTAAAAAAGTGACTGGTCCTCCAAACAATTCTTTGATGCAGTAATGATATTAAAATAACTTGTTCTATGGATTGCACAGCTGGACTGCCCTGTGAGATTAAAGACAACTTTGCAAATTGGGCCATTTGTTAGATGCCTAATTAATACTGATGTCTTTAAGGGTTTGTGGTCCAGAAAGCTGAAGATTTCTCAGATAGTAAAACCAAAACTGCTAAAAATTGCAAGCATTTAATGACAGCAGACAGCCAAGTCATTCCACGAACAACAAACTGACCACAAAACTCACTGTGAAACAAAGTTGTCTGCAGTACTGATACAGTAGTCTGTGAGTGGACAGACCTTTCAATGAGCAATGTAGATGTACAGATACCTTTGAGGGGCTGAAAGAAGGGGCCTACAAGAGCTCTTGCCATTTCTACCAACTCTGGTTTTTGTAATCCTGTTAAGAATTCCTTCCTCATGTTTTCTTTGCTTCTGCAACTTCTGTAATTTATTCCAAAACATCACCCCAAACAAATTCTTCATGTGGACAAGCTTCATCATATTTTCAAGAGCTATGATCCCCTGTATCTCAGAGTTTTGTTTATTGATACTCCCTGCAGGAGCCATCACAGCTCTCTTTTAGCTATTGATGGGGATCAGTGATTGAATTCTAAGGCACTGCATTTACAAGTGACTGGTGGGAAGACAGACTTGTAAAGATGTAAATCAGTGTCCTACTGATGTCACATTCCAGAGACTATAATATTTTCAAGAAAGAACAAGGTCATAAATTGCTTAGAAAACATAAAATCAGAACTTCTAACCTTTTCCAGGACTAATGGCTGTCAGGAGAGGACTATGATCACTCATCTTTTCCAGCTTTTCCTTTTGTGAAAGCAGCTCAAGCTCCTTCTTTTCCAACAGTTTGCTAGATGGGTAAAAAAGTCCAATGGTTTGGGTTCCTTTATCTTCTCTTTCTGTTAGTTCTGCCTTTGATTTGGTTAAGGAAACAGGATGAGGTCGCCCAGCAACTTGAGCTTGTAATTGTTTAGCCTGTGGGGGGTGCAGGGAAAGAGAAAGTGTAAGTAACATAATTAGATATAATTAAATGGCTTACAAGCATAACTTAACTAGAACAGTACACAAAATTGTAAAGGAATAAAAAAGCTACCAGGAAGAACCATGAACAATTCTTGATTTTAATTACCATTCTGTAAGAACAATGGAACTTATCACAAATATTCAAGCAAAATCAAAAGTCTTCACAATTGCCAGGACACCTGTATGCTTTTGTAGGGCAAAAGCTGGACTTGCTAAATATTGTGGTCCTTCTCAAAACAGTTTTAAAAACATTTTTACATTTGTACGAAAATACCTTGTATCAGCAGGCCACCAATAATTCACGACTAATAAGATTACAGTACTTAAAGAGCTAAGACTTTTGGAAAGCTGACTGTTTCTCACTTTACTGTTTAGAATGAGGCTGGATTAAGGCCTTGGGCTAAGGCTGCTCTTCAGCAGAAAGCAGAACAAACATATCCTTGGTTTTGCTCAAAGAACACAACGTTGTCTCAAGGAGATGAATGGAGCTGTGCCCCAGCCTTTCAGTTGTGTTGAAACCTGGCTTTGGAACACTGTGTGTCTTACCTCAGAACATCCCAGAGGGTCCCCAGGATCCACACGACTGCTGTGCCTCGATGGGGGCTCTATGTAAACACCACAGGACATGCAAAAGCGAGCGTATGGCTGGTTGCTTGTACCACACTTGAAACAAGTGAAGTAGGAGGGAGGAGGTCCAGGCTGGAAAGTTCAATGCAACACTTGTCACTAGAGAAGCATAGGATGCATGGTTCAGGAATGATAAGAGCAGAGGAATGAAGTAAAAGGAAGCAAAGTACCACTACCTAAAGCTGTTAGATTGGGAATGTTAACCAGATTGCTCCCACACAGGCAGTTGCAAGACAGTAAATCTGCAGGTATTTCAGCACTATACTATGGAGGCAAACGTTTTTTCAGACAGACCTAGCATTATGGTATGTTCATTTTTAACATATACTTTCAACATTACTTATTTTATTTGACAAAGCCCTGTAATTACTAGTCTGGTGCTCTGATCCTGAATATCCTGACTGCAGTTCTTTCCAGTTCAATTCTAACACCACCCCCACCTCTGAGTCCCCTGGTACAGTACAGGACCAATGGATATTTATGCATATAGGATAGTGTTTCAAATTTTACGTGCATTCAGCTAACAGAAAATAAATTCTTGAGTGTGACCTTAGATTGAAACATGAGAGAAGTTAATGAGGCCTTCAGCCAAAACAACTGCTAGCATCATCTCATGTCTGGTCATTGCCTGTATAGGTGATTATAGCCCAGAGCAGTTAGGGGAAAACTTGCATTAGGTTAGCCTATACTTTAACTTTTGATGGATAAGTTACTTTGATTGAGTACAGGGCTGTTGCATCTCAGCTGATGCAATGAGCTGATACTCTTGACCCATGGTAATTTGTTTATAGCTCTAAACCCTTGTCACTGACTGATTTGGGGTCAGGATGTCATCTAAACCTTTCATTTTTTCAGTACATAAGCCTATGTGCTCTAAACAAGTTATCTTGATAATAATAAGCTGTTTACTCGCTGACAAGGGTTTTGCAAAGAGATGTTTGAAAATGCTGGAGATCACAGACGAGTAAAATCAGATTTGTCCACACAAACACCAGGAACACATGCCTTGGCTCCACACCAGTCACAGAAACGAGCATCACACTGGTTAACACGACTGCATTTGGAGCACGAAATCGTCTTCCTTTGCTGGCTGTGGTGAGATGGGGGGGTGTCTCCTCCAAACATGGGCTAATAAGACAAAACAAGCATTAGGGAGAAAATGCTTCTTATGAAGAAAATTTCACAAGCCTAACAAGGTGAAAGTAAGCTACTCTGATAACGTAAAGTAATATTCGGCCTAAAAGAATTATTGCAACTTAAAATGAGCAACAGAGTGACTTGGATCTAACCTGTGATTTTTTTTCATTACAAAACCACAGTAATGTGTGGCATTCATTAATTTGAATATGTTTTTAGCAGAACTAGCACAAAAAAAGCAAAACCCTATCAATGTATCCTTTTACATTGAGTATTTATGAATAGGGCTCCATATACTGTATAAAGTACATTTGAAATTAAAAGGGAGGTTTCTCTGCTGACAATCTTAGATTTCAAATCCAACACACAACAGCTACTTTTCTTTGTGCCTTTCTTTTTATTATTATGGAAGGGAGAATGTGTCCAGGTAAGGAGTTTTCTCACAGTTTGGAATTTGCTGCATAAATATTTTTTTGCACTCTTTTACGTCATGCAAGTTATATATTACCTTGCTTTTCTACTACAACTAACTTGCATGGGTAAGCAAATAAAACAGGTTTTTCATCTGAAACTGCAGGACGTTGAGTATAGGTCCCAGTCAGGACAAATAGGACTTAAGAATGTTTTGTTAGGTTTTGCCTCAAGGCTTATGCAGTTTATTTTCTCTATAAGTCAAGAACATGGATAAGTTATTTTGATTATATCGTAACAGCAAGTAAGCAAACACAAAATAGCCCTATTTTCATCTGTGGCCTGCACTTCAATTTGAACTATGTAATTTGGGGGTTCAATTGGAAGATAAAATTTACAAAAGCATAAGTCTAAATGTGTTCTAATTCTAAATTATTTAATAGCCATTAATAATAACATCAGCATGATTACTATTATTCAGAAATTACTAAGTAATCACAATTATTAGTAAAATTTCTGATCATTATTAATAATTAGTAAGCAGTTAACTTTCTCTCTTAGCTACTACAGGTCTCACCATTCAAGTCATATGCCTACCTACACATGCAGCTACATATTTGTATCTACCTTCAGAGAGGCAGCTAAACATATGTCTATCTTAGGCAAGTACAGAATCCCACTGAAATTCAGTTTGAAATGACACTTCAGTGGTTATACATGATACTTTTCTCTCTAGCTACAGACAGTTTTAGAACTCAGGATGTTATCCATTATAGTCAGAACATTTTAACTTGCAAATTATTATTCTTCTCTCATTTCTGTATTTATCACAACCTGGAGAAGCGAAATGGACTATAAGTTTTTCATACAAGACTTTTCAGAACTGAAAGTAAAAGTCTTCTAAAGAACCAAATGAGCCAGCTAAATGGGGAGTTGAAACAGAAAGCAATTTTAGGGGTAACATTTACTACTGCTTTTCTCACCTCTGTGTAGTCCCAGCCAAATACAAGCATACTAGCTGTATGCACACAGAAGAAGTAGCAAATGGAGATAAGAAAAATAATTTAAAAGCATTTTTTATTTTCAGAAAATAATTGAAACCATCATGAATGTACTTTGTGATGTATATACTCAACTTTTCTATTGTAATTGAAAATAATCTGAACACAAACAAGACTTCTTTGGAGTCAAGGCTACCCATTTTCTGAGCTTTCTCAATGGCATTTGCAATCCTGACTTCCATAGGAGAAACTTGAAGGTACACAATACATTTATGTTTAGCTGGACATTAGTGATGGAGCATCTGTGGGAGTACTGGACTTGAATATGACATGAACATAGGGATACGGATATAAGACATCAGTTTTCCAAAGATAAAGAACGTTATGCTTTAATTTGATTGATGTAAGAAATCTTACCATCTGTATTTCAGGCAGTTTGCTTTCACAAGTTGCACAGTGTTTATGGTGAAGAGGATTTCCTGTGCCACACACCTGACAAATTACTTTACCCTTTTAAACAGAGAAAGAATACATTTCACATAGAATTTGAAAACTGTGAACAAGAAAACGAAGAGGAGGACATGATCTTACAAAATGTGGTTATTAAGCCCTGAAGATAGAAGAGATCCTTCAAGTCTGTGCTGTAGGTTTCCTGCTTTAGTTAGGCCATATTGCCTGGTCATCACAAATCTATATATCTTGGTGACTATTCTTTTTAAACTATGATATAGTTTCCTTGGGAGATCCAGTATCAATACCTCCAGATCTTTGTGTGTACTAGTGTCAGTTTGCTTAGTCACTACACTCACACAAAGCAAACTGTCCCACTTCTAACCCAACATGTGAGCCATGACTCCACAATCCACTGCTGCATCATGTGCTCCTCAGCATGCCTTCCTGAGCTTATGTGGTTCACCTTTAATCCTTATTTCCATTCAGGGTGTTTTAATCCTACAAAGACTTAAAGCTATCACAATATAATTATACAAAGCCAACTTAGATCAAAATATTTGTAATGGAGTCATCTGTTAGAAAAATGCATGCTGGGAGTTAAATCTCTATTTCGTTATTTTTATTCTCCATTACCTTTATGCAGATGCTGTTTTGGGGCTGCAGCTGTGGAGCTATTGGTGATTCACATATAATGCAAGTGGGTGTATTCATTGGCACAGGATGTCTGCATTCAAGACACGGTGCCATCTGAAGAAAAAGCCACATCACAGCATGTTAAGAACCATAATGAGATCATTAGGGTTATAATGAGATTTCAATATTTTCCTATCTGGAGTCTACATCAGCAGCAAAGTCACTGGAAACATAGAAACTGACAGCAACTGATGCTGGCATTGATCCTAAAAGATCAAAGGCTATTGAGAAAATATGAAAACATCTGGAAAGACAATGCCAGAATGGTACTAAGTTAATTTTCAGTAAAATTAAAATGCTACTATAAAATACGTACAAGTAGTTGAAATAATATGAACTAATCATGAACCTAATCCAAAGAAGTGGTGACTCTTCTTAGCCATTACTGAAAACTACAGCATCACCCCAGACAAGACATCTTTCTGCTGATACATGAAAAGAAAACACACCACTGACTTGTTAGATCGAGTTATTTTCTCTTGGGAAGAGCTTAGAGAAGACAGTTACAAGCACCACTGCAAAAACTTGGTACTCTTACAAATGCCCAGACATGCCACTGTTTTTAGCTAACTAACTGCAGCAGTTAGCACTGGAGTAAGATGCATATTCATGTCCTGAAGATGCAGTGGTTCTTGTTGCAGGCTGAGGAGGAATTTGAATTTGGTACTATTTCCTGACACAGGCAAATAAAACACAACTTACATTTTCACTGTTTTCCCTATAGAAATACATGGCACTTCAAGAAATCTATGCTTAATTTTGCCCATCATTTGAGAATTTCATTGGGTCCACTGCTAAGGGTATTGAGCAGAACAAAACAATTAGAACAGAACTCCCAAATGAAAGTGTGACTAAGTCACGCCTTTGCCAGCATTGAGTGTGTAATTTGCAGAGGATGTTGTTTTCTCCAAAGGTGGTGTGTTGATTGTTATGATGTTTTGCTGACCTGCATTCCTTCAGGGAGTGGGAAGTGATGTACTGGCACGGGTGGGATAGGAGATCCACATTTCTGACAGAAGTGAGCCAAGGGATCAGATAGGCGAGGTGCAGAACAGTGTGCACATCTGAAAAAAAGAGCAAACTGGCTGAACTTGTTTTAGTATTGCACTGCTGCATGATAACTAATAGTGTGGGACTTGTTGTGACAGGACTTAGGCCACTGATTTCTCAGTTGTGGTTTCCAAGCTGTGGTGGTCAACCAGACTATGCCCCAGCATCCACAATATGAAGTTCTGAACCCTAAACAGCTTTGCAGGGTAGAAAGCTGTCTGGCTGCTCTAGAGTTTCATATTTTCTTCCTCACTATGTGAGGTAAACAGGTCTCTTGACAGACAGTCTGCATCAGGCCTCACTGCTGCACCATGGGGAACCAGTGATGTAGATCACAGAACCCTTTCAATACTGATAAGCATTAATATTCTTTGAGAATACTCCAGTGAGCAGTTTCCAACTAGAGCATTGGATGCTCTAGTACTATATTTTGAAAAGAGGTACTCTATATATATATATATAATGTACTACAATTAGAAAAGATAGTTTATCCCCTGATCCTATAGATGTTAAGATAATTAAGAGATGGTAACATAGTTTATAACAGTGTATGGTGAAATATAAATAAAGCTACATTTAAGAGAAAGAATTTTCAAAGCCCTACCTAGACTATAATATTCAGTTATGAGCCAGTGTCTGTCTTTACTTTCTTACTTTATATAGAGGCCCACAGTATTGTCAACTAGGTTGCAAAAGGCTCAGACACTTTCCAAAGCACAAATATGTTAAGAGGAGAAGTCACTTACTTAAGGAAATCTGTTTCCCTCTGGATCCTTGACACCTGTGTGCTTGCTAAGCTTTTCCTGCTAGTCACTGCAGAAGAACTTGCAAACTGAAATAAAGTTACTTCTTTAGCATTTAGTAAGCAAATATTTGCAAAATCCATATAAAAGTAGCAAAATCAGCTAAAGATGTTACTTGAAACAACAGAAACAGTGCCCTGTAATGCACTGCTTTAAGGAGTATCTACTACACTCCTTATACTGTACTACAAGGAATATATAGTATACTTCCCCCAGCAGCTGCATTAAGGACCCACAGTTTCCTCCAATAAAAATAAATCAATGTCTTGCTATTTACTTCCATGACAGCATAACTGAATATGGAGTTTTAAATATTAACTTGCTGACATATATCAGTAAGTATTTGCTAACTGCAGATTCAGTAATATATTAGAAGAGAACTAGTAGGAATATTAATTTCCTTTGCCTGTTTTTTTCTGCACTGATAACTGTGTACTGCTTTGGGCACTCCTATTCTATATATAATTTCCATTAAATTTAAATCAGGACTGGATAATACAGACAAAGGCTGAGAGATCTTCACATCTTCATATTTTTAGACCTCTGTCTTGATCACAGACTTCTACAGTTTTCCTCAGCACCTCTTTGCTTACCTGTAATGATTCTGTTGGAGGTGCTGAGATGGATTCTTCTCTGTACTCTGTTGTTCCCAAACGACTGGCAAGGGGCTGTGGTCCTTGCAGGGACCTGTGAGACGTCTTTCTTTCTAAGGTTAAAATTACAGTCCTGTTATTCCACTGTCATCCACTTCATGCAGCTAATACATATCTTAACATGAGTATTACATACTCTTGCTAAGCATATTTAAAAATGCATCTGACATCCACATTTTGGGTTCAAATAAGATGGATGGAAGTACAGGAAATTAAACTAGAAGAAACCTCAAGCCTCTCTGAAAGAGCTTACTTTTGTATTTTTCTTTATTTATTTCCTGCATACTCAAAAAACCCCCAGCTCCTACAAGTAAATTAATAAGTAAACATTAATACAATTCCCTGCTCTTAAGCAGTCCCACTGCCATTGCCATGGAATAACATGCTCTATCTACAGAGAAAATCTGGGTCAAGCTTTCATTTCTGCTTTGTATATTTTTTTTTTTTAATCTCACTGCAAGAAAGCATCACTAGGGAACTCTGTGAAGTATTTGCAATCCCATCAATTTAAAAGCATTTTCTGGCACAAAGAGAAATACAGACTGGGCCTTGTTATGTTGAGAAATTAATGACATTATAATATGTTTTTAAGAAGTAGTATGAAATGTATGGAAGGTAACTTTTGTTCTCTATTTGCAACGTTGAGCAATCAAAACTGGAATTTCCAGGAGAAGTTCTGTCTTCTGAGATGGTTTTAAAATTACCCATATTTTACCAGTGATACAAGAGGAAAACTTTACACTATTTTCTGCTAAAACAGAAGACTATCTCAGTTTTATGAAGTAATACCATACCTTGAAATTCTTGGGGTGCTTCACCCCAGGCAGGCTTGATTTCCACATTCAGTCCATTCTTCTTTGGTTTTGTAGTAAACATTCCACTTTCCTTATTCTAAAAGGTAATTCCATTTGAATTCCAGATGAAATTTTTGCTTTTGCTCTAATCCTCTCTTGCTACATATTTAAGATATTTATTTTCAATGCAAGCATTTGAAGAACTTAAATTATAAATGTCTTTTTAAAATATTTAATATGAATTGTTCATATAATATCACTGGAAAAAAAAAGTGTCCTGTTGAAATTTTAAAATTACGAAAAGGACCAAAGCAGCAAAGATGGGTAAACAGAGAAAATAAAATGTATTAATAGTGTAGGCAGTCAAAGTTTAATCTCTGAGTAATATCATATATAAAACATTTTATATTTACACAATGAGTTACAATTGCTAAAACTTACCCGTGTGTCCATATCTTTTAGAAAATTTTTGTCATCATCTTCAGCAGAGAAAAGGGTGTTTGGTTCCTTGTACTCTACCAGAAAAACCTTTGTTACAACTGTACTCTCCCTGCAGTCCCTGAAAATCAATGTTCACAAATCTATATAACTGCCACAAACCCGTGTGCAGCAACACACCACAGAAAAACATGACTCATTTGGTGGAACATCTCTTCCAAGCTTGCCAGCCATTATTTCAGTTGATAAGTATAATCCTGGGCAATATTTAGTTGATAAAAAAGCTTTAATTTGCTAATACTTACTAAATTACAACAGTAGCATTGAAATTGCTGTAAATGCCCAAAGCACTCACTCAGGATTTATCACCACTCCAGAGCATCTCTCAGCACACCTGGAAATGTCTTAATAAAAACATACTGGAAACAAGTGTCAATCTGGGTAGTGATATCAAGAAAATACACATAGGCCTGGGTTTTACTTATAATGTTGTGATATTCCAGTGCAGACACAAACAAAGGCCACCTGCAGGTGCTAATAACAGGGAACAGCAAGCACAAATCTCCGAGTGGAGTGGGAGTTCCCACTCTGTTGGAAATAAAAGGTAATGCAACACAGCACAGACAGAGAACTGATGTTTCCTCTCTGTCCCTAAGCATGAATTTAGGTTGGACAAAGTCAGTGGCTGTGCAGCAAGATACAGTTTCCTTTCTATGTATTGTATTTTCGCTTTACCCAACACTGTACTTAAGCCGTGAGGTTTAGCGTTCTGTGCTCCTTTGGGAGAAACGACACAAATTCCTGGGAAGACCAGCTTCTATAAACCTCTTGAACCACTGGATGACCCCAGAAAACACCATATTGGCTCCTCTGGTGTTTCTGATGGTCACACTTAAAAGGATGAGCTCTAAATACAATATACTAACTTCTCACACACAGCCTCCATGGATCGTTGGCCTACAGCCACAGCCCAGGAGATAAACACCTGAAAGATAATTCGACAGCACAAACACTTGATGGATAAACAGTATTATGAGAAAGCAATATCAATTCAATCCATAAAGATCATTTTGATTGCAAACTGGCTGGGGAAAGGGGCATCTCTCATTTGCAAGGTATGGAGTGCTCTAAACAACACGGCTACAAGCTGTGACTGAGATATCTGTCCCTTGCCAAAACAGGACTAAAATAAAACAAGTTGCTTACTTTGTAACTGCCAGTGCCTTGACCATTATTTTCCCAACTGGTAATGAGAAAGGACCCTTATACTTAAAAGTGGTACACTCTCCATAGCCAGGTTTTCTAATCAGTTCTGGTTTGCTTCCATCTAAAGTGTAATAAATAGAGACTTCAGGTGTATCTGAAGGAAACAGAGAAAATAATTATTCAAACTGTATTCGAACTTGGAAAAACAAGCTCTATGCTCCAAAGGACTCATCACTGTGCTTGATTTTTGTTACATAAAAAAATAAGCAGTTCCATAAATGACTGAATATTTGGGACCAAAACTCTTTCTCCCATGCAATGTAAGTGACTCAATAGATGTAATTTCATTATAAGCAACATTTCTTGTAGCAAAATAGCTGTGCAATGATTTTATATGAAAACATTGCACCAGCGTGTCTGTTTCAATGAAAGAAAAGATATTTTCTGCCATGGTGAAAGGCGACATTACAAAACAGGTAAGGAAAACATTGGAGGTGAGCCTAGCACATGAAATTTTCATGCACTGTTTTTGCAGTCAAAGCAAAATGCTCAAAACAGCTTAAAAGTTTGACCTTGGAAGCAATTAAGACTGCTAACGCATATAATTTGTATGTCAGTAATATTATTTGAAAGCATAAAATTATGTGCAAGTATATTTGCTGCATCAAAAGCTGTTGGTTAATTTTTTAAGTTCCTTAATGAAATGCACACTCATAAAAATCATAATTAAATGCAAAGAAATGTATAGAGGCTAAACATTTCCAATGAACACATAAGTAAAGGTTTGACATGGAGTCAAAGCTCTTATTCATACCTGATTTTATTTCTATGAGAGTATTTGTGTCTATTTCATGTTTAGCCTTCCCTGGAAGGGGGATTCGAAGTGGTATGACTTGAGGAACTGAGACAGAGCCAGCTGTCATTTTTCTCAGCAGTGATCTTTAAAATAGAAAAAAAAAATGGCAGACAATAATTTTTCTAAACAGAAGAATGCACTGAGAAATAACCTTTTAACATGGCTCCTTGTCTTCATTTGTTTCTCTTAAAAGAGAGAACACTGGGCTCTTTAAACTCTCATTTGTCATTAATATCTGTATGATTTTCACATTGGAAAGGGGCAAGATCCTCATGACCTTCCTACTTCCAACTCATCCTCCTGTTTCAGAACTGTGACCAAAACTTGACACGAGTACTGTCACTTCCTTGCTCAAGCCTGATTGTGTCTGTCCACTCTTGGCACACCTGGACCAAAAGCACAGTGCCCCATTTCAGCCTTCTGGGAGCCCATCACTGGTGGGACACAAAGAATCCTGACAGCATCTCCAGTGTGCCCAGCCTCTGCCCCGGCATGGGCTCAGTCAAACTGCATTCAGCCTGGGAAAAACAAACCAATGGATGAGGTTTGGAACAACCTGGTCTAGTGGAAGTGTTCCTGCTCGTGGTGGGGAGAGTTGGGACTAGATGATCTTTAAGGTCTCTTCCAACCCAAAACACTGTGTCACTCTGTGATTACATGTGTTCAAGTTTAAACAGCTTTAGCATCATATGTCAGTGATATATGGTGGGAGTGAGTAACAGTAAAGCATCTCCAAACCCAATCATGTCAGATGTGAAACCAGCCTCGTTTCATTGAGGCTATTGCTAGAGCTATTGCTTAAGCTTATCTCAGCTACTGGATTAAAAATATACCCACAAAACAGGTGCCAAACCTTATTTATCACAATTTACATAGTCATTATCATGTCACATAATTCGAGAAGGAAAAATTGCATTTGTATGTGGCAACATTTTACAATACAAAGAGATGTACTCCAGATCTTGAAAATTTATACTCAGGGCCAGGAAACATCTACATTAGAAGGATTTGAGTTTGTAACCAACCCTCCAGTACTCCAGAGACAGCTGTTATGCTACTCATCAATGCAGGCAGTAATGACTCAGCACGGGAGGTGTTGCTGAGTCCATGCTCTCCCTGGAGTTACACTGAGGGAAGCCACCATGGCCATTTTCCTGGCTGGGTAGCTCAAAACAGCAGCTAAGGAGTGTGGGCACCTCTTACACAGACTCTTCTGGGCTGCACAAAGTGGCACAGGACACAAAACTACAGAATCACAGGACGGGGCAAGTTGGAAGGGACCACAGTGCATCACCTGGTCCAACTTCCTAGAGGACACGGCACAGGATTATGTCCAGACGGTTCTTGGATACCTCCAGAGAGGGGGACACCACACCCTCTCTGGGCAACCTGTTCCAGTGCTCGGTCACCCGCACGACAAAGTCCTTCCTCATGTTCAGGTGGTGCACCACGGCAAGAGCCTGGCTCCATCCCCTGGACACCCACCCACCAGCTACGGGCGGACCCGACCTTTACCCGACCTGAGGAGCTGCGCGCTTTTCACTCAGGGCTCCGCCTGCCCTTGGCACGCTGGACCAAAGGCACACGGTGCTCCGGTTCAGCCTCCCGGGACCGCATCCCTGGCGGGACACACACGGTCCCGCCGGCATCCCCAGCGGTCAGGCCCCCGCTTCCCGGTCCCTCCCGGCACAGCCCGCGGCTCCTCGCCCCGCTCCATCCCCGCCGTGCATCCCCCGCTCCCTCCCCGCCGTGCATCCCCTGCTCACCCGCTCGATCCCGCCCCGCCCTCCCGTTTCCAGGGACGCCGCGCGCCCGCCACTCCCGGTTCGATCGTCATCTCTCGGCGCCGGTCCCGCCGCGCCATGGCGGANTGGGTAGCTCAAAACAGCAGCTAAGGAGTGTGGGCACCTCTTACACAGACTCTTCTGGGCTGCACAAAGTGGCACAGGACACAAAACTACAGAATCACAGGACGGGGCAAGTTGGAAGGGACCACAGTGCGTCACCTGGTCCAACTTCCTAGAGGACACGGCACAGGATTATGTCCAGACGGTTCTCGGATACCTCCAGTGAGGGGGACACCACTGGCAACCTGTTCCAGTGCTCGGTCACCCGCACGACAAAGTCCTTCCTCATGTTCAGGTGGTGCACCACGGCAAGAGCCTGGCTCCATCCCCTGGACACCCACCCACCAGCTACGGGCGGACCCGACCTTTACCCGACCTGAGGAGCTGCGCGCTTTTCACTCAGGGCTCCGCCTGCCCTTGGCACGCTGGACCAAAGGCACACGGTGCTCCGGTTCAGCCTCCCGGGACCGCATCCCTGGCGGGACACACACGGTCCCGCCGGCATCCCCAGCGGTCAGGCCCCCGCTTCCCGGTCCCTCCCGGCACAGCCCGCGGCTCCTCGCCCCGCTCCATCCCCATCGTGCATCCCCCGCTCCCTCCCCGCCGTCCATCCCCTGCTCACCCGCTCGATCCCGCCCCGCCCTCCCGTTTCCAGGGACGCCGCGCGCCCGCCACTCCCGGTTCGATCGTCATCTCTCGGCGCCGGTCCCGCCGCGCCATGGCGGAGGTGAAGGTGAAGCCGGAGGTGCCCGACCCCATGGACATCGAGAGCAGGTGCGGGGCGGGCGGTCCTGGCAGGGGGCCAGGGACGGGCCCCGAGAGGTGTTGCTCGGGGGTGGGGGTCGAGGCCGAGTGTCGGTCAGGGAAAGGTGCTGAAGGAGCGGGGTGCGGTTGTTTGAGGCACTCGCAGTTTCGTGCTCGGAGGTGCTCAGGTGGCAGTGGGGGACGGGGTCAGGCCACCCTTGGCTGCCCCGGTGTTTTACCGGTGATTTTGTTTTTTTAATTATTATTAAGTAACATTTTTCCCTATAAGTTATTTCGTCACTATTTGCCTTCTCTGACTAGGCACCAGTTCCTTCCCACTGGAACCTTTTATATAACAAAATGTGCAGAGAGCTTTAAATCCATGTTGTTAATAATGAAAACAACACAGAAGTAAAATGGAGTGTTGTGATGAAGAGCAGAGGCAGTTTGTGCAGCAGCTGGGGCAGGTTTGTGTTTGCCAGCACCAGGGAGTTGGTGCTGAGTTCCCCCAAGAGACACTAAGACTAAAGAGAAGTCTCTGAATACATTTCCCCTGGTCTGTTCTGGTCACTCTCTTCCATCCTGATACTGTTTGGATTTGGTTTTAGAAGCAACAGAACATGACTTCAAACTTGCTTGTCTCCTCCTGCAGGATTATTGAGCTGTGCCACCAGTTCCCCCACGGTATCACAGACCAGGTGATCCAGAATGACATGCCTCACATGGAAGCCCAGCAGCGAGCCATGGCCATCAACAGGCTGCTCTCCACGGTAGGGGGGTCTCACCTTCCCCTTTCTACCTCACCCAAGCCAGAGCACGGGTGTATATTCACATGGATCTCTAGGCATGGAAGCTGCTATTGAGAATCACCACATTTGGGGTTTTTGCCGTGTTTACAGTTTTTTGGTCTTTTCCCTGTGTGTTACTTTGTAGAGCAGAATGTGATGGATGGCTGCAGGTTATGGACACAAGGCCTGTTAATGATGGGGAATGAATTAGCTTGAGATAAAAGAATGGATGTTAGCCCAGGCTCTTATATGTGAAGGTGTTCTCTGAATCCCTCACAAAATCCCAAGGTTGTGGATTACTCTGGTGACACACAGGTGTAACATCTGTAAATTTCCCACATCTCACTGGGCATCTCCCTTTATCAGCAGTCAGCCTCAGATAGGAGCAAGGATCACACTCAACTACTCCTGCCAAGTGTTCACTAATAGAGAGTAGCTGTTTCGTCTTGTTAGTTCAGTGTTGACATAAACTTGAGTAGCAGTTGAATGTTTGAGCTCTTTAAAAGATGAAGATACCTTTTCATTCCATAGCTAGCTGCTTCCTGGGCGTGTGGAGTCAGGAAATAGAACAGAGTGGTGCAGTCCAGAGAGCACTTTGGAAAAGAAAGGCACTTGCTTTCTCAGAAAGAAGGATATTGGAAAGTATCCAAACTGAGCAAGGCGTGGTGGTTGGGTTTTTGTTGATTTGTTTGGGTTTGGTTTTTTTAACTAGCTGAAGAAACTTCTTAACTGTGGTCCTGTGGTCCATACTAGGTGTCACTGGAAGTAATCTTCCTCTTTTTAGTCTTTCTGTTGTAGATATGTTCTGTTTTGGATGTTACCAATATGTTGGATCTGACCTTGTGTGTTCAATAACTTTTGAAAGAGTTGATCAGATTTCATAATGAGGCTTCAAAAGTATTTTAAGTCTCTGGAATTTGTTTAAAATTGATGCTTGGAGGAGTGGGGAGTGTGTCGAAAGATCTAGAAAGTAAGAAAGTACTTAAAACATAGGGAAAAATGTCAGTGAGAGCTCAGCCTTAATAAGCATTGGGTAATTCACTTAATTTAATCTGCAAGTACCTCATCTGTAGAAGAGCACTGAAAGGGCTTATTGAAGTGTGAGCTTCAATCAGCCAGGTAAGAAACAAGACTGTAACTGTAGGAAAGGACCAGCTGGCAATGAAAGAGTGAATGTTAGTTAATGCTGTTGTACTTGGTTACACTCTTAGACTTGTCTAATTGCTTGCCTCTTCAAAACAGGAAACCTGTTTCCTGGCCTAGGCAAAACAGTCTAGAGTAGAACAATTTTTCTCTGTGTGAGAGATGCCCGTAATTTGCTTCTGAGAGTCACTGCCTGTCCTAGTTGGCAACTTTCCAGTGATGTCCACTCAGTAAAAAGTAGAACTTTGCTGCTGAAACTTGGAATTGTTCAAAGTTTGTGCAGTGGAGCTCCACAGTGATTTCTGGGTCACCGTGAAAATCAGTGTTTTGGTGGAAAGTGAAAGCAAAGTACACAAGAACCTGATGTCCCTTCTGCCATATGAAAGTTAGGAGAAATATTAGGAAGTGCATAGATGTCGTGGGAAGGGTCAGGAACTGTTTGGTATTTCTAATAGCTGATGATAGGTCAATACTCTTCAGGGAAAAAAAATATCCTCAGGGGTGTTACTGTACTTGTAGGGAGAAAATATCCTTAAGGATATTATTGTTTCCAATGGTTAGAAATGTTAGTTTTAATTTTTCTTTATTTACTTGATGTTAAATAAGGTTTTTATTTTAGCATTTTAGAATATTCTTTGCCACCTTCTGAAACAAGCTATTTGAAGAAAACTAAATGCTCTGTGCCCATCTCTCGTAGGGGCAACTGGACCTTCTCAGGAGCAATGCAGGCCTCCTGTATAGAGTCAAAGATTCTCAAAATGCCAGGTAAGCTTGTGTTTGCTGGATAAATATATTTGGAACACAATCCTGCAACCCACGGAGCATTTCTGAGAAGACACTCAGCAGTGTAATGTGGATTTGGTCACAAAACTCTTGTTTCAGGAGGTTACACTTAACTCCCCTGAGCTCACTCTGAAGTCTGTTTTAGGTGTAGTGTTCTCTCCTAGGCCACGGAACTATAGCTGTAACTTCCTAGCAGAGTTCCTGGTCCAAATGGCAGCAAAGTGATCTCTGCAAACATATGTATATGGTCAGGGGAAGCCCAGCTGAAGCCTAACCAAACTGTCTGCAAACTCTGGTTCTGTGGACTTCCTTCACTGCTTATGTTACAGGATCAGCACTGATATTTACAGCTGTCCCAGGAGGCCACTTGAACTCATGCTCTTTGATTTATTTAAATGTATCTTCAAACCATGTCTTATGATGCCTGTGTAAATCTGAGTAAAAGATTTCTGGATATTCTTCTGGAAAGAAACATCCTTCAGAAGTATCCTTAGTGCAGGTGTATCATCCTTTCTTTCAAACTCTTTAGAAAAAGATTACTGAGTTCATGCTTCTTTGGACCAGTGAAAAGGCATGTTCTAGAGTTGTGAGATCCCTTTGAAGATGTTCTGTCTAGAGACAGATTATCCTAAATTACGCTCTGTGCCGTGTTTGACCTTCCACAGTTGTCTCGTTACGTGACTCCAAATTCCCCATTGTTGAGTGACAATTTGAGTGACTCCTGCTTAGTCACTTTTCTTTCATACTGTGCTTTTCTCTTTACCATGGCTTCTCACTGGCAAGCTTGGCTTGGTCAAGGGAGGTTTACTGTCACATATTGTATTTGCCAATGGCTGACTTATTGTGTAGGGTTTTTCTTTGTGCACTGTTGTTTGGTTTTTATAGTACTTGGTGGTTTAAAAAAAAAAATCCAGCTTCTTTCAAATTTTGGACATTTCAAAAATCCTGATATCTGTCTTATTTTACAGTAAAATGAAAGGCTCTGACAATCAAGAGAAGCTGGTTTACCAAATTATAGAAGATGCAGGCAACAAAGGTAATTTAAATTATAATGTGAATGGTGCTAACTGTTTACAAATTGTAAATGCTTGCCCAGACAATACAAATATAAAACCTAGAGTCCCCATAGCTAATGTTCCACAAAAGAGAAGATAATGTGTTTCTCTGTTAAAATAACAACCTGTCCTGGGTTGACTTTTGGGAGAAGCTCTTCTAAAAGACTCGGAATAAGAATTGCGAGTTATCTGTGGGACTGTCAAGCTGAGGGATCTGCAGAACACCCCGTACTTAAAAGAAAATGCAGAACCAGGATTTAACAGGTGTCCTGCCAGCAGAAACCACTGCTAATAACAGGGCTTTCTCAGCATTCATTGCACACTGTGGTTGAGAGATGGCAGGTAGAACTGGTGGTTGTATTTTTGTTGAAAAAAACCTCGTTTTAGCAAACACTAAAAATGCAACAACATTTCTGTGGTGCCTTCATGTTGACAGTGAATGGGGTCCACTTTTAAGAGCTCTGGGTGGAGAGGTAAAGGGCTGGAGGACGGTGTGGTGGTTGTGGTATGTGTTGTCTTGTTTTGTCACTTGTTTGTTTTGCCCAAATCCCTTCTGTCCATTACCCTTCTTTTTGCTGGGAGTGGTAAGATCAAGGATATATCCTGTGGTAGGCAAGTGACTTTAAAAGTGTTGTGATGTGACTTTTGGCTTCTGAGTATGTACAGAAACAAATGGTTTCTTCTATTTATTTTCTGTTCACTTCTCTGTTTTAAACAGGTATTTGGAGCAGGGACATTAGATACAAAAGTAATTTGCCTTTAACAGAGATCAACAAGATACTGAAAAATCTGGAAAGCAAGAAACTAATTAAAGCAGTTAAATCTGTGGCAGTGAGTATTTTGTGACCTTTTTTTTTAACAATTTCAGACATTTGCTGCATGCTTTTGTATGCTTTTAACAGGGGACTGGGAGCAGAGAAACAGCATTCTGCCTCCAGCCTTCTCTTTGACTGTGCACCAGTGTTTGACTCTCTGCCTGTAGTGTGCAGGTTTGAGGTGTAACAGATATGAGAGGCTATAATGTTTATTAAATAACCAACATACTATTAATAAACATCACTATTACTATGCAGTTGTGTCACTCTTCCCCTACTATTAATTACATACCGTTACAATCAAATTGGAGTTTTAGTTCTCTCAATTCTATATTGCACACAACTGTTGTTACAGTTGTTACAGTTCAGTTACCCTTCACAAACCTCTCACACTTCTTGTTGCTAATTTGATATTTCTGATACTGAAGCAAACTCAGCCTTTTATATGGCACTAGTGATATGGTTACCCAGCTGCACGTGGCTTTGCAAGGTTCTTCTCCCCTGAATCTCCTGAAACTCCCTTCAGTTATCTGGTCTATGCTGGATTTGTATTGTTTACTTCAAACAATTTTCAACATTTGATTCTGTTTCAGTCTTGGTTCCTCTACTTTATTCCAGTTACTTTCTTATGTGCAAACAGTCCACATACCAGAGTAGGGCTTATCCTTTTCCAGGTTTTTATCACACTGTTACAATGCTCACACAGCATCCTGTTCACTCTTACTTGCTTAATTACAAGTCATTTGTGTTAGCACATTATTTGGACATTCTTTTAGCAGAGATTCTGTCTTCTTAAGTGGTCTGGCAAACCATAGGAGATAGAGAAATTTGACACAGAAAAGGAGTAGCTTTTTTCATGTTCTTGTGAGAGATGCTGGCTTCATCTAGTCATGCAGGGGATGTAACACTGCAAAAACTGCTTCAGTTGTTGCTGAGTATTTCTTTGGACATCCCTTGTCCTTTAACTGACTGTTACTATCAGGACTGAAGTAGCATTCCCATTCCCCATGTCTAGGTTGGCAGTAAAGACTGGGCTTGCAAGGGCTATTTTTAGCTGCAGAGTTTGATCACATAAGTCATCTGTGCATGGGTTCAATCCTGCAGGAACAGTTGGGAGCTTCTCCATTAAGTTTGTCTTTGCTGTCTTTTAAAGACATTTTCCTGCTCTTCCTTGACTGTGGAGAGGGATTAGAGTCAATAGACTAAAATTAAGCTCAGAGATCTTCTTCAGTGAGGTTTGTATTGTGCCCATATTGTTAGTAGGATCCCCTCTTCTAACACTGTGTTATAAAATGATTAGGAATCGAAGTGTGTTGATCTTCTCTTTATCTCTGTGCTACCTGAGCATCAAACATGTTAAGGATATCTTGAGTCAGCTGGATTGCTGTGCCCTAGGTCTAAGAGTAATGAACTCTCTCTTTTGAAGATTTTCTGCTTAAATATTCCTTTCTTGAGAAAGACTTTGAGCTCTTGAGAGCTGTACACTTTTCTCCAACAGGCATCCAAGAAGAAGGTCTATATGCTGTATAACCTGCAGCCTGACCGGTCAGTGACTGGTGGTGCTTGGTACAGTGACCAAGACTTTGAGTCTGAATTCGTGGAGGTGTTAAATCAACAGTGTTTTAAGTTCCTGCAAAGTAAGGTGAGTGTTAATATTAAAGTCACCTTCCATTTGTGTTGTGCAAGTAATTGTTTTCTTTATAAAACCGATACCAAACAAGGCTTAAGTTTTCCACAGGTCTTGGCCATTATTGCAAATAGATTGGCAAGTCTGTACTGGACTACTGGTTTTTCTCAGCAAATGTGATGGTGTTGCATTTTAATGATGGACATTTTTACACCCTGTACAAGGAGTGAAGCCTTTTATCACCGAAGTCCAATGACAAATTAGGCAGCAAAGTACACAGCAAAAGTGTAGCAAAAAATTTAGCAGAAGTCTCTGTGTTTCCTGCAGAGCTCCTCATTTCTGAGAGGGTAGAAGGCAGCAGTCAGTCAGCTAGCTCTGCCTAGAAGATAATTGTCCCTAGCCTAACTGCAGGAGAAGCCTGCTGTTCATTAAATATGTCTGCAGATTGTAGCATTTATCTATTCCATTGCAATATGTTTTAACTGGCACTAGGTACAGCAGAAACTGTTTTTTGTCAACAAAATGCCAAATGCTGGTATTCCTTCATATTAATCTAAATTACAGTGTAAATTTGGTGTCATTTAGTATAAAATTATATTTGGTTGTGCACTGCATTGTCTCACATACATCAGTCTTAAGGACTTGGCTTTAAATGCTAAGTATGTCTCATAGATGGTTTGGAAATCAACTTTTGTACTTCAGTCTGCCTGAAACTGAACCATGGAGGCTCTTGGCAGTGAGTACTGACTATAACTAATCTTTGCTTTTTTCTCAGGCAGAGGCAGCTCGAGAAAGCAAACAGAACCCCATGATACAGAGGAACAGCTCATTTGCCTCATCCCATGAAGTGTGGAAATACATCTGTGAACTGGGTATCAGTAAGGTCAGAACAGATTCATCTTACTACTGTTAAAATAGTCATTGCATGACTAGCTGTAGGAGCTGGGTGCTGCAGATTTAGTGAAGGTCTCATGAATGCCTTAGTACCCTACAGTTAGTTTAGTGGAGGTGAGCTTTGGGGGAGGGTCATTGTTGCATAGGGTTCCAGGATAGCTTATGCATGTGGGTTTTCCAAGATGTATAAAAGAGTTAGCATTGTCAACAGGTCTCAGCTGGTTTATATTTTACCATTTCTCTTAAATTCAAAAGTGCTTGGTAGGTGGGAGATGGTATTAGTATTTGCTTTTCTTTTTGCATCTGCACAACCTCATAAGGTTTGCAGTGAGGCTGGTGCCTTTTTCTGGGCTAGGTTAGAACTCTAAGGATTTGTTACCCATTGTGTTTGCTCATTTGCTCCTTGCAGGACTTACTGGCTTGTGTGTTTCCTAGTATTTATTTTACAAATTGTTTCTTAGGTAGAGTTGTCAATGGAAGACATTGAAACCATTTTAAATACGCTGATATATGATGGAAAAGTGGAGATGACTATTATTGCTGCAAAGGAAGGGACGGTCGGCAGTGTGGATGGACAGATGAAGTTGTACAGAGCCATTAGTCCTCTCATACAACCCACCGGATTAGTCAGGACACCCTGTGGACTCTGCCCTGTGAGTAACTAGTTCTGTATATGGTTAAAGGGGTACATGCAGATCTTGAACACAGTCCTGCAAATGGCCATTGCAAGGTTCTGCAGTGGTGAGTGACCCTCATGGTTTTCTGAGCCAACTGTGCTTAAGAGTTGCCTGTGATGCCTTAGCTATGGTGTAAGAGGAAGGTTCTTTAGTTGGTCTAAAACATGTGGTCTACCAGGGTGTTTCCCATTTACATCCTGTCTCTTTACAGGACTGTATGTGAAAGGATGCTGTCAAGTGTGGCCCGTTCCAAATTATATTACTATATTTCTGATCTCAAGTTTGCCTCTTTTTAACAAGCTAACTTATTTCTGTCTAGCTTTTGGTCTCTCCTCCCTGGACTATAAACTCATATGTAGGTAAAACTTGCCACCATGTCCATTTGCATCATTTACTATGTTGGGATCTGCTGTTCTTCCTCAGAGCTGGCATAAGACTTCCTAGGTTTTGGCTTTTGTTAGACTAATGCTTTTCTACTGAGGAAGAAGCAGAAAATATGTGAGTATGATCTAACTGGAAGTAATTATTCTGCTGACACAGGGCTTTCTTTTGCAGGTTTTTGATGATTGTCATGAAGGTGGTGAGATTTCTCCATCAAACTGTATTTATATGACAGAATGGTTGGAGTTTTAAAGTGAAAGGAAACTGTAAACTGGATTCCTGTTTCACAGCCAAGGTGACAAGGCAGCTTGCTTTATTTAAAAGTGGACTTCTAAATTTGTGACTTCAAAACATGTAGTGACTTTGGTTTAATGATATATAAACCAGTAACATTCCAGTTGCATGAGCTGTCCTGTGAGTGGAAAATTGAGGAAATTGAGTCAGTGCTGCAGATCAAAGCTGAAGTGGAAATGGAAATCCATTCTTGTACCAAACATTGGTCGTGAACAGTGCCATACAACATCTGGGTGGTGATGCATCACTTCCAAGGATTGTGTTGGGGACTCCACAGATACTTATTCTGAATGAGAGAAGTCATCAGCTGATCAGAAGAACTTGTTAACAAGAGGTACCAAGAATGAGATGCCAAACTTTGCTTTCAGACTAATGCTACTGGTGGATGCTTAAGTGCTAAAGCTGACACTTTTCTCCCATGATAGCTTCCATCTTATGGAAGACTAAGAATCTGTTATGGGAAAGATTCTAAATATGTCAAACAGAATTCACTGATTCCGTATTATCTTTCTTACCTGTTAATTTATCATTAAACCTCTCATTTTTCTGATGTACACCTGTGCTTCATTTCCTCTATTGATGCATGGTGATGCATCTGTTTCATTTATTCCTTCATAATCAAATTTCTGCTGGTGTGCTCTGCAGCTGCATCACATACATGGATATATCTGCTGACAGTTTGATTAGAGGTATTCTGGGAAGATATATTTTTCACAAGAGACAGAGTTACTCTGGCCTAATGATACAGGGAAAATTTTTATAGATTGTCTGAATACCATCAGGGTTGAAAAAGGTGACACTGACTGATGTTTGTACATAAATACAACCTCTGGTCTTGCTTTGTGATCTGAGAAAGGCACAATACTGGCATGTCATTGAAAAAGCACAGCCCTCCTAGACACTGTGTTGAGAGGGCAATGGGCAGGTACCTCCACAGCTGAGTTAGCAGCATGCCAGGTAATCTGACAGTGGATTAACATAGGTTTTGGAAGACAGTTTACCTAATAAGGTATGAGACTTTAAATCAGCATTTTCAACACTGCCCAGGAGTTTGCAGTTTCTAAAAGCTGTCTGGCTCACATACAAAAGTGTTTGAATCTTGCTCAATTTTCATTTTCCCACTCACTGTGGCTTGAGGACAGAGGCTAAAGCTGGCAATAAAAAACCCCCACAGTTCCTGTCCCAGTGTAGCAAGGCTATAGATGCAGAGGCAAAGGCTCCTTGTTCGGGAGCAGTTGGGCGTGGACTGGAGCAAACAACTAGTTCTGATAAGGTGGCATGTCCGTGGAATGACTTTGATTGTGTTAAGGAATTTGAGCAGCCACAGCTGGCTCTTTTGTTGCAGTGTTGTCTCCAGGTAAAAGGGATGCATATCTCTACAGAGGCAGAGGAGCTCTTACAAAAGAGATGCGGGAGTGAAATGATGAGATGTTTGTTCTTCCTCTGCCTCCTTTAACCACTCAGAAGCCAGGGAAGCCTCACTTCACTGGAGGGAGCCTTAGCTCAGACACCCCTTATGTGGCCAGAGGTAATTTCATTGAGATGTGGGGCTAGGGCTGCTTTTGTCCTCCTGTCTTCAAAGAGGACCTAACACAATGGGGTCTTCAGTCCTGCTGCTGCAGAGATAACACATTGTTTGTGCTCTGCTGCAGCTGGAAGATAGCTTCCAGGGAAAAATGACTTTATCATGCAGGTATGTCACTTTATGCATTATAACCATATCTACTAGCAATAAGGAATAGGAGGGAGAGGTTCCCCTCAGTAGGAAGTAGACAGATGATTTATTAAGCTCTTTAAATTATGGCATTGGGTTTATGTGGTTTAGATGACCTTTGTGGTACCTGAAACTTCTTAGTGTTGCAGCTGTAAAAAGGCTTCTCAGATTTTGAAAAAAATGCCTATAAGAGAAAAGTAAAGCAAATTCAATTTCCTTTCTGTAAAACAGGAATCTGTCTGATCTGTTTTTAAATGAATCAGAGAAATTTTCTTTCTGTCACTCTGGTTCTTCATGAACCTGGTTAATCTATCAGCCTGGAATTCTTTTCTAGAGGGGGAGTAAATGCTAAAAGGTAGCATTAATAGTCTAGTCTTTTGTCATCCTGAGTTTTGTCAATCTTTTCTCTTACCTGGCAAAGCTGTTGGTTTCTATTACAAACTGGTATGAAATGTAACATTTTGAGGAAGCTACAATAGTAGCTCCAGTACTGAATATGGAAACAGGTATGTGTAGAAAGCAGAGAGCTAAAGTTAACCCTCTAAATATGAATCACCACTTGGGAGTGCGATCCACTCATTTATTTGTGCAGGCCTCATACCAGAGGTCACAGTGCAGCTGCTGCAGGACCATGAGATACCTTCTGTGTTGGAGAGAGCTCATCCCTGATTTCCTGAGCCCTGATCCTGCTGTGAACATGAGGCTCTTCTGAGTGATTCCCTCACTCGTACCCAATTGTCCAAAGGCAAGTTGGAGAGTGGCCACACCCAAATGCCATTTTCACATGGATTCAAGTGCAAGAGTGCTTTTTAGTTCCAAGAGAAACATTAACTTTGCTGTATTGTAAATTTACAGACTACAGCTGGCACGTACTTTCTGACGTCTGGCCTTTACAGTCCGGAGTTTAAAACATTAGCATTAATGGCAAACTTGAAGCTTTGATAGTGAAAACATTTACCCCGTGGTTGAGTGGCTGTTTGGTTTTTTTCTGAGTTTGGTTGGTTGTTGTGTTTTGTTGGTTTTTTTTTCCCCCTTTTTACTTTGATGGTAACTGGCCTCGTTGGAGGTGTGATGGGGGAAGGTTGTTCATCTGGTGCTGTTCGAGCACCATCTCCTGTCTCATCCTGGTACCGCTCCCCGGGGCTCCAAACAAGAAAGAGAAAGCCCTTGAAACACACTTTAGTTTCCTTTTTGCCTCCACGTGCAGAGCTGTTTTGGAGAAGAAACTGTAGTGAGTGGAGAGACAGCTGGGCCTCCTATTGCTGCCGAACAGTTGATGCCTTGAAACGGGATACAGACACCTCAGAGAGATCTGTCCTCCACCACACATGGAGAACCTTCCCCTCCTCTTGCTTCACAGGGCTGGGACTTTGTTATTTCACCTGTGAGAAATGCGTGGCCAGGCCCTCAGCCTTGCTGAGCCCAGCTTAGCCTGCAGCCTGGAGGAGACAAAGAGGTTCAGTGGTGAGCTCCACAGATGGTGTCCAAGTTCTTGTTGAAAATGTTCATCTCCAACCTGAGAAAGTTAATCACTGCACTTTGTGCACTCTTTGGGACCTCCTGGGGGAACAGGGAGGATGGGAACTGGAGCTCAAAATTTTTTTCTCTTGCTGTTGTTAAACACAAAATTGGCTTACATAGGCAGGCTGTGGTGTTTTCGTTTCTCTCCCTTTTGAGCAAGCTTGTGATTCTTCCAGGAAAACAGAAGAACGAGAAAGCTTTTACTTGTGTTATTTGGCTCAGAAACACAGGGCTTTAAGATGGTGCTCCTCTTCCAAACTGCTGTAGTTTAACCCATCGGGCAGGTAAGCACCACACAGCTGTTCTCTCACTGCCTTCACAGTGGGACAGGGGAGAGAACTCGAAAAAAGGTAAAACTCGTAGATTCTGAGAAAGACAGTATAAGGGGGCAGGAAAGGAAGGGAAAATAATGGTAAGGGAGTATATAAAACAAGTGATGAACAATGTAGTTGTTCCTCATCTACTGATCAAGGAGTGCCTGAGCAGTGGGCTGGCAACCAAACAGCCAACTCCTGATCAACATGACACCATAAAGTGTGGAATATCCCTTGGGCCAGTTTGGGTCAGTTGTCTTGGCTATATCCCCTTCCAAGCACTTGTGCCACCCAAGCCTCCTGGCTGATAAGGGAGCATGAGAGACTGAAAAGTCCTTAACTTTGTGTAAGCACTGCTCAGCAATAACTAACATATCAAGATGTTATGAATATTATCCTAATCCTAAATCCAAAATGCAGCTCTAAAGCAGCTCCAAGGGAGGAAAATTATCCCAGGTGGAAGCAGGACACAAACTCACAATAATTGCTAAGTGTTTTAGTTAATTTAATGCTAGCAGGGTGGATGCATCATGGCCTTGAAGCCTCTGTGCTTTCTTGTTGAGATGTGACAATGTGAGGAAGATGTAAAATGAAGGTCAAACTGGTAACTTCAGAAGAGCCAATTTGCTTTGCCTCTTACTGATACTGCTTGCAGAGCAAGTCCTGGGTCTGATGATTTTAGCATTAGTAGTAATTTGAATTTTATACACTTTACATACATGCCTAAGTAGTATGCTTCTATTTTTTATTCCCACTGTATTTATGATCTTTCTGCTTGTGTCCAGATTTTACACAGAGCAACAATTTTTCTCATGTCAGGAATCTGAGAAGGCAAAATTAATGTTCAGCTCAGACAGCATTTAATTTTGTTTTGTTTTGGACCTGGAACAAGTTCCTGGGGCAAGTCAGGCTTGGTCAAACCTCTAGCACATCTCCACAGGCTCCATGTCACATTTCTGAAAATTTTGGCCATTCCTGGACCTCTCCTGGGCACTGCACAGGTCTTCCCAGTGGGGTGGGATTTCCTGAGAGTGATGAACCAGTGTGGCTTCAGGCAGCCATGAGGGTAAGATTGGTTCTGGGAAAAATTGATTGTCCCCGCCTCGTTGCTGGCCTCATGGCTTGGCCCAGCATGCTTCACTGAGCTGATGTGCCTGGGGACAGCAACTCCGGCCTGAGAGAGGAGCGGGGAACTCGGGCAAAGGCTGCCTGGGGCTCGCAGTTTATTTCTTTAAAAGGTGTCTGTGTTATCAGTGTAGTGTTACTGATAGCCTCTTCCCAGGAGGTTCTATGTTCCTTGCTGGACACGACGGCACCCTCTCAAGCTGCCGATTACCCTGAGAGCAGAGCTCCTTCCCACATCCCCCGCCAGAGCGGGAACGCGACACCGCCTCCCACACTTAGCAGTGACACCCCATCCGTCGCCATTCCAAGGCGGCTCCCGCCACCCGTAACCAAGATGGCCTCCCTGACGCCGCCGCCTCGCCATGTTTGATAGGGGCACATCGCTCCGCCTCCTTCCTTGCAGCGGCGCAGGGTGCCCTCAGCCAAGATGGCGGCGGAGCCTCACCGGGGGAGGGCGGGGTGTGCTGTCGCCGCCATCTTGGCGGCGGGCAGCGTGCACTGCTGAGGTGTCCTTGCCAGGCGCGCGCAGCCTGCCGGGAGGGAGAGGCGGGAGCGGCGCGGGCAGGTGGGAGCGGCGGTGCCCGGGGTGTCCCTGGGGGGACCGGGGTGGGTCGTGTCGTGTCCCCCGTGAGGGGAGGCGGGGTGGGTGGGTCGGTAACGTCCCCTGCGAGGGGGCTTGGGGGGGTCCCTGGTGTCCCCCACCGCAGTGCTTTGCATGGCGATCAGCAGCTTCCCACAGAGCACCCCGGGGGCTCAGCGGTGTCCCCTGTAGCTGTGCCCGGGCTGGGGTCGGCGGTGTCGCCCGTGGCTGTGCTGAGGGTCAGCAGTGGCACCTGTAGCAGTGCGGGGGGCAGCGCTTTGCCCTGTGGCCGTGCTGGACAGAGGTGGCTCCTGAGGGCTGCCCTGGGGGTCTGTGGTGTTCCTTAGAGCCGTGCCGAGCGCAGGAGCTGCGTGATCCGTGGTGTTCCTGTAGCACTGTAACTTGGCTGGAAGGAGTGGAGGTCAGCGTTGTGCCCTAAGCAGATCCCACGGGGAGACGGGAATACTGCTGAGGCTTTGGGACGGGGCAATTTGGGACGTTCCTGCTGCTGGCCCTGGAGGTCACTGGAGGACTGGGGCCGGGGGCCTTGTGCTGGTGCAGAGGTTGGCAGATGGGAGGAAAACAGCCTTCACTGGAGGAGGCAGTGCCTCCTTCCTGCTGTCCTGATCCCAAAGTAGGACCACAGCCCGTGCCAAGCCCAGCATGGCCATCTGGACTTGGGCTGGGGCAGGATAGTGGTGCTGGGCTGCAGCTGGAGGAACATAGAATAAATTTGACCCCTGGGTGTGCTACATAACTGAGATGTCAGCTGTTTGTGTTGCTCTTGTGATGTGCAGGATCTTTGACAAGGAGGCTCAGCTCTGAGTTTTACTCTGACAGACCTATTTGTGATGGGGATGTGTTCTGAACACTTCTGTTTGTTCATCTAGAGATGGGGATGGAAATATAGGGCAATTCTCCATGAGCTTGATTTACATCCTTTATAGCAAGGATGAAGAAAATGTCAGTAAGTTTGGAGTTAGTTCTGCAGGAAAACTTCTCCTCTGAGGGGAGGTGATGCTTCTGATTTCTCATGTGTGTGTCCCTCCTGAGTATCCCACCTGCAGTGAGGACAAGCAGTAAGGTAATCCTGGAGCATCTGCAGCTGCAGGTGAACCTCTGTGTTTCCTTGCCTGGACTGGGTTGTGGAGCTGCTGCTCTAGGCTCTGTGAATTGCTGCTAGTGCTGTCTGGTGTCTGTGGGCTGGATTTGATAAATGAGTTTTTGGGTAGGCTTGTCCTTCCCTTTCTCAGAGACATGGCCAGGAAGCTCTTGTCTTTGTGTCTTACTCTGAAGAGGTTAGTAAGGCAATACAAGGACTGACTCCTCTGTTGTGTTGGGGATATCCTTCCTGGAACAGCACGTTTTCTGAAGGCTCCTGGACTCTCAGTTCCTTCCTTACTGAGAGTGGGACAATGGTGCCATGCACAGTGGGTGTCTAAAAATCACAGACTTTTTTTGACATTTTGTCATGTGCTTTTTTTCATTTGTAAGCAGGTCAGAGTGGCAGCCAGGTGACATTTTGGTCTCAGACTTGGCCTCTTTTTCTCCCCTCAGCCTTTCAGCTGAAGGCTTCAGAATGTGTTGCAGATCTGTTTTCCTTTGCTGACCCAATCATGCAGCATTGTCTTGTGGGAAGTGTGAGGCCGATTGGGTATTGAGATGTTAAGTGTGGATCATAAGAAAAAACCCAATCCCTTGCATTCCGGCTTTGAATTTCAGATTTCCTTGTTTCTTTGTTGGATTTGGATTGGCTGAAATATTGACGAGAGCACTGGACATAAGAGATTTATGTAGTCGCATGGTTCATTTGATAATGAGATTAATTCATTGTAATGTGTTGGCTTTGTCCTGCAGTGCCCTGTGCCTCCCTGTAGTTGATCTGCTGCCCTCCTTTGCAGGCCTGCTGTCCCACAGGTGATCGCTGCCTGTTCTTATGTCCTTTCAGAGCTTCTGCAGTGCCATGGCGACATACCTGGAGTTCATCCAGCAAAATGAGGAGCGTGATGGAGTGCGTTTCAGCTGGAATGTGTGGCCCTCCAGCAGACTGGAGGCCACAAGGATGGTTGTTCCCCTGGCTTGTCTCCTGACCCCGCTGAAGGAGCGTCTCGACCTGCCGCCCGTGCAGTATGAACCCGTGCTCTGCAGCAGGCTGACTTGCAAAGCAGTGCTCAACCCACTCTGGTATGAGTTTCTTGGCTGGGGATATTAAGGGAGGCTGGATAGTACCTCATTTTTATCTGAACTTCACTACTTCCTTATTCTCCTTTTTCTCTGCCTAGTGCCTGGCAGCCTTTTTCATTTAGATGTGGTGGGCTTGTTAAAATCCACACGTGCCTAAGGAGGTACATTAATGTGCCTGTTATTAGAGCTGGCAGGACCAGAGGAGAGAGGAGTGTCCTTGGGGAGGCTGTTAAGGCAGAAATGAAATGGCCAAACAAAGATGCCAATTATACCAATATTGTCCTGGACTGTGATGTTCATTTGTTTTCCTGCTTCCTACACACCCTACTGCTTGTAGGTCAGTTTCAGTCTGAGCATTGGGAAGTAATTTTAGAGGAATAATCTCAGTCCCAAAATCATAGGATGGTCATGCGTATTCAGAGTGTAGCGTTGGGCTGAGAAAAAGCAGGAAAGGCCATTTAGAGGAAGTAAAATGAGACCAAACCCATGGAATATGGCCAGGCATACCACACCAGCAGGATGTTGTAATGGGCCAAGGAGAGTAAACTCTTTAGGGCAGGGAACAGCCTGTTTGTTCTATGTTTGTGCAGGATCTGGATGGATGGATGGCTCCTGCTGCTCTATGACTGTAGTACTTGTGTGCTACAGCTGTACAAACAATAAGACAACTCAGATAAGCTTAAGTGTAGTGAAAGAATAATTAGACCAAAGTCTTTGTCTGCTAAGGGCTAAGCTCCAGGGAGCTGTCAGTGGTCCATCACACTGACAAGCCTGGCAAGTCTGGATAAGCTAATGAACTTTCTGAAAATAGAACAAGAGTCTGAATCCCTAGAGTATTTGTTGTTCAGGCTGGAGTGTCTGATACTGTTTCTTCCTCAGTGCTGTGAACCAGCATAGATAATTATGAAGCTATGCTGTAAAATTGTTTCTGAAGTCATGCTATTGCCTCATCTTTCCCTTGCAGCCAAGTTGACTATCGGGCCAAGCTTTGGGCTTGTAACTTCTGTTTTCAGAGAAATCAGGTAAGCTGGAAAAAGCATCAGCCCTTCCATCTTTTCAGTGGACATTTTATTGATGGCCTTCACTGGCAAAGGACATTAAGCACAAACTGCACTTCTCTAGATTCCTTTCTTTAAGCCTTTTTCTTTTGCCAACCCCAGGCCAGAGTACAGTTTGGTTTGCCTGACATCTATTTTCAGTTCAGTTTTGCCAGTGATTTTACTGGCATGCAGGGCGTAGGAAGGAGATAACAATGCTATTTTGTCCATAAATAGCATAACAATGCTATTTTGTTTTCATGTGTGTTTTTTGCACTTGATATTTACTGTTCTTGCAGGGTATGAAATTAATTAGATTTGAGTAGACTTTAGTCGTCAGAAGCTATTGTATGGCTAAAAGAATTTCAGCTAATACATAGTTGCTGCTGTAGTCCTACCTTTTATTTATACTGGATTGAGGAGCTGTCCGTCTTGCTGGTCACTTGTTGTCTGTGCTTAGGAAAAAGCAGCAGCTTGGATCTCTTGTCATGAATTAATTAGGTTGGTTCAGTGGCAGTAAATAAAGAATCAAATAGCCACATCTTGAGCAGGGCAGGCTCTGTACTGCAGAGGAGAGCCCTACATTTCTGTCCTCCAACTTCCTTGTCCTAATTTTTTGTTCTCTTTTTCAGTTCCCCCCAGCATATGCAGGCATATCTGAAGTCAATCAACCAGCAGAGCTTATGCCTCAGTTTTCAACAATTGAATATACAGTGCAGGTAAATGAATCATAGGCAAGTTTGAAGCCCCCAAAATTGTCTTGTTTGTGACAGATTATATGTGTTAAGTTTGCTTAAAATAATGCAAATAAGTAACAAAATAAATAAATCTGCAAGGTGCTTACGACAGGACTCATTTTATTCCTTGGCTGGAGGCATTATAAAGTGTCACCTGGTGTATGCAAACCCCTAAAATTCATCTCTTTCCACATCAGAGAGGCCCACAGATGCCACTGATCTTCCTGTATGTTGTTGACACATGCTTGGAAGAGGAGGATTTGCAGGCACTAAAGGAGTCCCTCCAGATGTCCCTGAGCCTGTTGCCTGCTGATGCTCTGGTGGGGCTGATCACTTTTGGCAGAATGGTCCAGGTTCACGAGCTGAGCTGTGAAGGAATTTCCAAGAGCTACGTGTTTCGGGGCACAAAGGACCTGACAGCTAAGCAAATACAGGTATGCTCTGCCATCTCCTAGGCCACTGGCTTGTTCCTGCTGGTCTTTCAAGCACAGGCCTTTCGGGGAGAAAGGAGGGCTCAGTGATCTTAACTGTTAGCCTGTTGCCCTCCCAATATCTGTCCTGTCTTTTTGCCTTTGTAAATTCCTTGGAAGCTTGTCCAAGATTGAGTTTGTGTATCTCACGTAGTGGACTTCTTGATCCATTCCCAATGGGAGTGCAAAGATTAATAATTTCACAGATTTAAATCTATTTATTGCTATGGTATTGCAGGCCTCAGGGTATATTAAATAATAATCTAAGTAATATATTTAGCGTTTGAATAGTACATTTTCTCTGCCTCCTCTTTACTATTCTCTAGGATATGCTTGGGCTTTCAAGGCCAGCTGTTCCTATGCAACAGGGAAGACCTCTTCAGACTCCAGAGCAACCTGTTATTTCCAGCAGGTAAGACTCACTAGCACAGCAGACGAGCAGGGTAGATGTTTTATGCCCCTTTGTTTCCCAAGAGGAGTCTTTGTAAGAAGATTTAAATGGTATTGTCTTTTTACAGTTATTTCCCTACACTACGTGATATGTACAGATGGGATTTACTAGAGCTGCAGGCAGTGTATTAGACTTCTGCAGTATCTTGGTTTTGCAGTTGCAAGAGCACGATTGCCTTTCAGGCTTGATTTCTACTTGTAAATCACAGAGTAGCTGACTTTGGAAAGCACATTGCTCAGGGGTCGCTTGGAGCAAGGGCCTGTCTTTTTGACTGACTGGTGCATGGGGGCCCTGGAGTATGCAGAACAATCCTACATACCACCTCCTACCTCCTGATCCAGCAAACCCAAAACATGGTTGACAGTAAAGCTGTATTTGCCTCTGTTGAATACAGTTTTCTACGTCTCAGCTCCCTTTTTTCAGTGGCAGGTCTCGTGTTTCAGCAAACTAAATCACCATTGAAATTCTTTCCTATTCTTTATATGATTTTGCCTTCTTGTCAGGTCCTGATGTCTTGTTTTGATCAAATTTTTGTTTTGCACAGGCTTGTTATCTTGGAAAGTTTGGGTGTAAGAAGGCGACATGCCACATGTCTTTTTACTTATGATTACTGTTTCAGTGCTATTTATGTGTGCCAGCAACAAAGACATACTTTTTTTCTTCTCTGAACTTAGAATTGTGTTTGAATTTTTGCAGGTTCCTACAGCCAGTGCATAAGATTGACATGAATTTAACAGATCTGCTTGGAGAACTGCAAAGGGACCCGTGGCCAGTGACCCAGGGGAAAAGACCTTTGCGTTCCACTGGAGTAGCTCTTTCAATTGCAGTTGGCTTATTGGAGGTACTTGTAATGCTGTTGTTTGAGATGAGCAGGTCAAAGTAAGCACATGGCAGTGTTTGCTGAGATGTGTGCAGGTGTCTGTCCTGCTGGGTTATGTAGTGTTTTTTGGCCTGTTCTACAGGCCACAGGGTTACACTGGGCTGCAGAGGTGCCATTTGTCTCTACTGACATTTGATGTGTATTAGCACCAGCTGACACAGAGTGGGCTGGAAATTTTCATCTAAATGGTAAAATTAACAGATGTTTAAAGGTCTCTGATTCTAGAGTGCATCCCCACACAAGAGGTGCTACTATGCACTGGGTTTATCTGAGGATCATCTAAGATACAAGTAAAGAGAACAGAAACTGCCTGCTTCCTGTTTTGAAGACATGAAGCTTAACATAGTTTGAGTCTAAACTTCATCAGAGTGCTGTGATTGTCACTATTTATCGAGGTGGCCTCTAGCAGGGATAGGTCCCTAACGACATTGCAGAATCACATGCAGACACTTCTCTAAAGAAAGTATTGTTGCCATTTAATCAGTTGCCATTTTTTTCCCCTTCCCTCCCCCCCCTTCTGACACAAGCCTTTATTTTTATTTTAGGGCACATTTCCAAACACAGGGGCCAGAATAATGCTGTTTACTGGTGGGCCACCAACACAAGGACCAGGCATGGTGGTAGGAGATGAACTGAAAACACCCATCCGTTCTTGGCACGACATAGAGAAGGATAATGCAAGGTTCATGAAGAAGGCCACCAAAGTAGGTGCTAGTGCTGCTGGGTGTGTTTAAAAGCTAAAGCTGATTATTGTGTTGGATCACTACATGGTGGGGAAAGGACAGGCAAATCTACATAGATTGCTATGTTGACAGCTGCCCAATGTCCTTCCTCAGGGAACATACTCTATTCTATCAATGTAGGAGCAGTATGTCCAGATATTTGAATGGTTGTCCTTGAAATGCCTGAGTTTTCTGTATATGTTAAATTGTGAGAATAGTCCAGGGAGGGGTAAAAGACCTGCTTCTAGTTAGTTCTCCAGCATGGTCTTGTACCTTCACAGAGAAAAAAGTATTTCAATGTTGTTTCTTAGCTGATGGTGGATGGAGAGTTTGTTCATCAACATCATTGTATCTCCTTCTGGGAAGGAGAAAACCTGTCTTCCAAGAATTGGTTGTTTCCAGAAAGCTTTCTTTGTCGTCTTGATGCGTAAAACAAGTGTTAAAATAGTAAAAATGTCAGACATGAAATGTCCTTGTCAGCTTAGAGAAATCAGTATGACACCTGTTCTCTTAACTATCACCTGGAATAGCACCTGGGTTTCCACTTCATCATCATAGGCAAAAATCCCATGCGATTTATGCACTCCTTTTATTTGACACATGCAACTCAAGGTCATCCAAGTGCATCCCTCATCCTAGGGGGGAGAAACAAACAGGTGTGTAGTTACCACAGCACCGGTAATCGCCCCATTTACACCTTGTGTTTCACGTGTTTGCCTCAGCTGGAGAGCAGCAGGAATGCTGCCCATTGCAGCTCCCAGAGCACTGTGTTTGTGTTCCCCAGCACTACGAGACCCTGGCTAATCGCACTGCAGCCAACGGGCACTGCATCGACATCTACGCCTGTGCCCTGGACCAGACTGGGCTGCTCGAGATGAAGTGCTGTGCAAACCTCACCGGGTATGTTCACAGCACAAAGTTGGCACCTGCTTTTTTTTTGGGAGGGGAAGAATGGTTGAGAAAGCGGTTAAGTTTGCTGTCAGGGCAAGAGGGTGAGATTTTTGTCATCCTGTTCTAAACTGTAGTTTGAATTTGACAGGAATTATATGGCAAACCTCAGCTGATCCCAGTCCACATTTCTGGAGTCTCAAAGCAGCATGTGAATTAGCACTGATGTTAGAAAACTCGATGTCATGCTTTGAGAGAAGTATTCTAAAGAATGATGCAATGTGTCTTTTGCAAATGCCTTCTGTCTCCTTTGGAGACAGTAAGTATTCTTTCCAAAATGTATGGAATAGAGATGTTATGCTTTGTGGCTGTGCATGACCGAAGTGCTTCACATTGTCAGGCATGGTGGATAGGAGCTTTCCTTGTGTGGGCCAGATTTTCTCTGCTTAAGAGCTCACTTGTGCTTTCTCCAGGAATTCTTGGCTTCCCTGGATCCAGTTTTAGCTGACATCTCTAAGGGGTAAATGTGTTCCATATGGCTGAAAATGGTCTCTTTGTGGAGGCTGTGTGCTAAACCAGGGCTTTTGGGGGCTTTGGCCATTTAAAATACTCTTAGTCCAGGGAGTCAAATGCAAGGTGTTTGTAAACAATCACTCAGTGCTCAGTAAGCAGAATAGAGATTTTTGGACCCTTTGGTTGCGTTACAAAGGTGTTTCTGATCAGGCCTGTGTTTGCCAAGGCACTTAGGGGAAGCCCAGCACAGACCCACACACCTGTCCTTGTGCTGCAGCAGTGCAGCCACCTCTTGTGTAGTGTGGGTGGTTCCAGCCCTGCTCAGGGAAAGCAGGATGAACAAAGAGCTTTCTTGAGCTGCGACATTCCTAACTGGTGGAATATGAATGTTTTGAGGGCAGCTAAAGGGATGGCAAGAAATATAGTTGAGAAAGTAAGCTGGCAAAGGTGGAGCACTAACCTGTTTGGCTTTGTAGGAGGCACCCATTACTCTGTATTCCCTGATGTGAATTTTGCCTATGCAAAGGCATGCTCTAAAACAGTGACTGAATGTTTGCATGTGTGTGTGTTGTACTTCTAGTTCCCAGTTGCTTCAGTTCCCTAGGGTATTGTTTTATCTTTCCCAGAGGACACATGGTGATGGGAGACTCCTTCAACACTTCCCTCTTCAAGCAGACCTTCCAGCGGGTATTTAACAAAGGGTACAACGGGGAATTTCGGATGGCTTTTGGTGCAAATTTGGATGTTAAGGTGAGAGATCAGTTTGATTGGATTATGTAATGGGGATAGCATACAAGTGCTACTCATTCAAAAGTCAATTTAACTCTCAGGGGTGTAGAAAAGCCTACATGTTTGAGGTCAGATGTAGTGCTTCTTTGGGAGAAGCACCATGCTGGAGTGGAAGGATTTTTATTTGGAAGCTTAGGAAGTTTGTGGTGTGGGGCTTTTGTTTGTTTGTTTTTGTTTTATTTTGTTTGCTCTATTTTAAAGCAGCTGAGCTCAGCTTCTCCTTACTCAGCAAAGAACTTTTCATATTGTCTCATCACTATAAATATATCTTCATTATTAAAATGTGACTGTGTAGATTCTCTTATGTTCACTAACTGTAGCAGTAGTTGATGTGGGAAGGTGCTCAGAGATGCTTTCCCTGACAGCCGTGTGTACTGTCATCTCATCAAAGCTGAGCAACTGATTTAGACTGTGTGTATTCTATATGACAGACTTGATTGAAAAGAACCCCACAGCTTTTTTTTTTTACCTTGTTCTAGACCTCTAGGGAACTGAAAATTGCAGGAGCTATTGGACCATGCATATCAATGAATGCTAAAGGACCATGTGTCTCTGAAAATGTAAGTTTCTGATGTGAAAAAATTTTTAACAAAGAAGTAAATAAACAGTGCAAAATTTCTGTCTAGACCTACAGCTCAGCTAGAATGTCAGAGTTTTCAAGGAGAAGAACAATTTGGAAACATCCCTAGGAAGTGACAGTCTTTCCTAGACTAAACTCTTGCCCCATAAGGCTTTCTTTTATTAACTGTATGGCCTTCAGTAACTTCATTCACACTCAAAAGATAAGGCATCTAGAAGGCCTACCATTACTTGTACCTCTCATCAGAGTTTAACATAATCTTGCCTTTCCTGTTGCTAGAAACAAAATTGCTACTTTCTTTTCGATTCTGTGCAGGAGCTTGGAATTGGAGGAACATCGCAATGGAAAATCTGTAGTCTGGATCCCAGTACAACTCTGGCCATTTACTTTGAAGTGGTAAATCAGGTCAGTCCTGGCTTCTCTTTTTGATCATCTTTTTTGCACACCAAACTACTTGTTACAGGGCCAGAAAATGCAATGACATCCCCTGCGTTGCAAATGGGTGGTTGCAAAGCAAAAGAAATAGTCTCAGAAATCGTTTGCATATGTATAAATTGCCTAATATTTTTGTTCTGTACAAACCTACATTCTTTCCTTGTTTTTTTCCTGTAGTATTCAGTTAACAAAAAAGAAATTGTCTTTTTGCCAGTAGGTGCAATGGAGAATAAAGCTACAAATACCTTCAAATTTTTGGAGAATCAGTTCTTCTAGTTGTAATAACTTGATGGCTTAGAAGTAACTGTTGGTTGGGGAAGTTTCTGAGCATGTGGCAGCTCGGAAGGCTACCCCAAAGGAATTTCATTCTGTGTGTATGTCTCTGTTTGCTGTGTTGTGTGGGGAACAACTTGTTACAGTTGGGAAGAGTTATGGAAAAGCCATCATGTTTTGAAGGCTGACCTTGTTTTCTCTGCAGCACAACGCACCGATACCTCAGGGAGGTAGAGGGGCAGTGCAGTTTGTTACTCAGTATCAACACTCCACTATGGAGAAGCGCATTCGTGTCACCACCATAGCCAGAAAGTGAGTATCCTGTGCCAGTTCCCTGGCAGAGTGGCAGGAACTTAAGCTGCAGACTATGCTGGAATTTTTCCAGCTTCTTGTTGCATGCATTGGGCGTAGAGTATTTGGCACAGGGAGGATGAATCTGGTTTTGGGTTTTGCCGAAGGTGGGTGCATGGAGCACTAACCCTTTACTAACCCTGCAGTTGGGCAGATGCACAGAGTCAGCTCCAGCACATAGAAGCTGCCTTTGACCAGGAAGCAGCTGCCGTGTTGATGGCACGACTGGGAGTGTACAGAGCTGAGTCTGAGGAGGGACCTGATGTTCTGCGGTGGCTGGACAGACAGCTGATCAGGCTGGTAAGACCGACAGACCGACGCTGGGTGCATTCTTGGGTTTAGTAAAAATGCTTTCTGGAGTGACGACAGCAATCTTTGTTCAGATTGACTTGCTTCATTTGCGCTCTGGTCACGGTCACATAGTTACAGTATGTGAGAGCTCAGAACACAGTGTGATCAGCAAATTTGTGATGGGGTAGGTAAACATCCCATCATGCTGAAAGAGTTAAACCTGAGATTGGTGAGTGATAATGAAACTTATCCCACCCTTCAGGGGGGAAGGTTCTTGGTTCAACCCTGCTGCTTAAAGTAGGGCCGGCTTTGAAGTTAGAGCAGGTTGCTCCAGGTCTTGTTCAGTTGAGTTTTGGCGATCTCCAAAGATGGGGTTTCTCTTTTCTTAACAGCCTGTTCCAATGTCTGATCACAGTCAGTAGGACTTTTTTTTTTTCTCTATCCCTCAGTCAGAATTTCCATTTCTCTAGTTGCCAGTCAGGTAGTTGTAGACAGCGATTTAATTCCCCGGTCCCACTCTTCACCAGGCTGAACAAACCCAGCTTCTTCAGCCTCACTTTCTACATGAGATGCTTCAACACCTGACTAGCATGGTGGCCTCTGCTAAACCCACTCCAGTATATCCATGTCTGTCTTGCATTGGAGGGAACAAGATTGGACACAGCATGCAGATGTGGCCAAGTTCAGGGTAGTAATCTGAATTAATTCTGCAACCTCCTACTGTCTCTTTCTTTGAATTTCACAAGCCTAAATTCTCTACATCAGTGTTGGCCTTGTGCAGACACCGATATGGAGTTGGTACTAATACAATATGGCACATCAGACACTGAAAAAGCAGAGATTTGAACACAAACAGGCATGCTGGGTGCTGAAATGACTGTGGAGTCATTTACAGTTAAATTGCTAAAACCATTGATGCTTCTCATTTTCAGTGAAGTAGTTGGTGAATGCCAGTCTGCTGCTGCTCTACAAGGAAGTAGCTGCCACAGAAGGGTTTCATAGTGTACAAAGCAGTTCAGGTATAATGTGGTAGCCCTGATTTAATGGAAAAAAATTAGTAGTGCTAGAGAAGCACTATTTCTTTAATTCTTGGATAATTTCAATTCTAGGTTTTACATATTGATCGAGTCATCATTCTCATTCCAGATAAACCACTGACTTAAAGAAAAGTAGCCTGTAAATGTTGTATTACTTGTTCTTGTAAGGTTCATGCCTTAGTGGTTTAAAAACAACCAAAAGAACACTCTTCTGGAAAAAAGTAGAAAAAAGAGAGATATAACCAAAGTACCCATTTTGCTTCCAACAGTGTCAGAAATTTGGACAATACAACAAAGATGATCCCCACTCCTTCAGATTGTCAGAATCATTTTCTTTGTATCCTCAGGTAAGAATGTTGCTTCCCACAGCTGTGGGCAAAGTGTGCAAGGGTGAGTGTGAGTGATACTAAAACATCTTGTACTATTTATCTGATATAAGAGGGGAGTAACAGGTGCTTTTTTAATTTAGTGGACTGGTCCTGTAGTTCAGTGCTGCAAGTGACTGATAAGGGAAGAACTCTGAAGAGTTAATAAGGGGTAGACTTTTCTCCAAAGAATTTGCTATTTGGAAAGATTGGATCCAGAAGTTTCAGCAACTTTGGCTGACATTTCCCTTCTCACTCATCTTTCTGGTGCAGTTCATGTTCCATCTGCGACGCTCCCCATTCCTGCAGGTCTTCAATAATAGTCCAGATGAATCTTCTTATTACCGTCACCACTTTGCTAGGCAAGATCTGACTCAGTCTCTCATCATGATCCAGCCCATCCTTTATGCTTATTCTTTCCATGGACCTCCTGAGGTGAGTCTATGTTTTACAGGAAGAGATGAATCAACCCAAAATAAGGAAGTCAGTCAGAGTAACACTATTTCAGCAAAAAGCCTCCTATATGTATTTTTTTTAATTGTTAGAGGCCGAGATACTTTGTTCAAGGTGGTATCAAATTGCACTTGGATGGCCATGGATGCTCTCTGGCATCCCCCACTTCATACAGATGCTGATGTCCTGCTTGCTCCATTCTGTGGTGCTCCGGGAGGCTGGGCATTCACATGGAGTGAACAGTGCCTCTATGGGCAGGGTTCAACAAGCTGTTTGGCCATCCATGAAGGTTGATACACTTCTGAGGGCTTAGGGGTGCCTGACTTTCTTCTTTATTTTCTTCAGCCAGTGCTTTTGGACAGCAGCAGTATTCTTCCTGACAGAATCCTACTGATGGATACTTTCTTCCAGATAGTTATCTACCTTGGTGAGGTACAGTGAAATATATTCTCTTTATTTGCACTCCCTTCCTCCTGTCATGCATGCAGACAGTATTGCTTTTAGTATAAAATAAGCTTCTTGGAAAGCCCACACGAGCATAATGACATGATACACATGCTGCCTTTCCCCTCTGTCAGAGTTAAAATAATACCGGAATCTCTAAGGATGTGTTCTGCACTGAGTAGCAGCTGCAGGATGTTCTGTTAGCTTAGTAATGAAGGTGGTCCCTTTCCATGCCTGGAAAAGGCCTGAGAAACTTAAAACTAAGCAGGGCAGAGAGTTACAGTTTGATTTTCAGATACGTGACAGACTTGGTTGCAGGGTTTTGACACTTCAATACTGCTGCTCTTAAAGAAATCAGTGAGGCAGTTTTCCAAGTTTTGCTTTGAAATACTGGATGTTTTTAGAAGCTGCTCCTGTATTCTTTCCATCACAACTGAGGTAAGTGCTTAGATACTCTTAGGTGGCTCTTTCTAAACATGCAGACTTACAGCAATACCCAAAGCCTTGGCTTTCCAGTGCCTGTGCAATATGCAGACCTGTAGATCTGTATTTCAGTCCTGTCAGGTTTTGGAAGGGAGCAGTGTGCTACTGTAGCTGAAGAACAGGGAATGTGTCGTGTTCTAAAGTAGTTACAGGGTAAGGGTTGAAGAGGAAGCTTGCTTTCCACTTCTTTCTCTGGAAAACTCCATGTTCTTTGATGCTGTTCTCCCCCTCATATCCTTCCTATCCATATTCCCTCATATCATTCCTATTAGTGAAAACTTTTTGGGAGGTATTTTGACCCTTCTCTTTGTTTTTGAATCAAGCTACTTCATTCTTATTTGATGACTTATTAGAATGCTTGAAGCTTGGCATGATAATTTTTGGCAGCTTTACTGTTAGCTCCCGATTTCACTCCATACAGGATTTGTTCCCTTTGAGAAGTGAGCAGGGATCCCTGGTTGACATGAACAGGAGTTGAATGTCTGAGCCAACAATGACAACAAATCTGGAGTTACCTTAAACAGTTTGTACCTACTGTTGCTGAGCAAGACACTCAGCAGCTGGGTAAAATTTAGACAAAGGAAGGGCTGTGTGATCTGTACGTGTACAGAACTATTGCTGAGTACATATGGGACATTCAATAGGTACCTTGAAAACACTGGAAGGCCATGTCAGATTCAAAATGTCAGTGGTTTATAAACACTTTGTGTTTCTATGTTGACACAGGCTGGAGCATGAATGTTTGAAGGAGCTGCTGTTGCACTGCACAAATTGCTTCCACCTTTTGTGTTCAGTGCCTGTGCTTAAACTCAGGAACAGAAATTCACGTTGTTGCCCAAGTAGTGAAAGTGTGCATTTGCCCTGTAAGCAGAAGTACATGTTACATTCTGTTGCCTTAAGATATGCAGGTTAAAAAGGGGAGGCTTGCAGGCATCTCTGTTCTGTTTTATTTCATCCCTGTCCTGTCAATAGACTATTGCACAGTGGCAGAAAGCTGGATACCAAGACATGCCTGAATATGAAAACTTCAAGCACCTACTGCAAGCCCCACTGGATGATGCCCAGGAAATCTTGCAGACCAGATTCCCAATGCCACGTTACATCCACACTGAGCATGGGGGCAGTCAGGTGAGGAACTCTTTCTGTCGTTGCCTAAAGCAAATCACTGTCTCTCTGCTTTTCTGAAAGGTTCTGTAAGTTAAATGCAGTGGTAATTTAGCTTTTTGAAGTACAGGACTTGTGTATTTTCTCATGAGCTTTTACTACAACTCTGTCTCTTTTAACAAGCCAGTCACTTGCTGGATATGCTTTTGAAATCTGAGGATGGAAAAAAAATGGAAAAGCTGACTTAAATATATTTTTATTCCCAAAGAGATGGGAAAGAAATGTGTCTGTAGTTAGCCCACAGTAACGCCGAATAATTGACCATCTGCTTCTTTATTCTCAAACGCTGAATGAGGATATAAAATAGTTTCTGTTTTTCCTCTTCCTGGAAGTGCAGTTGTGCTGAGTTTGCCTGTGCCCGGGTTGTTTGTAGCAGTGAAGAGGCAAGAACTGGTGCTCCAAAACAAAGCTTTGGTGTTGATTTTCGACATGACCCCTGTTACACGGGTCCTCCACTGACCCCTTTTCTGAAGAGCAGATGGGGCCTGGTGACATGCCCATGTCACATGGACCCAGAGCTGCCCTGCCAGGCGAATGTGCCTTGCTGTAGCAGAGCACCCAGTGCCCCTTGGAGACAAGTTTTCTGTGGAGCAGGGCTGTTCCTGGACTTGAAACCTGTTTTAAGATAAATTATTACCTTGCTTGCAAAAGCAGAGGAACCTCGCTGGCCATGGGTGTGAGGTGGTGTGAGGCTTGAGGGAGTTGGGAGGTCTGTCATTTTACAAAACTGCTTCTCTTTTGTCTTAACAGGCTCGGTTCCTCTTGTCTAAAGTGAACCCTTCTCAGACCCACAACAACCTCTATGCGTGGGGACAGGTGAGCAATGAAGGAGCTGCTTGTGTTTGGGAATGCTGGGAAGTGTACACACCCAGACTTGTCTGTGCAGGAGCCACCCTCTATCACCACGTGGCCACGAGCAGGGAGCACATTTGTGCTCCATGGTTGTTGATAAGACAAACAGGACTGGTGGGGAGCACTGGATCTTCAGAATAGAGTTTTCATGTTCCTATTCTTGTGCTGGATCCCCACAAATTTTTCACAGAACCCAGCTGACTTTGAGGTTTTTCTGAAGGGATCCGAGGAATGCCTGTCCAAACAGAGGTGATGCACCAACACCTCAGGACCTGAGCAGCTTGGTGGCAGGAGAGGAGTGGTTTCCACAAGGAGTAGTTTGCCCCTTTGATTTCCCTTCCTGTATCCCAGCTACATGTGGGGCCCAGGCAAACCAGGAGAATTTTCTGTGTTGGCTGCTGTTGAAGGAAGCAGCTGATTTTATGTAGCCTATGTTCTTACAGGTTTCAGGTGACCTGATGTAGAAATTTATCCCGACCCTTCCCAACAAATATGATTTAAATAGGTCACAATGTATTTAGTAGTCTGGAAAAGGCAACTAGCATATGGATACATACGGATTCAATTTATCTGAGAATACTAGACTTTCATATCCTTTTTGTCTACCTTGTTTGTGTAGAGCTTTGGGCAGAAAAATTCCTAATGCTTGAGGAAGAACAGACTTTTCTGCGTTAGCTCAGATTGCACTAGAGGATGATGTCAGTGCTGTTGCCAAAAAGTAGCATCTTTCCATTAGAGATGTTAAGGATCTGTATTTTGCAGGAGAAAAAGGTGGTTGATTTAGCAGGCAATTAGTTCTGAGTGCTGACATTTGATTTGCTTTCAGTTAGTCCCCTGCATTAACAACAGTATTTTAGGCTCATTATCTCTCTCTTTTTTCTACAGGAATCAGGAGCTCCAATCCTGACAGATGATGTGAGTCTCCAGGTATTCATGGACCACTTGAAAAAGCTGGCAGTTTCAAGTGCATCGTGACTGATCAAACTGAGGAGCAAGACAAGAACAGACAAGTTTCGTGGATAATGTTGACCGCACAAGTGGAGGCATTTATTTACATTTCCATTTCTCTCTTTTAAACTAGGGGGTTTAAGTGTTACATGAAATAAATATTCGGGGGGAGTTTTTTACTGCTCCCTTCTAATTTATTTTTATTCCTTTTCGTCTACATTCTGTTCACTCTACATTTTCACAGATTGTAATTAGACCCGGAGGATGTTTTAGCCAACAGAGATTTTAAGTGTCTTTAGCTTAGTTTTTAATGCTATGTGTTCTTAAAAGGTGTCTTTTAGCAATCAGGGGACTGTACTAATGAAAAATAAAATCAGGGAAGAGCACTTGTGCTTAGTTGTATCCCTAAATTCAGCTCCTTGTCCTTTCCCTGCCGCCATCTTGCCGCCCCGCCCCGCGTGCCGCCCAGCATCCCCCGGGCGCGGCCAATGAGCGCGGGCGTTGCTGGGGGGTGAGGGGGGAAGGGTGGCCGTGTTGGGGACGATGCGGGCGGTCGCGTGGAACACGCGGGCGGCGCTGCTGTACTCGCTGGGCGGATGGACCACGCTGGGAGCCTTGATCTACTACAGCCGCGAGGCGGGCGGCGGC
>WEIV01007292.1:253445-269747 GCA_013390005.1 Calyptomena viridis
CCCTCGGTGCCGGGGAAGGCGCCGATATCCCCCGGTCCCGGTCCCGGTCCCGCCTCTTCCCTCGGCCGGGGAAGGCAGGACCGGGTGCTACCTGCCCCGGACAGCCCCGGCGGTCCGCCCGCCCGCCCCTTGGGCGCCTGGGGCTGTGCGGCAGCTGGAGCGCGGCCTCCGCTGGGGCAGGGTGAGTGAAGCGGGTGTCCGCCCGGCCTCCCCTGGCAGCCCGAAAGGGTTAACGCTGAAGAAAGATAAATCCCTTGTTGAAGGGAGAAAGTTGTGCTTTATCTCACACCACAGGAACAGGGACTAGACGCTTCCCAAACTTGCTTTTATTTACACAGTGGGAATGGTTCAAAGCCGTGCTTGGAGTGGGTTAGGCTGGACATTAGGAAGCGTGTCTTTACCAGGAGGATGGTCAGACAATGGAACAGGCTTCCCAGGTTGGTGGTCGATCCTCCAAGCCTGTCAGTATTTAGGAGGCATTTGGACAATGCTTCATTTAACATTTGGTCAGCCTTGCATTGCCTTGCTTGAGCTAACTTTAATGTGGGTAATTTGGAAACCAGTTGTTACTGCTGCTGTTGTAGTACTGATTCTTGTCCAGTACCAGTGCAGCTATCTAACTAGCTTAGTAAGTCACTTTTTGTGGCTGCACAGTTACCAGGTCTTTGCTGTCTATTCCTCAGAATTTGAGGAAAAGGAGAAGGAAGACTGAATGCCCATGTGGCTGCTGTTGTGCCATGATGAAGGGATAAAACATTTTTATCGCTATGCTCTTTTTTGTCTCCCCCTTTAGAGAATGCTGTAGAGAATGAAAATGATCCTCAGACAAACCAAGGGCCCCGCAAGGAAGTGTATGTTACAGACACACCTTTTGGATTCCAAGTGACAACAGAAGTAACGTACAGAGACGTTCAGCCTCCTATTACTCGACTGCTCAGGCGTGTGGTATCGTTCTTCTTTCCTGGTAGCAGCCCTCCTTCTGAAAAGTGAGCTTGTCTGAAAGCTCAGAACATTGTGGTGGAGCTCTGAAAACCTTATCCCAGCACCTTGTACCAGACCACCACTGGAAAACTGTCCCTTTCATTGCTGAAATAACAACTCCATCTTGAACACCACTTGCAGACCTTCTTGTCTGCTCGCATTGCTGCTGTTCTTTGTGCCTGTATCCAAATTGCTCAACGTGAACTGGGTTCATCCAGGCTTACTGTGAGGTGTTAATGAATGCATGTGCTGCCTGCTGTCCTGTGCCCAGTACTCTGACGAGGTGTGAAGGTGGTTTCCCAGGTGGTGTGCAGGACGTACCCAGATGATCCAGGATGTACCTGGGATGGCTCCTCAACTGAAATGGATACTTTAAGAGGAATTAGTGAATGGGAAGGAGTGTAGTTTAATGTTTTGGGTATGAGAGTTCTTACTCGTCCTTCAAATAAAAGCTCACAAGAGATGAATTACAAGTGAAGAAATGCTACTGAGAGCTAAAAAATTAGTAAATTTTCTTCTCCAGGCTCTTGTTTCTATGGGAATTTTCCTGACCCTTATACAGGCTACATCTCCTTGTAGGGTATTGTCCCCGAGCTTTGTGGCCATAACTAATGTTCATTCTCTTGGGTGTTCCCTAGTCCTTATGGACATCACCTGCTTTTCCAACTCCTGGCCACTGTTTTCTGCTGGTGTTTCTCCTCATTTCTCTCACTGCTGGCCTTCATTGCTGTAGGGGCTTGCTGTAGCCTCCACTTTCCTTTCTAGAGCTCTGCCCCCAGCCCCTTAATTCTCCAGGGGCTTCCTCCAGTCCCTATGGACATGGCCTCGCTTTGTGGGGAGCTGACCCAAGACCCTGCACCTGCAGAGCTTTCTTTCTGTAGGGGCTTCCAGCTCCCCCTGCCCCACCTCCCTGTTTCTGTCAGGGCTCTCCCTGCAGCCTTTGTAGGATATCCCTTGCCCTGCCCCACATGGGTCTCTCTAAGGTCTCCCATCTTGCCAGATGGAAAGTCGTCTCCAGCCCCTCTGCCCACACACCTCAGCCTCCAGACACTTCCAGTTCTGAAGGGGGCCTACAGGGAGGACGGAGAGGTACTCTTCATCAGGAACTGTAGTGATAGGACAAGGGGGAATGGGTACAAATTGAAAGAGGGGAAATTTAGGTTGGATATTGGGAAGAAATTGCAGGGGGTGATGATGTGCTGGAGCAGATTGCCCAGGGATGTTGAGGATGCCCTGTTCCTGGAGGTGTTCAAGGCCAAGTTGGATAATGCCTTGAGCAACCTGGTCTGGTGAAAGGAGTCCCTGCTCACAGCAGTGGGGTTGGGACTGGATGGTCTTTAAGGATCCTTCCAACCCAAACCATTCTATGGTTCTATAGGAGCTTTTATAACACAAGCCCCACCCAGCCCATGTCCCCACAGGCCCACCTTTCCATATGGACTCCTCTGATCCCTACAATCACCACCTCCTTTTCCAGAGGGCTACTCGCAGCCACTAATTTCTATGGGCACTGCCCCGTGTCCCTATAGCTGTTCCTACAGAGGATGCTGCTCTGGTTACCTGCATTTTCTCCTTTTTGAAGGCATCCCCCCAAAAACCTGTAGGCACTCACTGCCCTTTAGAGGAACGAAGCCCCTCCACACACTGAACACCTGTGCACACCTGTCATGAACGTGTGCTCACACCTGTCCTGAACACACCTTCCCTGTACACACTTGGCCTGTACACACCTGTTGGCATCTGTGCGCGCCTACCCTGCGNCCATGAAGGCGATCGTGCAGCGGGTGGCCCAGGCCAGCGTCACAGGTCAGTGCCCCGGCCGGGAGGGCCGGGAGCGGCTGTGTGTGTGCGTGTGCGCTCCCCGCTCCTTGTCCCCTTGCGTGGCTTTGCCGTGGGTCGGCTCGCTCGCTTCTCCCGCGGAGGCCCCGCCGCCTTCCCTCGTGGGTTGCGTGTGCGGNCTGTGCGCGCCTACCCTGCGCATACCTGAGCACACCTGTCCTGAACACGCCTGTCCAAACACCTGTTTGGACCCGTTCCTGTAGGAGCACCGCCTGCTCCCGGCCCAGTAGCGGCTGTGCGGGGGCTGCGGCAGCACCTCCCGGCCGGCGGAGGGCGCTGCGGGCGGGNTTGCATTGCTTGTTTGTGTTCACAGAGTCGCAGCATGCTTTGAGTTGGAAGGGACCCACAGGGACCATCGGGTCCGGCTCTTAGCTCCGCACAGGATACCCTCGGGAGTCACACCGTGTGCCCGGGAGCGATGTCAGCCTCGGTGCTGTGACAGCGCCTTGGTGCCGTGTTGGCGGGGCTGCCCCGGGCGCTGCCGTGTGTGCTGGCAGTGCCCTCCCGGCTGCGAGCCCCCGCACCGCGCGTGTGCCACGGCAGCCGCGGGCACCGTGCCTCGCCTGCTCGTGTGGCCGTGGCTGTTCCACATTGCCCGCCTGTGCCAGCGTGGCCATCCCAGCTGCCCTCTCGCATCGCCCACGCGTGCTGGTCACAGCTGCCTCTGTGCTCTGCATGTGCGTGTCAGCAGTGGGGTGGTGATCGCCTTCCCCCAAGCGAGTGTGTCAGCACGGTAATCTGAGGTGCTGTTGCACCGGTTGGACCTTCAAGAGGCTTAAAATCCCCAAGAAGTTTGCACGTGGGGCAGTGAGTTGTGCTGTGGGGCTGAGCAGGGTGCAGCAGGGTGGTCTTCACGTTCGCAGACATTCTCTGCCTGTGTGTCAGCACTGTCAGAGCATGTGTGTGTCAGGGGCACAGCTTTTGTGCACAGCTGGTGCTGGGTCAGACCCCGTCAGCGCCGGAGTTCTTGCTGACTTATTGCCACTTTTCTGGGGAGAATTTACACTGTTGTTCCTGGCTCTTGAAAAGTTTGAGATGTCACCGTGGGGGGGAGAGTGATGTACTGAGCAGAATAGATTTCTGAGCTGGAGGACTCATACACAGATCAAATGAAAAACAGTCTTTGGGAAGGGTTTTTCTCCCTGGTTGCTTCTGCCCATTGGGAATAGTCCTGTTCTGGACACTAGTACGGAGACACAAGCTTTCAGCTTTTGCTGGAGACTTGACCTCCTTTCATTTTTCCCAGTCATGAGCCTAGATGCAGTTTTAACAACTGGATAACTGGTGCTTTTCTCAGTTTTAAGACTGCATTTAATCTTACTACAGTCATCTCAGGGCCAACCACGTTAAGATAATTTAAATTAAGATAATTTAATTAAGATAATTTACAACGTTCCTTAGGAAAATGCAATAGATCCATGATACTTTGTATTTTATTGTAAATGTCATTAAAGAGGTTGTGTTCCCAATTAGAAGGGCAGAATTTGCAGGTTGTTAAAGTCGTATCTCAAAAAATGTGTGAGGATTGTATTAGGTAGAAATCACCTTTTCACAAAGAATGTAAAGTATGAAGGGAATGGTGGAGTAAAGAAATTGAGTAAACTTAGTGACATCAAGGAGGTGGATAATTTTCTTGGACAGAGTTCTGCCACCTCTCTGGTTAGCACAAGCTGATCCATTTGTAGTAAAAAATTCTTTATACACTGTTTTTAAATGCTGGAGTAAGCATCCCGAGCTCACAAAGAAGTCGTGACATTGGGAAGCTTTTGAAGGAATGCTTCTGTGTGATCTTTAATCTCTACAAATTTAATGTAGAGAAGCAGGGTTTAGAATGCTGTTTTCTTTGGTGGTTGGACAGTTTGCCAGCTGAAACCAGTACTCACCTGTGCCATAAAACCAGACAGTGCATTTAGCCTTACTTTTCTTTTCCTCCTCTCCTTCCCCAGTGGGTGGTGAACAAATCAGCTCAATAGGACGAGGCCTCTGTGTGCTGCTGGGCATTTCTTTGGAAGATACACAAAGAGAGCTGGAGCACATGTAAGTCACTTGCTTCCTTTTGCCTTGTACTCTTGTGCATTGCTGATACTGAATCACTGATACCTGTGCAGTAGCCACAAATTGATTATTCCTATTGGGAGATTCAGGTTTGTCTGTTAGTTCCTCTTGCGATTTTATCTTGAATACAGGTTTCTTAGTTAGAGTTTTCTTCATATGTTCTATTGAGCAAAATCTATTTCCATGCCCTATCTCTGTGTTTTTTAACTAGAGCAGACTCTTTGAGGAAGAATCAACATGTTGGGTTTTTCAGATCTCCCTTTTTTATATGTCTGTTTTTTTTTACTGCATGAATTTACCCAGAAGAAATGCATCCTTCAAGGATAGGATGTGTCAGAAACCTCAGACTCTCATTTTAGCTTGCACATGAGAAGTGTTGTTCCAAAAGGCAGGATAGTCTTGTCAGTTATTTGTCTGTAAATATGAATTGATTTTGGCAGTCTGAAGGGCTGGCTCTGGCCATCTGTTCCTTGGCCACAGAACAGTGTGATTCAACCAGCAAACACATGTAAGAAAAAGTTCTCTGGGGGCTTCTTCTGTCTCCTTTGGACTGATCATTGTTCTGGGACTGACCTTAGTCCTTACAAAGGCAAAGAAGAAACAGGTCATGGAGCTGACTGATGTCAAGAAGAGGAGAGGCTCAAGCAATGAAGAGAGAAGAATGTGAGGGAGGGTGAAAACAACCCTTAGCAGATGTGTAAGGTAAAATAAGAGCTTGAAGATATGAAGTAAAGGTCACCAAAGATGTCACATAAACATGTGAAACATGTAGAGAGGATTGCAGAAGAGCTGAAGGGGTGTTGATTCTGACATGCTCCATTGGTTTGCCTCACTGTTTGCCTCCTTCATGTGTAACATGTGCTCCGTCATCGTTTCTCATCCTTACCGTGGTGAATGTGGAAGATGCTTCTGAATATTGCAAGTGGGTGATCTGTAGTGACTGTGCTCTCAACACCAGGGTGTTGGGATGACTGATGCAGAAGGGCAGGAAGCATCTGAGAAAAAGGAATGAAAGAAATCAGCTTACCTGTGCTTTTCAGGTCCTATTAAAGGACACTTTAGTAATCCTGTAAGTGAAATAACAAACATCTCTGTGATTAAAACAGAGCAGTGATGGTGATTTAAGCCTTCTGCTGGGGCCTTCTAAAGGATGTTTTTAACAATCCATTCAGGAATTAATTCTCTTTGCTGTTGACACACACAAATTGGCAGGAGTGGTTTTGTGACTGTGCCTTAGGGACTGCAAAGCCCTGAAGCTAGACCTTAACAAAATATCAGCTTTATCTTGTATTAGTTGTCTCACCTCTTGTGCCACCTAAAATGCCTGGCTGATGGTTGCAATTGAAATGCTTTGCACTTCGTACACTCCCTTGATGCTGCAAATGTGGAGAAGCTATAAGAAGAAACCAAAGACAGGAGAGTGGCTTGCATGCAGTCCTGTTATCAGTCAAAGGCCTGACACAGACTGGGTTGCAAGTCTGCCTGCTGCTTTTCAGAATCCATTTGTGAAGCTCCCCTTGTTCTCTTGAGTATTTCATCCAGTCAGTTCTGCCCCCAGCCTCCAAAAAATTGGTCCAAAATTCAAACAAGTCCCAAACAACACTTTGCCACCACCTGCAGTTCTGCCCTGTTCCTTGCCTTCCTCTTCCCCTCCTGGTGAAAAGATGGTGTCCTCATCTGGCTTGTAGGGGCTGGTTTGGGAATAGAGCTAGGAAGTGATAGAGCAGGAGGATTATATGAGAATCATGATTGGAAACAACCGTAGTCTGGGATGATCTAATTTCGTACTGAATGTGATTTCCCAGTGCAGTTGGAGAATTAAAATTCCCAAAGCTGTCCACATGTTAAATAACATTGCGAGACATAAAATCAGATATTAAAGAGTGAGCTTTCTTAGTTCTTATGCCATCTTTATGTCACTCTGTAACATGCAGTTATTTTGTCTTGATCCCATACTCTGTAAAATGATGGTGTGGATTAATGGTCTGACAACACTGTGTAGGTTTTTAAGGACTTTCTTGGTTCTGCCTCTAATAATGTGCCAAGATCCCCTTGGCTTAGGAATCTAAGCAAAAGATTAGATAAAGGGATATCTTGTTATGTGGAGGCAGAACGAATATGCATCTGCCTTCCCTGTTACCTTATTCTGTATGGTATCTGTTGATCCTGCGTGGGAATAATTTAGGAATTACCTTTTTCTTCTCTTAGGGTTCGAAAGATCTTGAACTTGCGAGTATTTGAAGATGAAAGCGGGAAGCACTGGTCCAAAAGTGTGATGGATAAACAATATGAAGTGTTGTGTGTGAGCCAGTTTACCCTCCAGTGCATCCTGAAAGGAAACAAGCCTGACTACCACATGGCAATGCCCACGGAGCAGGCGGAGTGTTTTTATAACAACTTCCTAGAGCAGCTAAGAAAAGCCTACAAACCAGAGCTTATTAAAGGTAAGGACAGAAGCCTGCTCAGGACCTTGATGTGACCACTCGACCTTTCTTGTATGTGTTTTTCCTGATTGTTGCTTTCTTTATTCTGTGATTTTCTGTGTTTCTTGCAGAAGAGCTGTCTGTACATGCTAGTAGCTGAGGGGATGTTATGATATTTTCACTAGTGGCTTCACAGGGTGATCACTTCAGTCTTCCTCTAGCCAAGCCATTTCCTGGCATTTCTCTGGAGCAGCATGACATCTAAATGTTCTTGTATTATTACTGGCTGCACAACACAGGCAGTGACTCTGACGATGCAACTCAGAGAGACTGCATCCATGAGAACAAGCTCTGAGGTCAGGCTCCCTCAAAAGCTGGATGTTTTGTGCTGTGTTACATTACATCAGGACAAGCATTTTTTCTGAGACATGTTTAGTCAGACTCAAAGGCATCACCACTGTATGGTGGGCAGTGAAGTTCCATCTGTCACTTCTACCTCCTGTTAAATGGTTATGATGACAGTGGGAAGTGTAATGTGTTATTTGAGGACATCATTTGATTTAGACTATCTTTTCTCAACTCTATGACGAGTATGCAGCAGTTTTCTCTTTACCAGAGAATGCTTGGCTTCCCTGGGCATTTGTTCTCTATTTGTTCTTAATCTTGTCTCTTTGCTTTTCTGATTGTTTCTGTCCATTTTCGTGTTTAGACTTGATTTTTTTGGCTACACTTGACCAGAAGACAAGTACCTAGACTGTTTTTTAAATAATGGCTGCGAATAGATAATGGTCAGCCTTATTTTCCTTATGAGGAAAAAAGTAAAAAAAGTGAAGAAAACTGATAGCTGGGGAAAGATTTAGAGGCTAATTTTCATGTTGACTCTAGATTAGGGTAATTATCCCAGTATTTTCCAAGGAGGCACAGCAAAATGCACACATAAAATGTTCATCTTTTCTGATAGCTGGATGTGTTCTTCCAGTCAACATTTGTTCATGATAAGAAATGCATTTCTGACACCCCTTCCCTGCATCCGTTTCAGTTTGTACCATAGAAAACTTCTGTTCCAACTAATTCAGAGTATGTGCATTTTGAATCGTTATCTTTGTTGAGTTATGACTAAGTTAGGATCCATTCCTGTGCCTCTGAAACTGGTAACAGAACTTCCTGGGAAGTTAGTGAGAATAAGATTTGCTCTGGTAAGTTTTGATTGAGCTGACATTTATGTCCTGGGACAAAGGCAAATATAGACTTTTTTCTTTCACTTAACTGAGGTGTGGAAAAATTGATAAATTTCTGTATGTCTGTGTCTTTATTCTTGGGCTTTGGAAAATGTGCTCATTCTGAAATACCTTCAATCGGTTTATATTTTGACAGTGGCTTTTTGAACTTCTCCTCTCAGTGAATAGCAATTGTATACTTGAAATGAACAGCCACTATTGTTAAGTGCCCATATTTTGGCACTTGTTTGCCAATTCTTTCTGCAAAAAGAGCTTTCATTTCTGCATTTTTTTCCCATGCTGAAAACATAGATTTACAAACCTAAGAGTGACTGCCTGTGCTATTGTGCTATTGTGTCATGCATTTAAAACTGCTGACAGCATTGCAACTACCTGTTAATTTATGATTTTGCTTTCTTATTAAGCTGTGCCAGTCTATGTTATGTTGTATCCAAGTCTGTTACGACTCTCTTAGGTCGAAGTTTCTGTTGTGCCAATTGCTTTGCCAGTTTGTTTATTTGCATGCTTTATCTATTTATTTTTGTGCATGCAGTTTCTGAAGCTTGGTGGTTTCGTAGATAGGAGTCTTTAAGTCCTGTGGCAGCATCAGCATTTTACAGTTTCCCTGAGCTGAAGTATAATTTTGTGAAATTGTGATGCCTGGTCTGTGATTTAGTGTGGCATGAAAACACACTGAATTCTGCCCTGGAAAAGTCCTGTGGAAATCAGAACCTGACTTGCTGGGGGCTGTCCTACGTGCTGCTGGGTGGCAAAGGGTGGTTGGATGGCCCTGGGAAGGAGCATTGAGGAATGAGCTGCTGGAGGCTTAGTGTATCAGCATGAGGCTCTGGCTGCTGTCTGCAGAATCTATGCTCATATATTTCCCTTGCATACACACAGGCACACACACGATCGTAGTGTGTGAGATATTAGAGTTTGGTTCTCTGGACTGCTTTAGGTGCCCTTCCCTTTCATCTTACAACTTGCTTAATGCATTTTGGATGAGTAATTTAATTATTGAATATAGAATTTGTGTAGTTGAGGCAAAGACGGGTCAATAAATGTCTTGTCATATTGCCAAAGAGCCTTGTTTTTTCTGGTGCCTATTTTTTTTTTCAGTGGATAATTTGGCTGTTGCAGTTGAGCTGCTACATGTGCCACTGTTATAGATGGTGGGCAGGCAGCTCCTCTGTCTGCTGTCTGGTCTATCTGGAGCTTGCCAGCTAGGAGCTCAGAATGGGAAGTATTCTCCAAAGAGAACCATTCTTTCACACCCAGAGCAGTGGACATTTGACAAACAAAATCTTGGAGAAGATTCAGAGCCAACACAGTTTAACATAGGACTGCAGATCACGTCTAGGAAATAAAAGGTTGCATCAGAAGTCCTTGTTTGTCTTGCTTCAGTGCTTTCTTGTTGTGAAATTGATTCTTAAGCTCCTCACTCCACTCTGAGGAGCAGAGCTGGTGAATGCAGACCTGAGTACTCTTGTTGTGCCTACCATATTAGGCTTACCAAGGCTTCTCCTTATGTGTCAGGGCCTTTGCTCTCTGTCTTGAATGTGGATTTAGCCTTCTGAGGCAGTAAGGATTAGCATGGCTGAAAGTGTGAAATGTCACACTCCCTTAGTAGTAATAGATGAGTAAATATGAGAGGTTTGCGCCACAAGGAAGATCTTAATTTAGATTAAGATTTGGTACAAGTGGAAAGCAGAATTACTCTCCCTGATTAATTCCCTTTGTGAGTGCTATCACTTCAGAATAAGTGCTTTATTCTGGAGCAAAAGTATTCACATGGGGTTAATTAAGAATAACTTTCCAAGTAGACGAGCTTAGAAGGAACTCCTGAATAAAACCAGTGTGAAGTTTCTAGGTCATAAAGCTTGAGATATGTTCAAAAATATTCTGAAAGTAAATTATATCTCTTTTTCAAGTCTTTACATCTCAGATGTGGCCTCTCTGACTCACCTCAGATAAAGAACTTCTTTACCTCTGAGGAAGGCATGTGTGCCAGATTCTTTGAGACAAGGAAACTGGAGAGATGAGTGTCCAGCAGAATAAACCTGACACTTTAATTATACTTCTAGGATCCTATGTTATTGCAGAAGATGTTGCAAGGTGAATTCATCAGTCAAGAAGTCTTAAAAGTGGGGAAAGATTTGCTGCATTGAAGAGCATTATGGTATAAAAAGCAGGAAAAGAAATAGTATTTAAGGGTAAGTTGCTGCTGTCTGCCATGGATAGTTCAGGGTCACGTGATAAATTTACCCAAAGTTGCTGGGGTAACAAGCATATCCAAGGAGGATGGATTCTTTCTCCTTCTTTCCTTGTGATGAAAAATGAAAATCAATCTGAACTCTTGGGACACAGAGATGAAAGAGATGATGTCTTAAGTTTCTATGCAGTGCTGTACAGAAGAGGAATTTGTCTGGCTCAGAATTTCAGAAGTTGCATTCAGGGGTAGAACAATCAACTCCTTTGCAGCCTGTCTGCCTGAGCACTGCAGAAGTGACAAGTTCCCCCATGTGCTCTTAGCTGGATGCAAAATACAGTGTTACCACAGGCATCAGTCTGATTTAGGGGGGTCAGGCTGTCTCTCAACTTAGCTCTTCAGGAAGCCATAATGCACAAATGAGAGATGCCCCCCCCCCAAAGGTTGTCTGAATTTCTGTATACTGACACAACAGTAGATACTGCGACAAGGGAAGGAAAGCAGGAGCATGTCTTTGAGGCAGACAGCCAGCACTGGGGGAGATTCTGCTTGAGCATCTCTTCATAAGGAGGAATTAGGCATTGATTTAAGAAGAAATGTTGAAACTAGGTTTTATCTTTACCTTGTTCTTTTCAGACAAGATCAGATACTAAAGCTGCAGAGAAAAAAGCTGTGTTACAGTGAGGGCACTTCTTGACAAGAGGTGTGGGAATCAAGGGACCACTAGAATCCTTTGGTTTTTTGGTATAAGAGAGCTGCCAGAACAGAAATCCAGAAGCATCCCATAAGGAAAGCAGAGAGTGTGCAGGGACTACAGTCCCTGAAACTACAGTCCACATCAATTTGTGATAAGGGAAGGTGGCACTGCTTCCAACATCATCACATTTGCAGTGTGTTTGAGACCTTGAAGATGAGAGCGTGTAGTGGTCCACAAGACCAATAAGGGGATTTTGGAATATGTGAAGAAATTCCCTCAGCTGGTTCTTTAAGTCTTTTGAGAGAATGAGGTTGCTGAGACTGAAACCTGCATTGCCTTTCATGTTGCAGTGGTTGCGAGGAGCTGAGACCCTGTAAAACCGTGGACCTCACTCAGTGAGTTTCTTAAAGGGGCTTAGGTTTTATACCCTGAGGCAGGCACAACAGAGAAATGCAACAACATTCTCAGGAGGTTGAACAAGAAACTTTTACTGGCAAACTTTAGAAAATAAGGGAAGTTGACAAAGTTTAAAGGCAACATTCAATCAAAATAAAGCGTTTAACAGAGCACTGACTTAGCAAACTCTAACCCATCCAAGTTTAAGTTACCCAAATTTCGACAAGAAGAAATTAGGAAAAGAGATGAGAGAGAGATGGAGAAAGAGAGAGAGAGAGAGAAGAAAGATATAACTACCAGCTTGGTTCCAGCATGGTTTTAGCTTCTATAGATCCAAGACAATGAGGGTGCAATACGGGCTTTTATCTGCTCTGGTCTCCTGTAGTGTGGATTATTGCTTCCAATGTGCCAGTGACTGACAGCCACTCCAGGGCAGTCCTAGAAGCTCTAGGGAGGAGCAGTGCACCTTGACAGAACTTGCCCTGTTCCCCCTCCTCCCATTTAGTTGTTTTGAGCCAGTAATCATTTTTCCAATTCCTCATAGATCCTTCTCTTTGAGAGGAAGGTCTGGAAGAGACAGGCTATAGAGGAGGGCAGCATTAACAGATATTTATGTTCCAAGTACTGTTTCCATTAACTCTAAAACTTTCTGAGCTGTGATTCACCTTGAGTCAAAAGACTGGAAGTTTGAGGAGACTGGGTGGGAGCTGTTACAGAAAGGTGTTCCTTGACAGTAGTTCTGGTGCTAAAACAAGATGGAAAGTGCTTGTGACATGGGAGTGCTTGGGGTGTTCTAGTAAAGGTGGGGGCTTATTTAACCAGTTTATCAGTCTTTGAGAAAAGAATCCTGTGAAGTTTACTTTTTGTTAGGTTCATACATGCATGGTAAATGGAAAAGGCAGTCCTTATTGTGAGTAAAGTACGTCAGAGGGATGAAACAATGTGTGGAGAGCAATTTGAGAAGTTGTGCTCCCACTAATGAAGTTGAAGATAGTATTTTTTGTTTATTATTTTGTTGAAAAAAGATTCAGTAGTTTTGACTGGGTTTTGTGATCAGGTCCTTCTGTATATGCTGTAAATATAACAACAACCTTTCTGTGAGCAGTAGCTCAAGTAGGATCTGCTTGATCTTCCTAAAGAAGCATTAGAAGTGCATTCTAAGCATGCCAGTAGATCTTTCCCTCACAGTCTTCATGAAGGTATACAGCCTTGTTTTATTGTACTGGTCAAATGCAGAAACTGCCTGTTTATGTGCAGGAAACAGTTCTGTGAGATTCCTGTGCTCTGGCTGGTATTTGGTCTCTAACAGACTCTTACACATTATGGTAGCTGGAATTCGGTTGTGCAGATGCAGCTGACCAAAAATGAGCATCCTTCAAACTTTATTTCTCAACAGAGAAATATTTATAGACATCTCTGAAAATGTGTATTTGCATGATTCACCACTGAAACCGTAAACTACAGGTTTAGGGAAAAACTACCTGGGTTTTCTCTGCAAGTTCTCATCTATCATGGGTAGCAAAGCATTTGAAAACTGTGCTGGAAAGTTATAATCACTATTTTTTTGGTTGCTCTGACATATTTTCTCAGTGGGATCCCTTACACATTCCAGGCTCCTGCAAATTCATACAATGAGAACAGATAAAATTTTTTTTGTTTCTTTGCTCTGTAATGCTTTAAACTCATAAATTTTCTGTTGTTTTCTGTAATTGTTTTGTAACTCACTTCCTTTTTTTCTTCTGCACCATTAGCTAGCATTCAGCTAACTAATTGTCCCCAGTAACACATTTGTGACAATCAGGATGGCTTGGTTTGACCTCTCTTCAGTCAGAGACATCACTTGTTGCTGTGGAAAGCTGCTGTGTAGCTACACAAAGTCTCATGTAAATATTCCCAGTGGTGGTTACTCCACTGAAGTTTGAGCCTATGGCTTTCAGCATCTTCTTGCTCACTGTCTAAGATGGTCCTGGAAGTGGTTTTGGCTGTGTAGCTGAGCTGCTGACTCCAGGCCTGCCTTCCCAGCAAGCAAGACTGCTCCAATCTTTGGATAACTTCTGTCTGTTTGCTGCAGTACACCTTGTTCTCTTCCATGCATTTATATTGATACAGGAGCATCTCTTTGTGTTGCTGTCCCCAAAGGAAAGTCTCAGTGCTCAGGTGTGCAGGGCAGTAGAAGAGAATATGTTGTAGTGAGCAAAGCAGGCACTGAAGTGTATTCCTGTGAAGTAGGCAAGGTTGAAGGAGCAGACCAAGCATCTTTTTTCCCATCTTTTTGGCCAAACCTAGAAATGGCTGTAGCAAATTTGGACTGAGCTGCACACCAGTGTCCCCTGCTCTGGAGTATTGAACTTCAGATGCTTCAGAGCAGGCTTTCAGGTCTTTCTGTCTTTTAGCTGTGTATAAAGTTTCTTCAAAAGATCAGCTGGTTAGTTGGGCTGGATCACTAGGCTTAGCTGTTACATCTCCTGCCTGTGAGAGCTATCCTGCCTATCCTGAACTGTGAGCACCTTGATTATCTGTAAGTTTGGTTTGTTTTCTGTACGTTTTTGTTCTTAGCTGTGTATTTATCATCTCTGAATGTCAGACTACATAAATGGGTGCACATACACTGTTTTTTTTTCTTAGTAGCTTTCTGCAGTTTGTTAGTTGGCTGCCTTTTTATGTATTTTTATTTCTTTCTGGTAGCACATTGGTGAAGACTTTGGTATGTGTTATCCTTCTAATAGCCCTCAGCACTTCTTGTCTCTTCCCTTTTCAGATGGCAAGTTTGGTGCCTACATGCAGGTACACATCCAGAATGATGGTCCTGTAACAATAGAACTGGAGTCCCCAGCTGCCACTGTTGACCCCAAACAGGTAAGTGACCCAGATGATCTGTCTGGAAAGGATGGTGTATATCCTCTGCGGGTTTGTAGCATTCTTGTTATGAAGCAGTATAGCTGTCCTTAGGCACAAGGACCTTGTCCTTCCTGTGCAGCCTCTGAAAAGTCAAATAACTGTATTGTTTTCTTCAGTTCTCTGGCCCGTTGATAGCTGCCTGCTGTCCTGGTAAAGGTTGTGCATCTGTAATGAAAAACAGCTTTTTACAGTTTATTCCTCCTCATTGTTAAAGCTGGTGTTTGATCATGACAAATTAACAATGTTTTTAATGTGTCTGGACCACCCCTCCTGCCTGTTTTTAGCGAAGCTTCTTGCCATGTTGGAACTTTTGCATGTGGGTGACTGGATGGAACTGGAGAGATGCCCCTTTGTCAGAAACAAGGGAACAGCAAATTTAGTCCTGAATTTAAGTGTGGAGTGGCAAGGAGAGTTAGATCTGAGCCATGCTGAAAAACAAATGTAGTAATGAGGTTTTCTCATCCTCTAAACACAACAGTGCCATATCTTGGTATAGCAGCTTTCATTGTAGCCTGCAGTTGATGGCATTAGTGGCAAGATGGATGGCAGCAGCGTGTCCTGCTGCCTGTGAGTATGAGATGGAGCCCCTTGGTGTCTTGGTTTTTAGGGCAAAACTGGTGACCTGTCTTTTTTGCTCAAGCAGTCAGTGGGAATCATTGGAGTAAGGGCAGGTGAAGGTGAAGGATGACACAGTGTAGTTTCTGACTGAAACAGAGAGAACTCAGAGAGGTTTTACCCCTGCTGCCCTGGTGTAGATGTTGATAACCCGGGAGGAATCACCAAGGTGTGCAGGATTCTGCAGGGTTCCATTTCTTTCTTGAGAAATATTGGCTTGTTTAAGGATTTTGCCTTCACAGTTCAAGGCTGTCTGCTTCACCCATCTGACAACACCTTCCTGGTGGCTGCAACATGGACTGAAATCAGGGAAGGATGCTGGTATTCAGACTTTCTCTGGCATGAAATCTTTGTTTAGTGTGTCTGATTCTGCTTCAGTCTCGCTTGCTGTTTGACTTTCTTTCCTCCTTAAACCTGATTTCATTAGCAGAGATGAGGTTTCTTGTGCAGAACGTGCTTAGAGCACTGTTACTTTTCCTTAAGTAAGGATACACCAAGGATCTTCTTACTGAGTGTGTTTCTAAAGCCTATGTAAAGAAGGTCAGAGCCCTTGTATGGGTATTTGAATGAGTATTGGACAGTCTGCAGTGAGAGTAAGAGTAAAGTTTGCTTGCCTGCCTTCTGTGATGTGTTGTCCAGACACATTTCATGAGCCCCCTTGAGTTCCAGCTCATTGCAAGTCTTGATATGGGGGATTCTTGTGTGTCACTTCTGCAGTGGCAGAGACACTGATAAAGCAATCCAGCCACGTGTGCTTTGGATGCACAAAGAATTTGGTCTATGCCACCTTTCAAAGAACTCTGTTACTTAAAAACTGGCAGCTCTTTTAACTGTTACTGGGTGTCTTTTCAAGCTCCTATTAGCACACAGTCAGAGGCACTGCTGTTTCTGATGCTCTGGAGCATCTTTCCTGATACTGTTTGACATGTGCCATCACCTCTCACCCATCATACAAAACATGATGAGGAAGAG
>WEIV01007292.1:269762-307412 GCA_013390005.1 Calyptomena viridis
GACAGGCGATTTAAATTGTCTGTCTTTTGTCTTTTTTTTTTTTTTTTTTGCTGTCATGTAGTCTGTTGATATGCTTGTAGTATGGGAACTAAGGTTTAGGGATGGTGTGGTTTTTGTGTTTTGCTTTCTGCTTTAGCAAGAAGAGATAACTGAAGCATACAACAGTGTTTAATGTGATTTTAGAAGAAAGAGATTAGACAGGTAATTGCTGATGAATAGCTCCTTTTTGTCATTGGTTGTGGCAGTGGAATACCTCATTTTGTCTGAGAGATTGTCTGCATTTGTAATTGGTAATCTGAAGTTTATAATTACTTTACAATGTAATTAATTAAAATAATTTAATTAATTAATTAAAATGTATTTTGTATTCCTTGTGCTAGAGGGATATAAATAAATCACATACAGAATTAATAAAAAAATTAACAAATAAATATGCCTTTGTCATACAACAAATATGTATGTATATATCAAACACATATATGAGATGAATATCTATATATATAACATATATACACAAATAAAAAAGAGAGTATCACAGCTGTTTGTGAAACTCTAGTAAGCAGGGGAAGCAACTAGAGTTTAGTTTGTTGTGAATTGCTCAGGTTTGTTGTGGTCTGATTTAATAGTAAGCAAATGATTTGAAAGTATGAAGTAAATCAGAAGATTCTTATACCAGCAGACACATGTGATTGCTGAATTTTAGACATGTGAATAGAAAAGTAGAAAAGTCAAAAATAGGTGACGTTTAATTGAGCTCTCAAAGCATCTTTGTGGCAAGTCAGATGTGCAAGAAATTTTGCTTGAAAGTCAAGATAAAGCCAGGGATTAGAAACTGGATATGAAATGTGAAAACAAGAAGGCATAAAATGGAAGAAGGTCAATATACACATGAGGTGATTCTGTACTGAGTTCAATAATAGTGACTACTTTTATCCAAGACTACATAGTGCTGGAGAATGAGGGGAGATCAAATATATATTGTAATCAATAGATTATAGATTTGCATTTGGATAAACTGTGCAAAGTGTGTTGGTTTAAGTAGTTACCAATATGTAGCATCCCCCAAAACTTACTGTGACCTGCTTCTCTGAAAAATGCAAAGGGCTGAAGAAGTGACAGCTGTGTGCAACTTAGCTTGACTCTTGGCAGTGTTGAAAGCATCTCTAGTGAGAGGTGGCAAGGCAGAGTTAGCTCAGGGTTTTGTCTCTGTTTTTGATTTCACATGGTTATTGTATATCCTAGGTTTTATTCTTTTCCACGTTTTACAGATTGTGTTGGACAAAGCAGGAACCCCAGAAAACTGAGGGTAGTTCTTTGCATATGTGCTGTGGGGTGATCATGTTAGTGCATGGTGATAATTCACTGCCTTCTCTAAATTTCTGCCAGTCTAGGTCTTCAGCTTTTTTTTCTTTTCTGTTTTGTTGATATGTGAACGTGGTATGTTATGAATCTGAGTTGCAAGTTTTATACAAATGCTCACATTTAAGATTTTTTAGAAATAGACATCTGAAATTTTAGTTTTAAAAAATGTTTTAGTCCATGAAGTGTTTTCTCCTTACTTTGTGAATAGTTGACAAAACTTGAAAAACAGCAACAAAGAAAAGAGAAGACCAGAACTAAGGTGCCCTCTGAGTCAAGTAGAGAAAGAAATGCTCCCCGGAACAAGGATGACCCCAGTGCCAGCAGTGGAGCAGAAGGAGATGTGTCATCGGAAAGAGAGCCTTAGCTCATCCAAAACAGGCCTCAGGTTTGGCTTTTCCTCTCCTCTGTAAAGCTGGGGCCTCCTGCTTGGCAGTCTCTGACCCTTTGTGTTTTACTGAAGCAGCACGTGCAGGGTCGCATTAGAAGTGCTGAAAGGTGAAGTTCTGATGATCTTACTTGTGGGTGACCCCTGGTTCTATCTGCAGTGACACACCAGAATGCAGGAGTAGGAGAAAACCTCTTCCCAGCTGTGTTCTTGGCTGGAGGTGTATCTGTGAGTCTGGCCCAACCATGACTGTGTCCAGGTTGACTCGGGAAATTTAAAAGTTTGATCTTACAATACAGCAGTGACCTAAGTCAGAATCCTGCTTAGTGTTCTTCAGAGCAGAGACACAGGGTTGTATTTCCCTCTGTCTTCATGTAGCAGGCAGGTCATTCTGGAACAGCCCTCACTGTTTGTAGTGCCCAAGTAACACAGCTCCCAGCAGTGGAGTGGAAAACAGCTCAGAACTGGAGACAGGCCAGGACTGCAGCTTCCTATTATGGTTCCTACTCATCCCTGCTCAGTTTGTTCTTTCCCAGGATGACTTGGTGATAGGCTGTTTCATATACCTTCACCATCTAAGGACATTAGGCTGGGCATTGAGAGCCAGACTTGCTGCTTGAGTTTGGCAGCAGGAGATCTCTCCCTTCAGGCACTTGACCTGCAGGACACACCTGGCCATGAGTGAATGGAATTAGACTGAATATAGACCTGAATCCTTGGTCATGGATTATCTACCTGTGTACATACGTATTTATCATACTCTTCCAGTCAGTTTTAAGTTTTCAGGAGACAGCATTCATTACCTTCCTTGCCACTACTTGCCTCCAAAAAGCTACATTGCTGATTTTGACTTTTCAAACATGTCTGAGTTCTCAGGAAGGTATTATTATCCCCATCTGCACACTGAAGCCCTGAGCTGGCTGTGCAGTTTAATTATTAACAGCTTTGCAAAGTTAAGGTTTAACCTTTATCTCATTTTCCTGTCCCTAGAGTTCAGTCTGGCTGTGATTTAAAAACTCAGCATAACACATTACTCACAAAGTTACTTTTTTCCCCCTTTTTTAAATCCATGGATGTCTGTGGTCAGACATTGGGGGATGATTTCTGTTCTATAGAAGTGGTACTAATACAAATCAATTTGCATAATGTATTGAGTAGATTTCTGGAAATTTATTAATTGAGTTGCAGTCAGAAGTGGATTGTGATATGGTACAACAGCTAGGATCACATGAGTTCTGTTCTCTTTGTGTTTGCATCTTCCTCTTTTGATTGTGGAGATGAGCAGGCACATTGGGAAGAAGAATGTGCTCTTAGAAAATAAAGTGAGGCTGTTGTCTGTTTCTCAGCCACTGTTGGTCTTGCTGTTGTGCTACAGGATACAAGTTTTCCCCCCACTATATCTGGGATGTGTGTTGAAGTAAGAACATTTTAGAGAGCACCATTTTGCAGGCCTTCTAGAGTGCTTTGGTCAGTACAGTTTTTCCAATAAAACTGAATTTCTAAGGAGCTGAACATTTCTAAAATGTGATATACAGATAACCTAGCATTAATTTTCATGCTGTGACAATAAATAAAGATACCTTTTTCTATGGGATATGAAGGGATCCTACTATATTTCTACTCTATTTATAGTAATGTTGCTGTTTTTTTGCCTTCCACAGTTTCTTATACAAAAGCTACACTGGATTCTTGAAGAAAGACCCAACATTTGCCTCAGCAACAATCTTCAGTGACTTTGGAAAAGGATGGAAAGTGGGGAAACAGAACTAAGACATTAGAAGCCTATCATTCTGTATTGACACAACCAAAGCAATGCTATCAGATTCAGTTGTCAATGTGTAGTATCAGTAGTAAAAAGGACTTGTAACATTTTTGTGTATGTGTTTTTACATGACTGCTGAGTCCGAGTGACTGTAGGCAGATTGTAGCAGAATGTTCACTCTCAGTACATAAGCTCCATTTAAAAAATAAATCAGGGTTTTTCCTTAAACTTACACTTGAATTCTGAAAATTCTCCAAGCAGGCTTGTATATTGATTCTCATTCTATGGTGTCATGTGCTACCTGTTTCCATGGCAGTGTGTAGATCTGTGTATATTTTGGTAAATTGTTAGCTCCTGTGTAACTCCAAGTTAAGCAGTCCAGTCTTTCTGCATGGATTAAGTTACGACGAGGAAAGATCATCCACTAGTGGTTTATCATGTGGAACACATATGTCTTGTAAACTTTTTTAAAAACAGAAAAGACTTTATTAAACAAATGATGCTAGCTAAGTGCCTGTTGGTGTTTGTGTATTGTATTCCCAGAGATACAGCTCTGTGTAACAAAATGGGGGACACAGAGCCAAAGTCACAGGCCAAAAAACACCTACTGTTGAAACTCATCCACCTCTCTTGTGGAAGTCTGGAAGTCAAGTTGCTGAGCTGAGATCTTAACTGTTTCTAACATATCTAAGTCATTTAGTTACTTTGCAGTGGCCACCAAAATGGTATACAGCTGTTCCACGTACTGCATCATGTCCTGTAGACACTTCTGTCAGATCCATCAGAGGAAGAACAGCATTTGGAAGCTGCCAGCAAACGGCAGTAGCTGAGAAGCAGCTGCAAAACTGCTCTCCTGTGGGTGTTAAAGGCAAGGAAGCTTCAGGGAAAATGAAAGACGGCTGCTTGTCACACCTTTGACTTCTTTCAGAGATGCTGGTGCCTTTTATACTGGCTGTTCTCCAGGCCTGCCTTGCCCTTACAGTCTTCCCCAGCCATCTGCTGTGACCACCATGAGAGGCAGGATGCTCACTGCAGAGCTCTCTACCTGATTGTGGGGATAACTCGCTGATGAGAGTTGTTGTTAATCCAAATGCACACCATAGTTACAATGCTTGCACGCTGTGCAACCACTGGGGGGGATGAGGGTGTGTAGGCTGCTTGTATTGTAAAGTGTCAGTCAGCCCAACACAGGAGAGTTTGAGAACTGCACCCTGACACGGCTTTTTAAAATCCATGATGCTTAAGTAAAGATTTAGCAATCTACACGCCTGGCATTTAAACAAGAATGATCAGTGGGCAGGATATGTTGAAGTTTTACACTTAGCCTTGCCTGTAAGAGTTACATAATTTTTCATCTGACTATTGTATGCAATTTAGTTTTCCTGTAGTTACAACCTTGTCACGAGCAAGGCACTTTCACTTCTGGGTACACCCGTTGTGTCTTTTCCCTTCAAAATCTCCCTCCCCTGGGTCTATAGCCCATGAGGCTGTTGTCAAATCAGTGCTTAATTGGCTGCCAAATGCAAATTTGGGCAGGTGAGTGCCATCTCTCAGGTGTTGATGGGGCTGTGGACCAACCAACCCTCAGACCTGCCTCATTAGCTTAAGTGCTCTGCTTCCTCCAGAATCTTTGATTTGCAACTTGCCCTTAAGAAGGTAAGGGAGTTAAGGAAGCCCCATGTGGGCACTCTGAAAGGTAAGTTGGTAGAGGCTAAGCTACAAAGAATAACAACGAGTGAAAAGAAGAGTAATAAATATGTCTCAGGGGAGGCAACAGGAGATGCTCTAGCCAAGAGCATCCCAGTTTAAGGAGAGACAGTTTTAGAAGAATTGGCTGTGGGCCTGAGTTTTTGGGGAGCTGATGTTTGGCTCCCTGCTCAGCCGCGCTTTTTCCACATGACCAACTGCATGGTCGTTCTAAGTCTCCTCTAAGCAGTAACTTTTTCCTGCCTTATGTGGGAAGTGTGAGGCTAAGCTCACTATAAACTAGGATGGTCTGAGGTGAGGGAGGCCTGGGAACTGGAAATACCTGGGACAGCTGTATGTTTGGGACAGATGCTTCCTGTTGTCCTGTGCCCAGTGTAGTTTTATGCACCATGATTAGTTTCAGGACTCAGAAACACCAACCAGCTTTCTTAAAAGTACTGTTTACTTTAACAAAAGTTACTGCCCTATCCTGCTTACAGCAAACATTGGGAAAGGTCACTTTTACAAGTGCAGTTACATGGCTTTGAAACTCGGTATCTATCGCATGGATTTTTCTGCTTGTAGTGAGCTGCAGGCAAAAATCAGGAGACATGAATTCCTGTCTCTGTTCCTCTGCCTAATATTTCTTAGGAAAAGAATAGTTTCTTATCAGAAGACTCCCCAAGGAAGCCTCCCTAGTTAGCAGAAGTTATGCTATGACTGCTTTGAAAATGTACTGCTAATTTTCATTGACTGCTGTAACCAGAGAATATGATAATTATAATACTAACCTTCTCAAATATCTCCATTCAGATACTGAATCTATTGGCTATGTTAGCTTGAAAGATGGGATTTGAAGAACAGAACAGTTGGAATAAGTGAAGTTTCTACAAAGCTATTTGGAAAAATGATTGGGCTGTTTTAATTTGGGGTGTAAATAAAATGAATCAAAGGCAAAATATCGTGACTGTTGATGTAAGTACCCAATGGATAAATTTACAGTTTCCAATTGTAGAAACTAGTGGGAACAATTAATTAAAAAGGGTCTGATTTACAGAGATGCTAATTCCTGGAGTATCCTTGTTTGAACATGTTGGCAGTAGCTCCCTCTCTCTTCTCCGATCTGGTGGTGTGTGATGATGGGTTTCTGTCTCAAAATCATTTATTGCACCTTTCTAAAATACGCCTTCCTGTGGTTCTTCCTGAGACCAAGGGGAGTTTCAGGTTTGTTGCAAGCCATGCTTCAACAGCCATCCAAAAATGAAGTCAGTCACGTGGGTTTAGGGGCTTGCAGTTATAGCAGATCTGCAGTCCTTTCAGTGATCACAGTGCTATTGATGGACCTTTAAAAACAACCTCCTAAGCTTTTTGCATGTATCTGGTTCTCACTGAAAGTGGGATAGCAGGAATCAGAACAGGTGGCATGAAAATGCAAACTAGTCTGAAATCCTGAGGTTGGTCACCTTTCCATAATCTGGAGCATCCGTTCATTTTCATGCCAACCTCAATATTATTGCAAGTAATTCTATTACCGGTGCCATAAGAGGAGAACACCCTGTCTCCTCCTCAGTCCATGGTTTGCTAGGCTAAATAAACCATGTTCCAGTCCTTCCTATGAAAGCTGGCCTCATGTTCACCCTGGTGTAAATAGCTCAAAGCTGAACTCTCTCGAAGGCATGAGGAGCCAGGCTGAAGCTTGAGCAGTTGATGACAATGGTCCCTGATAATGGATCATGGAAATGCTGAACTGTGGCTGACCTTGGATTCCCACACTCAGCATGGAAAGGCTAATGGACTTTCCTGTTTCCCTTGTAACTACACCACATGATGTGTGGGCATAGGACACTTTAGGAAGCCACAGACGTAAATGAGACTGAGATCAGAGCGGCATATCCTTGGTGGATAAGAGATACCATGGGCTGGAGACAGCCTGCAGCACGATGGGGTCTGAATCTCTCTGTTTGCACCAGCTGGGAGAGATGTTGAGGGCAGGACATCTCCATGTGTGCTGCTGTCCTGCCATGCAGGCCTGTGTGTTCACCACAGCCCTGAGAGTGGGGCGTGCTGCCAGACACCTGAATTTTCCTCTGGACTCAGTAACTTGATAATATTTGTGCCTGTTACTTGTACCTCTATTACCTCACATTTGTCTTGATGCTCTGGACCTCTGGTACCCGGGGCCTGCTCATGCTGAGGTCCCTTGCTCTTCCTCAAAATCTTCCAGGTGCTATCATGTGCTACTTAAACGAATCACTCCCACTGAGTGTTTCAGCAGAAATGAGGTGCAATTTCAGCACAGTGGGGACAGCACTGATAGTTAGAGTAAGCATAACATCAGCAAAAGAGCAGGATTTCTACCGGATGAGGCAGTGGATTTGTGGGCAAAACATTTGGGTGCCACGAGCAAGTCAGCAGTGCCTGCTCTGTTTTCCAGCCTGTCCCTGCACTGGGTTTTCAGGGGAACAAATCAGGAAAGAAGAATGCCTTGGTCAGGGCGTTCTCTCAAGCTGGCTTCTCACAGTTCTCTGAAGGCTTTTGGTCTCTAATATGTGTATGCTCCATGTGTGTTATCATTAACCTGCTAATGCTTGTTAAAGGACTGCTTGGTAATGACAATTAACACCAAGAACTTACAGGAACAGGCCGGACCAGGGAAGATTCTGGGATTGCATTGCCAAGAGATTTAAAAAACAAAATTAAGTGTGTGTTCAGGTTTTCCAGGCTGTAGCATGTCTCTGTGCCAGACACTCAGCTGTGTGAGCCAGGGGTGCTCTCTGTGTGAGCGGGTGCACTGGGGCTCTGAAGTGACATGGATGCATGGTCACAGCATTCACCTCTACACAAGGAATGTGTCTTGGTGGATTTGCTTCTAGCGAAATCCTGAGGATGAATCAGGATGTCACAGGAAGCCCTGTCAAGAGATGGGGTCATGAAAAAGTTAGTGTACACATGGAAAAAGTAAATGTGAGATGGGTTTTTGAAACAAGCTTTGTGAATAATGTCAGAGCTGCTCATAAACCCTTATGCTGCTGGAGTCTTAGTGAGACTGCTGAATTGCAAGTGTTTGTTTTGTGGTTGAAAATCGTACTAAAATACTCTGTAAATATTCTTATAAAATGCGTACTGAATAAATGCATGGCAGTGTTGCTGAAGGCCGTTGTGTACCCAGTAAATATATTTTCAAAATATTTAAACATTTATTTTTTCCATGCTAAATTATTTCAAAGAGCTCCTCTTATTTAAGAAATACTTTAATACGTGCAGTCAGCAGTATCTGAATATGTTTTTGTTCTTTGTGCATTTAATATCATATCCACAATATTTTAATTGCTCCTTTTACTTCCTTGACAAAAAATTATAATTGATTTAATGAATATATTGTAACACTGGTGTACAGGGAATGTGGCTCATGATGTAAGAAGAGATTTACTCCTTGTGTAAGAGAGTACTTTACTATCCATGCAAAAGTGTCTTTTCCTCTTGTGTTTAGGTTATCTGGGAGATGTTAACCAGTGCCAGCTGAGATATGATGACAAACTTTTTTCTTATTAAGAACCGAGATTTGTTTTACATGGGTGATTGAAAAGCTTATGGCTCTACAGAGCAAATATGTTTTTTTACTAATCCTTTTGCACTAATGTGATTGTATGCAAAACATTGGAGTACTTGGGGGCAAATAGTTCATATGGTAGATGTTGTTATGTCAAGGCTGAACCTGCAAAAGACTTACATGGCATCTCTTCTAAAACTTTGAGTAAATTGGAGTTGTAGCAATGGAAATGGCAAATCTCAGTTCAGAGAGGGTAAGGTATGATGTGGCTGATGGAGCAGGAACAGAAATGTTTATTTCTTTAAGACTCTTTCCCTTTGTGCCACCTGGTGTCAGCAAAACCTTAGAAATCAAAAACCACTACGGTGGGTTAAGGCAGTTTTCATTGAAGTCTCTTTCCTTAAAGAAAAATTATCATTTTGGTGATAATTGACAGTGTTTTTCCTTCAGATTTTATGTATTTTCTGTAAGTATGTGCACTCTCAAGGTAGATGCTATGTTCAAAAACTGAGCAATATAATGATTTTTTTTTTTTTGCATATTAACCCAATGATCTGCATTACATTTCTGCAAACTCCTCAGCCTTTCAGAGAAGCTGCTGGGGGAACAAGCAGTCACTGGACAGGGAGCAGATGCCCCGTGCCCCTCGTTACTGCAGCTTCCCCAGCCATGTGCTGGCACCAGCATTGTCTTTGCTGCCTTTATGGAAGCCTCAGGCTCTGGGTTGTCTTTGGCTTAGAGCATTTGTCAAGTTACACCGCTGTAATTTGGGCAGCACCAATATATGTGTTACAGGTGTACAGGCAAGAGGTGGATTTTCCAGAGATAAGTTCAATGCTTACAAATACTGTAAACTGCTTCTCATGACTGACAAATATCTGTCTGCAAAAATAAGTGTGTGCCTTTTGAATGAAACCAGAATATGATCATATTTACATCTGTGTGTACAAGTTCTCTTTTAAGGGAGGAGGTTGCCTTCACTTGTGCAGATACGTGGCAGTTTGAATTAAGCTATGACTATGTCTTTCATTCAGGCTTGAGAATTTGTTTCTTTGAGGTGGTCCTCAGAAGCCAGACACTGTTTGTTGTTCAATGGATTTTTATTTGTGTCTACAGAGAAATAAAAGGCTCCTGATAGCTGCAAATGAATTTCTCTAGGTGCTTTTCTTTGTTTGTTTGGGGTTGAGAGGACACAAAATAGGAATGTAAAGAGCAAACACGTTTGTTGTTAATCCTAAAATGCATTCACATTTTAAAAGCTATCATTTCAGGATAATACTTCAAAAGGGCAGTCAGATGGAATATTTCTCTCTGTGGAGGGTTGATTATTGTGTTTTTGGGGATGTTTTGTCATAGTCTCACAATGCTGAGGTTTGCTGTTCCTGAAACAGACACAAAGAGCAATCAACCAGGTAATAACATTCTCTGGGGTGTTTTAGGAAATGGAGCAGTATGGGCAACAACCTTGTGATGCCCAGACCAGCTAAGGAACTCCTGGCCAGTGTGGAAAATTTCAAAGAAGTTTATGTATATTTTTTTTAAAGAAACCTGAACAACCCCCCCTGAACCTTCTAGAAAGGTTTATGATATACTAATGCATAGTGAGGACTTGATGAAAGCGGAGGGAGGCTGGAGCAATGGGGATGTTTATTATTTATGATGGATTAAAAAGGATAACAATGAAAAGTTTAAGTTTTAGGAAATTTATTGGAATATAGCCAGTGGTCTTCATAGGTGTCCACGGCAACCAACAAGTTGTTGTCTGCCTGCTGCAAAACTGTCTCTGTGTTTTAGGGGGGAAGAGGGAGTTGAGAAACTCTTTTATGTTCAGTTAGTTTAATGTAAGTATAATTTTACCATGTCTAACTAAACCTTTTATGAATAAATTTCCATTTCTTCACCCCTCTTTTGGGAAAATCCACGTTGTTCTGCTGTAAAAACTGATTAGAAACATTCCTGAATGGCAGAATGAGTTGTATTTTTTTTATTATGCTCCATTGGTGAAAGTATATTGAGCTTGCCAGAATGTTCCTACAAATAATTACAGTGAAATATAATGCATTATTGATTAAAATCCATAAAGAAAAATTATGACAGCATTTAGGTTCTGACTAATGTTTCCACCTAAGAGTATTGTTGACAAGTCCATGGAGTCATATGCAGTCATATGCTGCTAAGAAAATCATCTTGAAGAGCAGCACAGTGCATTCTTTCAAGAATAAAAGTGCTGACACTAAAACTGGAACTGATTACGTAGAAAAGTGGTTTAGGAATAAAGGTTTTCACATTAGCCCAGAAGTTTTGCCTACAACTTCTGCTTTGAAACTTGTTTGCTATTGTCTGTGTTGGTGTTCCAACTGTGCTCTGAGCTGATGTGGTTTCACTTGTGCCAGCTCTAGTCCTTTTCAGGGTGAATAGAACCTCAGGCTGGGAGAAGCGTTGCTGCTCTTGATGCAGGTACTACTGTTGGTTATCCTCCACCCTGAGGAGGCGGAAAAGGCAGAAAGATTTTGTATATCAAAATCAGGTCAGTCAACAATGTTTTTCTATTATTTCCTACTTGAAATACTTGCGTTTGGAAAAATAAACACCAAATACATTTAACTCCTGTTTTGTGTGCCTCATAGGGAAGGTCCCAGATGCATTGTTTTTGAGCACATTTTGTCTTGCTTTCCAGCATCCCTTCTTTTCCCATGATCAAGCTGATCAGCTCCTCTTGTTCCTCTGTCCATTGTAACCCCACTCCGCAAAGTGGACGCGCCCCCCGGAGCTCCTGCAAAAGTGCAATTTCTAGCACAACTTGCCAAGTGGGCTTTGTGTTGGTTTTAGAAATATGTAGAATGGTGTAAAAATAAAATAAGATGCTGAGAGGGACCTGGACCTATGTTCTCACCTATAAAAACACTGTTTACAGAAATACTGAACAGCCTTTTCTGTAGCAAAATGGAATGTATGGAATGTATTTAGGCCCTTTAGGTTTTGCTGTACTAGCTTCACAATAAGTGAAGAGAGAGAGCCTGTGGGAGCAGTTTAGCTTCTTCCTTCATTCCAAATTTTTCTCCTTGAGGGATGCAATGCACATTGAAGTTTACAGCATCTCATTTTATTTCATGATGATTGTGGTTGTTGCTCATTAAATCCCAAGCATTGCTCAGGCAGCCTGCCCACTTTTGACTGTGCTTTGTGAGCCATGCTCTGGCCACTTGCGTTCCCAATTCAACAAGACATGTTAAAGGGAGAGATTCAAAACAACTGAGGAAACAATTGTGCTTTTCTTACAAAAACATGGGGGTTTTTGCATATTGTCTTTCCAAGTCAGCTGTATGGACCTTTAGAATGCTGTAGTGGACACTGGCTACTAGACTGAGCTACTCATAGGGGCAATTGTGTTGGACTCAGCACAGTGCCAGGATGATAAAAGGATTTGGGATCAGTACTCAGTTGCTTTTGCTGACTGATGCCCCTTCAGGCATTTTAGCCAAGCTCAAATCAGACTCGAGGGCTGTATCAAGGTTTGGGTTGCTTTTCTTCCAGACTAGAGATAGGATTAGAGGACCTGGCCTCAAGCTGTACCAGGAGAGGTTCAAGTTGGGCATCAGGAAAAATTTCTTAATGCAAAGGGTTGTCAAGCACTGTACAGGCTGCCCATGGTGTCACCATTCCTTGAGGTGTTCAAGAAGCGACTGGATGTGGAACTTAGTGTTTCAGTTTAGTTGGCATGGTAGTGTTTGGTCAAAGGTTGGACTCGATGATCTTGGAGGTCTTTTCCAACCTTCATGCTTCTATAATTCTAAGGATTTCCCCTTCTTTCAGTGATTGCTTTTTGGAGACTTGACAATATACAGGTATTTTTTGTATATTAATTTATATATCAATTTGTATCAGTAAACACATGTAGTCACATTTTACATATCCTCTTTAATATGAGGGTTAATAAGGAATCTTTTCTAGTACTAAGAGGACTGATTCTGTGCTTGCCACATATGGTATAAATCAGAAATAAACCCCTTTGTTACCTGGAGTTTGCACTAGCAAGATCTGGGTGATCTAAATTGTTACTCTCTACATACTCAGACCATTACATCCCATGCCTAGGCCTAAGAAAGTTCCTGCAGTTTCAAATTACTTTTTTTACACTGATCTGATGAAATTCTAATTAATAAGAAAAATAACATTTTCTTATGAACACACAGAGAGGAGAGTCCTTCTTAAATATCATCAGATGGTAAGTTTAACACTGATTTTGACTACTTCACACATGTGATTGCCTCTTCTTATTTGCAGTAACTTCCACATATAAATGTTGTATGTGGGCATAGTGAGCATTTTTGAAATAAAGTGCTTTAATTCTGAGGGTGAGAAATCAGGTACTGATAAGTTTACTCGACTCTGATTTCTGTTGCTGTGCCTCCTGAAGGAAGGGGAATGTACTTGTCTTTTGTCTAATCACTGACTACACCTTAATTTTTGTCTCAGAGCCTGAAATATTTTGTCCTGTCACTAAGCAATGTTACAAATAATCTGTCTGACGTGAAACACAGTAATGGCAGGGAGGGTGTGTGATTTTTAAAGCAGACCACAAACATGATAGTATCCAGCACTCCATAATCATTTAAGACATATTAGTTTTGCTTTTGAGAGAGCTACTGTGAGAGACTAGGGAAAATGATTACTGGCTCAAAACAAATAAAGTGGGGGGGATGGCAGGGCAAGTTCTGCCAAGGTGGGATGGTGCACTGCTCCACACACCACACCTCCCTAGATCTTCTGGGACTGCCCCAGAGTGGCTGCCAGTCACTGGCACACAGGAAGCAGTGACCCACAGCCTGCCCCTGGAGCCCTAACCCAGCTCCAGGATGGAGAGCAGACCAGAAGCCCCACTCGGGGTGGAGAGGCTGCAGGAGACAAGAGCAGGCAAAAGCAATAACACAAGGCACACACGTGTCATGTCCCTATTGTGCTTGGGTTTTATGGCAGCTACACCATGCTGGATCCAAGGATGGTAGCTATATCTTTCTTTTCTCTCTGTATTTCTCTCCTTTTCTCTTCTTTCCTCCTAATTTCCTCTTCTCAAAATCTGGGTAATTTAAGGTTGGATGGGTTGGAGGTTGCTAAGTCCATGCTTTGTGAAATGCTTTATTTTGATTGAATGTTGCCAAGTTCCCTTATTTTCTAAAGTTTGTCAGTAAAAGTTTGTTGTTTAGCCTTCTGAAAAGGTTGTTCATTCTTCCTTTGCGCCTGCCTCAGGGTATAAAAAAACCCTAAACCTTTTTAAGGAACTCGCTGAGCGAAGTCTGGGGTTTTACAGATAGATGAAAGCAAAATAATGATGATTATTGCAGTGAGAATTTAGTGAAAAAATCAGTCATGCACTGAATCCTTTAATTATATCTCCTTAATGATAATGATTTAATTTTTTTCCTGTTGTGCTTGAAGCTGCTGAAAATGGGCACACAGGCATTGCAAAAGGCCTGCTCCAACATGGATCCAGTGTTAACGGGCATCATCCTCAGTGTGGGAGAAATTCTTTGCCCTAAGCTTTGTGTCAGGTAACCTGGGAGTCTGATCTCGTGTCCTGCTGCATTCTGAATGATAATTTGTATTGTTTTTGCATCGTTATCAGGTGACTTTTCCTGCCCTCTCCTGGCAGCTGTAAGGCAGTCTAAATGCTAATGGAGTTGAAATGCACCAAAAGAATGTATTGAGACTACATCAGAATAATTCTTTAAGTGTTATAAATGTTGCTTCTATTTATGAGTTCATTTGTTGTGTTTGGGAAGTGAATCTGTTAAGAGATTTTTTTGAGAAAGGTTTCTGTTTAATATCTCTTCGTAAGTGAGATATACAACCTATTTCCAGAACAGAAATACATTAGCTTAATGGTTCTAATAAGCGAACTTGACTTCCATTTCTATTTATTGCGTAAATGAGCAAATGTGAAAAATTAAATTAAATTTGTCTAATTTGTTTCACCATTAACTTTTTGGATTATATTTAGAGTATTGAATATATTACATTTCTCTGATTTCTGTTTGGAATGTGTGGGGAAAAAAATAGTCTGTGTCAGTTCTCCAGTTTTTTTAAGGGAAAAATATTAATTTTAGGCAATACACTGAAAAAATAAAAATAATCCCAAAGAAAGGAGCAACCCAAGAATGTGAGGACAATTTTTAATTACACATTCGTTGCTGCTCAGCATGCCAAGCTGGAGAATTTGAGAAAGTTTTTATACCATGGTAATGGTCATCATTCATTTAGCTTGGGGTTTTAGATTTTCAGGGATTTGGCATCAGATACAGTTTTAGAGATTTAGTTCTACTTTTTTTAATGTCAAATTTCAATGTTTTCAATGTAATTTTAGTTGCAAGGAGGTATATAAACCATTACCAAATTACTGAAACAAGAAGATTTAAATAATGAATATATTTTCCCTTAAGTATTAGCAAGAAATAGGAAACTAAACCTGTGAATAAAGACTAAAATTCATGGTTTTATTAATTGCTCTCAGCAGCACTAGCAAAATGGTTTGATTCTGATGACATTGTTTCTGTAATAGGATATTGTTCAGTGAAGATAATCTCTCTCTGGTCCCAAAGTGACAGTAATAGTTTAATTCACATAAACTTATGCAAATAGATATATATAGATAGATTTTAATATATATATGTAAATGGATATATAAAGATTTATATATAAATACACACACACACAAAACTTCAGTGCAATTCCTCTTTGCAGGGAGCTGGACCAGTGCCCCCCCTAGTCTCTCTTCTTTTGGAGTAGAAGTAGAAAACCACAGCTAATGCTTAATTAGGATTGTAGATAGTAGTAAGCAATGAATATGATTTGTAGTTCCACTTCTTACATATTTTTTTATTAGTAGTATACAATACGCTGCTAATAACGTGCAGCAATATGAGCCTAACAGCCTGTAACTGAGCAAGATTTTTGGCATACAGCCCCCCCAAAATAGCATTCTTTAAAAATGCTATTCTTTGAAGATAAGCTAATTCTTTACCATACAAATAAGATTATAAGATATCTCAGGATGATGGCAGGAAGGTCAGTTGCTATGCTGGGATGTCGCAGCAGTGACAGCTTAAAAATAAGCAGCGTATTAATGGTTCCCTTATTACTACAGCCAAAATTGCTAAATGGTGAGGTCACCCTGTGAAGTTACTAACCACCAGTTCAGGGCAGTTTGTTTTATGCTGTGTAACATGTATCAGCTCTTTTGCCAGGTGCGAGCATCCACTGCCAAGCCAAAGAAAAACCAACCCGCCGATGGATTGTGGCACGGGGTGGCCATGCCAAATGGCAGCTGCAGACCTCCCAGACCCCTGCTGTACTTATTGATGTGCCCAATCCCTAAGAAATAAGTAGCTTTTGCAGCAGAAAATCGCGAGTGGAAAACAATTCCCAGAGGAGTAGGACATTGCAGAGAGGCTTCTCCTGGGAATCTCACCGTTTGCACATGACTGGCAGCACTTAGGAACAAAAATATTTGATACAGATTACAGATGTTTAAAACTGCAAAATAGTGAGGAGGTGCTTGATCTTAACCATTAGCAAAAGAGGATCATCAGCTGAGCTGTCATTGAAGCTGTGTGTCAGACTGAGGGCTCTTCTCAGGCTGAGGAGGTCAGGATGCTGCAGATATTGAGAGATGCTTTTTTTCCCTTCAACTCTTCAGGAATGAAAGATAGGCCGGCAAGGTTTTCAGTACTAGAAACGCCTTTAGATCAAATACTGCATTTGTAACTTTCCCAACAATATCTAGCTTGCTATCTCTGAGCAGCACTGATAAATCTCAGTACCAAAGGAACTGGTGTCTGTCCCCCAGTCCTTGTTAGCTGGCGAGGATGGAGGTCAGAGAGGTGAGTTATGGAATAAGACGATTTTTCTGCTTCAATATCTCCCTGAGTGCTGTTCAGCAGAAGGAAATGTTAATTTTGTCTGCAGCTCACATGTTCTCCTCCAAACTGTAGAGAAGCCTATATCTAAATGCACACCATGGGCATCCAGTATTGTCATAAAAGAGATTGCTAGGTCATATCAAATATCTGTTTCTGGTTCTAATTAAAACACATTTATTGCCTAGCTACTCAGAAAAATGGAATATAAGCTGTCAGAGGCACCCGAGCCTCTATGTGCAATGTAATTTGTACAGCCAGTCAGTGATGTAAATCTGTGTGAAAGCACACTGTTTGTTATGAGCCTAGTATTGAATGAGAAATGCTCTTTAAAGTAATCTCAGTAATGGGAAAAAATGAAAATAATCCATAATGTCTCACAAACAATTTGCCTCTCTAGATTTCTGCAATATTCTGGGGTTGCTAATACTGATGAGACCTCTGACAAAGGAGCAGAAGTGAGTCCCCTTTGTACAGCAGTTTTTGGTGGTGATGAAGAATGATTGGAAATGTGTAACAGGTTAACCTTGGCTGGACACCAAGTGCCCAGACAGTCTCTCGCCCCTCCCCTTTTACCAATAAGATGACAACGATTAATGGGTTTTAAGACAAGGCAGTTTTACTACAAGCGAAAGGTTTGCGCGCACAAAAACCAAAGCAGGAAAAATCTAATCTCTACTTCCCATTCCACAAGGTCGGCTCATGTCCTGAGGAGCAGGGTTGTCCTCTCAGTGGGCAGCCATTGGAAACAGCCAAAAGCTCCTACCCCTCCTGTCCCTTTCCTTGGCTTTATATCTGAGCCGACATCATATGGTCTGGAATATCCCTTTGGTCAGTCTGGGTCACCTGGCCTGCTTGTGTCCCCTCTCAAAAATCTCACCTCTCCCTCACAGCAGTCAAAAGAGTGGAGTGTTATCTCATAGCACTGCTAAGGCTGCTGTGGGCTCAGATAGACCCAGTACAAAATGTTAAAAGTGCCCAACCTTTGGATGCAGATCACATGCTCAGTTGTGTGGTTTTCCAAAAAGTTTATGTTTACCTCTTATGTTATGATATTATTCATAACTGAGTTTGTCTGTATTTTACTGGATTTTCCTGCTCTTCTTCCTTAGCTTTTGAGATGACAGAGTTACACCTTTAATACCTGCATGTTGTGTATGTTTGGGGCCAAATGCTAAATCACCTTTCTGAAACCTCCTCTGGGAAGCTCAGATCCTTGAAGAGGAGTCTTGTAGAACGTAATTGCAGTCTATATTTGTGCTTTCAGAAGGTCTTATCAGCTCGCCTCTGTCTTCTGGGAACTTTGTTTGATGCTGTAATTGAATCAAATTAACTCTTAATTAGTTAGATTCTATTCAGTAAGGATAACATTGAAAAATACTCACTTTCTCTGCATGGTAGTGCTGTGCAAGGACTTGAAATTAATGAATGATATATACTTTTAGATTATGGCCCAAGTAATTTTTTGCATGACGTGATAAAATATAGCATATATTTTATGCTATAAAATATAAGAAAATAAGGGTTGTTTTACAATACAATGCCTATAATTGCAGAGGAAAAATAATATACATATGGTAGTGAAATTACTAAAATTGAGTGCACAAATTATTGGCCAGAAATACATCCATTATTATATTATAGTTACTCCAGTATATATTATAAATAATGTAGAATAATGAAAAAAAAAAGTTGAAATATGATGTGCTGCTGATTGCAGTGAGGGAAAAGGAAAACAAATTATTTTGGCAGTATCCTTCTGTCTTTTGTTGGGTACAAAGGAAGGAGCTGAAACAGACTCTGTGGATTTGGTGGCCTTGGGAGAAAGTGTAGAATTTGTCTGTAATTTGTCTTGTAAAGTCTGTAGGTCTGGTTATAAAACTGGTTATGAGGGTAGAAAGAAATAGTACTAAAAATTATAAGCTCTTGCTTGACAAACTCTCGAATACTTAAATTCCATTGCTTTCATTGCATTCTTAAAATTATTTAAGTATTTTTTTAAATCTAAAAGTAGCAATTAATTATCTTAATGAAAGTTCAGTGGGTTGCAGAACCTCCAACAAAGGCAACTGTATGCAAATCCTAAACCAATTCCCAGTATTAGTATAGTCCTTATATTTGAGATGCAGTGCTGTGACATTTCATGGCACAGTTTTAAGGTAAAATCTAAGCAAGTGGGCATGGTGTTGTCTGTTCAAAACCAGCGGGAGAGGATTGCAGGAGCATCCCTGGGTTGCAAACATAAAGGTTTGCTGGTAAACATCGTGTTGTTTCTGTTTTCCATGTACCTGATGTGGACAGTGGGAATTTTGGTAGCTCCAGCTACCAACAGGATGTCCTTTCCTTATGTTTATGGGTTTCTAGGGTTTTGTTTTAATAAATATACTCCTGAAACATGCAATCCCCTTAATTTGGATTAGTTTAGGATACTCCTTGTGGCACAAAAAGTTTATTTGGATGCTTCTGAAATGGTGCAGTTGAAGCACATGAGCACAAGGATCAGCTGCCTTATCTACTGTGGGGTGGTTTTAATCCAGTGAATTTACTCTGCAGGGTCTGGTAAGAAGATAATACTATTTTGCTTATTTAAATAAGGTCTGCTAATCTCCAATCCTCTTGCCTGGCTAGTTTAACATGTACTTTCAAAGGATGGTATGTGCTAATTAGTTACCGTGATCAGGTTTAGGGAGGGTTATAGAAAATCTGGAATAAAAAAATAAGCGGGTGAAGGCTAAATTCAGTAAAACCAGTTTCTTTACCCTTTATAGGAAGAAAGCTATAATGGAAAATTGGTATATTACTACCCTGGGGAAAAGTATGTTTTCTCTATTCTTATGTTGAACATTTCATATTAGCCCCTAAATTTTTTTGAGCTACAAGAATAATTTCAAACGTGTAGAAAGAGTTCTGAATATACCTTTGATGAAATATATACACCTTTGATGAAGGTAAAGCTAAGTTGTGAGGGAAGCAAATGGGTCCAGTGAGAGATGGTGTGAAACAAAACAAGGCAGAAATACCATCCTTATTTTTGTATTTTTCCCCCATAGAAATAACTGTGGTAATGTGTAGCTCTTAACTAGGCCCTATAGAGTTAAACTTGTATTTAAATTTGTGGTGTATTTGTATTTTCTTCTGGTTTTTTGTTATGCATGAAAAGATGCTTAGACTTCCACATTTATAAGCTTTTACCAAAATAATTTAAGCTTTTTAATGTCATTAAAGTTATTACTCAACTGCATGGAAAGAACAGGATTTTATGATTTACTTAGTTTTAAATACTGATTCATATTTCAGGTATTAAATATATTTCAATAAGACCATTTTTAGCTCAAAGTAATTTTTAAAAATGTTGATAAGAGTTTGATCTTGTGTCCTTCATCGTTTTAACTGCATTTAGTGAAATTCTGTTGTTCATTGGCATTCACACTTTTCTAAGCAGTAGTTAAAGGAGCATTGTTTAAGTTTGGTGTGTGTGTGGCTCTGTAGATCACATTTACACAGAGAAGACTAAGTGCAAACATACTGCACAACTGCAATTTCATGATAAAAATACCTGGCTGCCCATTTATACCATATATAATGCTTTTTATACTTTTGTTATATAATCCACAAATGCTTTTACACAGACGGCTTGCCTTCTTGAAAAATCTGCCTTTTAAAACAGAGCTCATCCCATCATAATCTAGAAAAATGATGTTTTGCAAACTCGACTGCAATATTAGCTATTTCATCATGGAAAGGAACGTGACAATTATAGATAATGAATGATGTTTATGCACATGGCTGGTTAACTCTCCCTGGTATCCCATTCAAAACATTTGTATGATGATGTACTGGTCCATCCATGACTACTTTAATGTCACTGTTACCAGTGACAAACCAAAATAACCATTTGCTTAAAGAAAGCTGGGCTTTTGGGTCTCTCCCCTGTGAATTTTTTGGTAATTGCATAAAAAATTATTTTCTTCTGGTTGCACTCAAACATGAAGTCCCCTAAAGCTGAAAAAAGAAACAACTTCTAAAAACCACACTAGAGTGTGCATAAGATAACCTTTGACACGAATCTCTTGAAAAATAGGCAATTATTAAAGATTCTGCATTTGATATTTTTGTGCACTTAGCACATTTCGTTTCCCATTTAGATGGAAATTCAGGAATGTATATACATCTAGGCAGGAAGCTATTCTGGGAAATAACATGGCTTTTTATCATACATAATTCCGTAACAGTTGCTCATACCTGCTGTGTTCCCCACTTACCCAATTAAATCACCTTTAATAGTTCTTCACACATTGCAAAGATTTGAAATGCAAGTTAGACCAATTTCTGTATATGTACAAATGTAATCTCTGGCGGAAGGAGAGTTTGCAACTCTTGTTAAATCTGTATTAAAAAAAACCCCCGAAGCTAAATATACTTCATCTGGATTTTTTTTTTTAGTTTGGTTGGTTGTTTTTTTTTTTTTTTTTTAATCTCTCTTGCTTCTCCAAATGTGATGGAAACACTTATGATGCCCTTGTAGCAGGAGATCTTGGAATTAGAGGTGGGATAAGAAAACGCTGCAGAGGTGAGTGCTGCCTATGACTGAGCCATATACCTTTGAAAGCATAGAACTTTTTTTCCAGTCTAACTTTCTTTTAAAAAGTAACAGAGGAGTGTCTGATTGCGTTAGCAAAGGTGATACTGTCAAATTTACTTCAGAATTGTCTTTGACAGTTTACCTGCCCTTAGGATACAAATCAGTAAGGATTTGTTAAAAAAATAGCAAAGCTGTCTATTGTATTTTTCTCTTTATTATTTTTCTGATACTGTGTAAAATGTCAAAATTTTAGAGGGGTGCTTTGTTATGTAGGATTTATCCCGTGGATGAGGATGCCCTTAACTTTATTTTGGAGTTAATGAATAGGTGGGGGGACTCCCTCCAGCTGTGTAGCAAACCCTTTCACACCAGGAGAATGCTGCCTGGGTTGCCAGCAGTCCCTTTGGTAAGTGGTACAATTAGCAAAAAACCCTCTGTATGCACCAATTTCTATAATTTAAGTGGGAAACAGTTCTTTGTGCTACTGCATAGTAGCAACAGAATGCCAAAGGCTCAGTAGTAATTATCCAGAACCTGGGGATCAGAAATAGTAGTTACTATTTCACTCATTGTAGTGTTTAATTCATACATGTCGTGTTTTAAGGAGGTACTTTTAATATGAGCTAACGTTTCCACTTCAAAGTAATGTGTTTGCACTTTGTTGAATGCTATAGGAAGTCACTGAGATGCTGCCACATGAGCCCCAGCCCATGTGAACACAGGGGGATGGTGTCGTTTCAAGAACATTTGTGTGAGTACAAATGAGCACAAACATGCACTCCCAGGGCAGCTCTCCAAGCTGAGATGAGGGGAGAAACTGGGAGACTTTTTAGTGGCTACCTTTGGTACCCAAAGGGAGGTGGGAGCTGCTATGGATGCACTCTGGAAACTATGTAGAGGAGTTCAGGTGGGAAAAACCAGATATGAGGAGTGAATGTAAATCAGCACTGAACCTTCCTAACATGATTTGTTCAGCCTCTTTGAAAACTTCAGAGAAGATAATGAGTATTATTTGATTACATTTTCTAGACAATATCCCACTGACTTTAGTAGTTTTGGAATCTGATTTATATTTATAACAAGGTGTCTCTCCTGCTATCTTAGTACTTGATAGTAATTAAAATAGAAACAACAGAAACAATCATAATAAATATTAACAGCTTAATGTCAATTCTATAATCAAAATGAGGCCAGCCAAACAATTTTCAATAGCTCTTTGTGTTCAAATGCCACTCTCCAGAAAATGAGATTTAACATATAGAATTTGTGTTACAACATATGTATTGTCTTTGAAAACTTGTGCTCAAATGCCTTTATTACTGACTCATTTCTAAGAAAAATTCTTCTTTGAAAGGTGATAAAACTGTATTAATGTTATTAAAGAAGAATTCCTTTTGAATATGCTGTTTAATGCTAATTGACGTAAGCTTTTTGGAACAACAAAGAGGGTTGCCTGAGGAAATTTAGAGTTATTTCTTTGTTTTCTTTGCTATTTGAAACTTTACATATAAAAAATATGGTTCCTTACTTCCATTTTGTGTGTGTGTGTGCAGGTTGCCTACCTCTGGACAAAAGCTGTGACAGTGAGCCTGTAATTAACATTTTTGAAGGAACGTGTTTGAGAGGCAAGGAAGTGGTGAGCAGCTGAATTGCCCAGGCTTTTGGGAGCCATCCTTGGTAGTCTTACAGAAATTATAGCAGATAAACAGCTACGTCTGTGCACAGGGGGCTCAATATCCAGTAACCAAACACAAAGAGAGGAGGGGTGTGTGTGGCAAAGTCAAAAGTTTTCACTTTTTCATTCTCTCAGCCAACAGCAGGTAAGAAGGCCGGGTGCTCTGCTGAGATACAGCCTTTCCCACTTGAACTGTACTAAGCACTTGAGCTGAGATAAGCTCATCATATGGCTGAGCACAGGAAATTAAAAGTGAAGTGTTCATGCTGACAGGTTCAAGAACTGGCATTCATACCTCCAGCTGATGTGTGCCCCTGGCATCCTGAATTTGCTGCCTGGCAGAGCAGTGCACTGGCCGTCATGACAACCACGCTCTGAGTGACCAGCTGCTCCTCACCAGCTCGAGACTGAGTTTCTCACAGCCAGCGTGGGCTCTGCTGAAGAGGGGACATCCACAGCTTTCTGACAGGTTGTTGTTGCAGCTGTTTCTTCCTGGACTTGGCATCTAACCCCTCTCTGTGGGGTAATGGGAAGGCAGACCCCTCGAGATGTGGGTCCTCCAACAAGCCGAGGAGCTGTGTGTAGCCAAATGGCTCTGTATGCAGCCAGCTCAGATCTGGTGTTGCTTGTTAGCTCTGGAGTGTGGTGAGCACTGACATCTCTGTCCTGGCTCCTCCAGAGCTGCTCAGCGTGTCTGCGTCAGCACGTGTGTATGGAGCTAGGGAACATCCCATTATGGAATGTGATGTCTGTGTTATTAGGAAGCAAATGTTGCTCGTGGCTTGCAGGTGCCTGAGTGTGTACCAGGGAGAATACAGTGCAGCTGGGTTTAAGAGTAAGCCAATATCCAAAGTTAAAGCTGAATTTTAAAAAGCAGAAAACCATTTTAAAAAGTGGAAAATCAAATTCTAAAAGTCTGCTACTGTGAAATGTTTCAGAAGTATGATTTCTAAGTTTGCAGGAGGTATTTTTGGCATTTAATTATGGTGTTACTAGTTGTTAAATAAGGGAGTTACTGCAGATGCTGCAGGGCTTTTGTTTTGCTTCTTCATCAAGATGCCTGGAAGTGGACTCCTGTCTTTATAATAGAAAACACCATTTTATTTCATATGTCTGCTGTGCTATGGTTTATAAAGTTCTTTCTGTATCCTGAAGGTTATTCAGTGAGGTTTGGGAGTAAAAGGTGACATAATAAAATAATTCTTTTTTTTTTTTTTTTTTAGAAATGTCTTTTCTATGAACCCCTGCAATATTGTAAAATTAAAAAATTTTGCTTCAAGAAAATAATGGCTTCTGGCAGCTGTTATATTGTTCACCATTGTCCTTGTAAAAATGAATTAATTTTCTTCTTGACTTCACTTTTTTAGAAAGAGGAGTCTGTATTCTTAAAGGAAAAGAAAAAGAGTGTATCTCTTCCTTTTTTATTTAGTGTAACTTTTGAACTGCACAGTACTTAAAATTTGTTAACAAATCTAAAAGTTTCAGTGCAACTTCCAGCATCTTTTCTGCCTTGAAAGAACTGTTTGGGGGCTTGGTGCGTTGTCTCCCAAGATAGATTTTGTATTATCATATAAAATAGCAAGTGGGCAGTAGAAGAGTTTCCCAAGAAGTTGAATTCTGCTGCAGTCCAAACTAAGACTTTCATTTTACAAAAGATGCTGTAAATATGAATATTATGATTAAACTATGTGGGGCAAACATAACTTTAAAAACCCCTTATTTATGTTTTTTGACTGTAAATATGACTGAATGAAGTTGTTTTGTAGAAACAATGAATAAAGTTGAATGTAGATCATTAGGAGACTGGAGACAGGTAGACTGGAGACGATTGAGTGATTTGGGAAGCTACTGCCTTTTTGTTTGGAAACAACATCAAAGCTACTAAAGTGCAATAGGTTTTAGTGCTTTTTAGAGACTACCTTAAAGAATCCCATTTTAATTGGTAAGAATGTGCTAAAATCTGTACCTTTTGATTCACAGCATGACAGGAGTATAACTCTCCTACGTCTTGCTGAGACCTCTGCACTTCACTGATAAGTGCTGTGACTTGGTGTTTGCCACTGGGAGTTCCAGCATTAATCCTCTCACTCAACATGGGCGAGTAACCAACACCAATCTGCAGTTGTTACATAGCATTAAATGTGCAGAACATAATATATAGATCCTATATGCAATATTGTATCCAATTATAAATCATAAAAGGACTTGATCTATGAAACAGACCCTGCCTTAGTTTATGGAAATGCGATTCTGAGCTCTTGGCCAGCTGCATTAATCATGCTTTGGCTTTTGTTGCTGAAATCAGGCCGTGTATAATTTATGTGTTGGATGTTGTTTGCAATGACAATGCCACCAAGCTTCCTTAAACGTTAAAGGTTCTCATTAAAAAAGGAGACTGTCCTAACTTCTGTATCATTTCAATGATGACATAATTTCAATGATGACATAGATTGAGCTGTAGATAACAGTGTACTTCTGCACGAAGAACAGAAATACTACTTACCAAGAACTGTTGTCTTTAGTGCACAGTATTACATGCAGAAAAACCTTCTCCATACTATCTCTACTAATCTTAAATTCAAAAATATTTTGGAACACAGGAGCCACTTAGGTGGTAGTTCCAGGCCTTTAGAAGTCATATAAATCGGCTCAAAATTAATCTCCCATTTCACCCTCTTGGTTAAAAAGCTAAATGAAAACTATGACTTTAAAACAATGAATTGAAGAATTGAGTGGTTTTCTTTCTTTAGGCTTTGAGTATTTAAAATTTACGTTTTAATTTTCTCTAATTCTAGGAAGTGTACTTATTCTCATGTGATCTGTCTCAGGATCTAACTTTTTAAAGAATATATAAACCAAATATTATATAACATGTACACAGAAAGAGTTTTCAAGCATTGGAACAGGCTTACCAGGGAAGTGTTTGTGTTGCCATTCCTGGAGCTATTTAAAATATATGTAAATGTGGTGCTTAGGGGAGTGGTTTAGTGATGGACTTGATAATGTTAGGTTTATGGTTGGACTGGATGATCTTAAGGGTCTTTTCCAACATAAATGACCCTATTATTCTGTGTAATAAATGCCCTGAGATTTATCAATACTACCTGTAAACTTTGAATATCAGAAGAATCTGTTCTTTATTTTCTTGGGAGGGGTTGCAGCCTCTAGAGCCACAGTTTTTTACATAATCAGAATTTCAGAGAACCAGGTGGGGTATGTGGATTTACACAGAGCAAGCTTGGGAAAAACTGATTGCCCAACATAAGCAATAAATTTGAATTTTAACTTCTAAATGTATATAAAAATAATGCATAAAATAAATGAAGAATGCTGCTTCCTTTAGAAAGAAGGTGTGCAAAGCAACACTCCAGGTTTCCCTCTGAAATGAGAAAGGTTCTTTGTTTTGGAGAGTATTAGCACCTGAAGTTAGGTGCTCATTCCATGGGATGAGCTTTCTGAGTCAGTGAAGAAGACTGGTTTGACCATAGTATGTTCTCTCTAACTTGAACCACACAAAATTTAAACTAGAGTGTTTTTCACCCCCTCCCTCAAGTGAAGCAGAAGTGATTGCAATAAAATATTTTAGATTACTTTGGGATAATTTAAATGGGGAAGCAGTTCTGGAAGGTTTTGGAGGCACTGGAATGGTTGCTGGTGTTAACTGGTTCCCAGAAATACATAATGTCAAGCTTGTGCATGGTGAAAACATATATATATATATATACATACACACACATAGAGGAAACTACAGATGCTACTTTCAACAGAGAATATATATTAAAGGCTGCCAGTTTATTCTTGTCTCAGACCATATGCTCTAGTTTTTGTTCAGATACATGAGTTATTTTTCATGCCTGGAGTAGTATTTTAGGAATCAATCTTTTTAATTTTAGATCACTGCTTTTAATCATCACTTTGTGTCTAAATAATATACTCATCTAAGACCAAAGTCATATTTGTAAGGATGATTGCTTGTATACTGAGGTTAGCATGATCCTTGGGTGTGGTGACCTTCCACAGGTCAACATGGTGGCACTTGTTTGTAACTCACATTGATCTTGGAAAAAGGGACTAAAGGAAAGGTTGTGGCAAAGATGAAAAGTACTCCAAAGACAAGATTATTCTAACAATTTTACTTTTCTGTGCTGTGTGTCAGGGACAAGGACAGAGGCTGTCCCCCCACATCCTCTAAGGAATAGACTGGGTCAGAGTCATCCTGCCCTTCTCTGAGGTACATACATACAGCCTGGTGTCCAATTAAAGCTCTCAATTACATGCATTGGTTTTTTTAAGAAGTGTTTTTGTTGCTCTGTTACACTTCTGTTCTTGGACTAAAGGTCAGCTAATTACCTATGGAAACCACGTAACCACAGAGCAGGCGTTTAGGGGAATGGATAGTGAAGATGAAGTGAGTGATCCTCAGTTGCTAAATAGGCAAACATGAAGATGAAATACCACCGTTTAGTGATGAAAAGGTTATGTTAAACTCTCATCAGAAACTGATTATTTTATTTTCCTGTTGGCCAGCAGACATGAAGTAATACCTGAGAATTTTGTTAAATAAATTAACCTTTTCTTTCATAACCTACCTGGTTCACCAAAAAGGCAGAAGCTGTCCTCTGCTAGTTCTGAAGTCTTCTCTTCCAGTTTCTTTCCTTCTTGTTTGAACTTCTGTTATATCCAGGCTCTTTATTCTAGAAATGTTGTGCCAACACCTTTTACTGGTTCTCTTCTTCCCCTTCTCTCTGCCTTTGAATACTGTTGGCAGAAAGCCCAGAGCAAATTCCTTTAATGCTTTTCAGCCTCCTTAAACTTTTATTCAATCTATATTCTTTGTTACTATATTGTGCTCATAACATCTAAAGAAACAGAATATCCTTTGTAGGTGAGTTTTAAGCAAGCCTCCCTTTTTAAACAACCCTTTTTTCTTCCTTCAGTCAACTTTTGGAAAGTAGATTTAAATTTATCAGGCTTGACTGTGACGTTACAAGGTACATTTAGAAAGAACTTGATATAATTTCTTTTGAATATATTACTTTAAATGTGTTCATGTTGTAAGTGGGAAAAAAGGCTTGGCCTAATACTTCTGATTTGGTTTAAAGCCTCAGGTTATTAAAAGCAAAACATTACTGTGGGCAACTGCAATGCTTCTACACTGGCAGAGGACTGTGAAAGGGGTCTCTGTAAATGGAGGTGGAGGGCTAGGCATGTTGATCTCTGGAAGAGACTTCATAGAAGATAGTGAGAAATGAGACCTTTCAGAGAAGTCAAAGGTGTGAGCACAAAAGGGGAAGTCCTTCCGGAGACTGCAGTCTGGCAAAGGTTTCCTGACTTTGCTCTCAGGTCTCTCTCATCATCTTTGAGACAAAAATGTAGAACTTGCTTTAGGATGACAGACTGGATAGATGGGCGGAATCCAAAGTTATGAGATTCAACAAGTCCCAGTGTTGGATCCTACACTATGGCCACAACAACCCCCTGCAGTGCTACATGCTGGGGACAGAGTGGCTGGAGAGCAGCCAGGCAGGAAGGGACCTGGGGGTGCTGGTGGACAGCCAGCTGAACATGAGCCAGCAGTGTGCCCAGGTGGCCAAGGCCAATGACATCCTGGCCTGTATTGGGAATAGTGTGGCCAGCAAGAAGTGATTCTTCCCCTGTACTCAGCACTGATTAGGTCACACCTTGAGTGCTGTGTCCAGTTCTGCACCCCTCAGTTTAGGAAGGATGTTGAGATGCTGGAGTGTGTCCAGAGAAGGGCAGCGAGGATGGTGAGGGGTCTCGAACACAAACCCTGTGAAGAACGGCTGAGGGAGCTGGGGTTGTTTAACCTGGAGAAGAGGAAGCTCAGGGGAGACCTTATCGTTCTCTACAATTCCCTGAAAGGAGGTTGTAGCCGGGTGGGAGTTGGTTTCTTCTCCCAGGCAACCAGTAACAGAATGAGAGGACACAGCCTTAAGGTGCACCAGGGGAAGTTTAGGTTAGACATTAGGAAAAAATTCTTAGAAGAGAGTGATTGGCCATTGGAATGTGCTGTTCAGGAACGTGGTGGAATCTCTGTTCCTGGAGGTGTCTAAAAAAAGTGGATGTAGCACTTAGTGCCATGGTTTAGTTGATAAGGTGGTGTTGGGTCATAGGTTGGACTTGATGATTTCAAAGGTCTTTTTCAACCTGATTAATTCTGTGATTCTGTGTTTCACAGTCACGTTTGTGTATTTTTTAGCATACTGTGTATCCTTTGCCCCATTATTTAGCAACATTAGATGCAAAGAGAACATCTGGCATTATATCCTAAGACCAAGAGAAAATAGGATCCCATGGGCTGTTTTCTCATTTCACCTTGAAGCATGCAAGCTAACATGATTTATACATGTTCTGTACAAAAAATGCAATTAGGAGTCTCAGCAAGATTTATTAAATCAAGAGAAATTAGGTAAAAAGAATTTGAACAATAATAGATAACTCTGGCTGTGGTTGTTTAATATTTATTCTAGAAGTACCTTCCCTCATATTACCTTCCCCCCTCCCCACCATGTGTAATTGTTTGATTTGCTTCTTTCTGCACTTATTTTTGATTTCTGATAAAGTGGCACAGGCTTCTCACTCTCTATGCAGCTGGTTGATTTGGGCTGACTGGATGAAACCTTGGATTAAAGATAAAATGTTTATTTTATTGCTTCCCTGTCTCATCTTTATTAACTGGTTCATTTTAGACAGTGAGCACCTATGAGATGACCAGGTTGCCTGGGAGCTTCCATTCCCAGCTTGACTCCAGAACTGCCTTCCCTGCTGGCATTTACCAAGTGTGGGTGCTGGTCTTCCAGCGATGGGTTTTCAGGGGAAGGAGGAGGCAGCAGTTCTGGCCAAATATGTTAGTGCAAAGGAGAGGAAAGCATGTAATGCTGGTGCCAGAGGTGGTGACGCTGCCAGTGGCCAACGCTGGTGCTGCAGATGTCGCCAAGGTAATTAGCAGACACCAGGGAAGAGCTACAGGCAATAATTATAGTAATATGTCTTCTCATACTGCGGTTTTGCACCATGTCTGGAAGTTCATTGCAAGGTATACCATGTAAAAAGTTTGCTCTAAGTTTTCCAAATCTGAAAATGATTTCTATTTCTGAAAGGAATTTGTTTGTCTTTCTAATGTGAACTCATGTGAGATAAAACCCCCCATAGATCAGGTTTATACATATTTACTGTAATAGAATATACAATGTTCATATCAGTATCTGAATTGACGATTGCTCCAGTGATATTTTGGCATGGTTGACATAATAGAATTTAAATGATAGAGAGTTACTTCAGACTTTATAGTTATATATTCTAGCGGGGAAAAAAAAAGAAAAAAAAGGATATTTAAATGCTTTTTGAAAGTGGGAAGCACCTATGTAATGAATCAACCTGTACATAGTATTATGTATATTTATATCAGTGAAAACAATTTCAACCCACAGAAGTTAATCTTTTGGACACATTTCTTCCTTTATCTTCATAGCAATTACAATGTGTTCTGAATTGTGCTTGGATTAAAAACTGAGCAAATTCTTTATATCCCTCTCAAAGTATATGTCTGTTATTGCTTGTTTCACTCCATTGTTGCTTTTTTTGTCTACATTTTTGTACTTACCAAAGAACAAATCATTGTATTTGAATATTATGAATTAATCAACATGACTTGAAGTCAAGAGGTTTTATTATCTCTTTTACATCATAACGCCTTCAGAAAATGTACAACTTTGATTTGAAGTAATGACTTTTTAAAGAATATGGTTTGCTCCTCAAACACAGTTACAATTCTTAGTGAAGCCTCTGTGAGTTGCATCTGTGAATGGGAGAAAAGTAATTAAGCCTTGTAACTCACATTAAATGTCAGTTTCCAATGTCTCTCTCATCCTGAGGGATTTTCAAAATTTTTTAAATTGTTTATGTGAGTTGCCATATATTGCAAATACCTGTTACAAAGGGAACTTCTGTAAAAATGTTGGTTTCCTCATATCAAAAAAGATTCCCATTACCCATCATGATAGCTGTGGTCTGTTCCTCTCTGCATAGTGGGTGAGGGAGGGATGCCAGACCAGGAATTTCATAAGTACAGTAAGTAGAACATGATTATAAGGCCTGACACTTGCAGACAATGCCTTGCCATTCAGCCACATGTGCTGCACTGAACAGGACTGGAGATCAAATCTACATCTCCTTTTCCTTCAAGAGAAAGAAATTGATCTGAAATATGGAGTGTCAAATTGTCTGGCAGTGTTAAGAACCAGATTCTGGAAGGTATTTGAGACTAATCAGATGTTGGGAGTTGAATAGTGGCTGTATTATACAAAAATTTCAAGATGGGTTTGTTCTATTCAAAGGCTATCATAAAACAATAACAAACCATGTCTTTTGTCAGGCTTATGCTGTGCAGATTTCACAGCTTTAAAGTTTTCTATTCCTGTTTGCCACAGAAGGCAGTTAAAAGTTCTGTTTCCTTCACAGACAACAAATTACAGACATAATAGGATCCTTTTCTTTCTATAAATTTCTGCATAAAATCCCATTAACTTGGGAATTTTGTATGTTTGAGTATTTGCTTATGTACTAAGTGGTACCAAACCGTGGATTTTCATGATTGGTAAATAATAGTAATTTTGTGGTCATTGGCATAAATGAATTTTCATTATGCTAACAACCTCTTTTCTTGATTAATAAGCAATGTCAGAGAGAAAAAAATAACCACCAACCTTTTGGAAAGCTCTTATCAGACTGACTGTATTTTTATCTTTAAGCAGATTTTTCACTTTATGCTCCTCGTGTTTCAAACTAGGAACAGGGTAGCTCTGAATCCTCTGGAACTGATTTGGCATTGCAAGCTGTATTTGCTGTTCGAACCACTTGCCTACATCTGTTCCAGCGGGTGGCAAACCAAGAGACATCTTGACTTAGGACAGACAGAAATACTCCCGGGTTGTGCTATCTGTTTTCAGTTGCAGGGATGCCTGACTACTAGATGCATAAAGTCAGGTGGAATATCACTAGCAATATTAGTTCATGGATTGATTTATCTTCATGCTCTGTTGTTTGACCAATTTTTTTTTTTTTTGATCTTCCTTCCTAGCTACCCAAAGCTGGTATGAGTTTTGCCTGCACATGTAAGGGATGTGCACCAGTCATGCATCTAAGAGCCTTCTTCATTTTCAGTTCTGCTCAGTCTTTCCATGTGTTGTATCTTGTTTATTGACCGTCTGTCCAATCCCTTTTTTTTAAGGCAAGATGATAGAAAAACAAGAAAAGCAACTTGCCTGATCCTTGGAGAATTTGGGTGTGTGTAATCTGTTGTTTCGAAAACCTGCAGGTTGTCTGATGCTCTGAAATGAGAAGTTGTGGTAGTTATTTTAATGGTAGTATATATATCATAAATATCACAAATATATTATGGACTTCATAAAGAAGGAGATATGCAGAAATGGTGTTTCAAGACACAATGAGACTGCCATGATGGGGCACTTGAACTCAATATGCAGCCAGCAAAAGGTACCTCCAAATCTGAGTGAAACACCTTTCTGTTGGAGTGCTACCTAATTTTAGAATCATCAAGTTATAGAATTGTTTGGGTTGGAAGAGACCTTAAAAATCATCTAGTTTCAGCCCATCTGCCATGTGCAGGGATGCCACTCACTACATCAGGTTGCCCAGTGCACTGCCCAGCTTGGCCTTGAACATTTCGTGGGATGCGTCATCCATGACTTCTCTTGTCAACGTGTTTCAGGGTCTCATCACCCTCACAGGAAAGAATTTCTTTCTAATATCTAATGTAAACCTTCCTTCTTTCAGTTTAAAACCATTGCCTCTTGTCCTGTCATATAAAAAGTCCCTCTCCCTTCCTTTCATAAGCCCCTTTTAGGTACTGGAAAGCCGCAATGTCTCCCTGAAGCCTTTTCTTCTCCATGCTGAACAATTCCAGATCTCTTAGCCTCTTGTCATAGGAGAGGTGTTTCATCACTCTGATCATTTTCGTGGTCTCCAATGGAGCCTCTCCAACAGGTCCATGTCTTTCCCGTGCTGAGGACCCCAGAGCTGGATGCAGTACTCCAAGCGGGGTCTCACAAGGGCTGAGTAAGGAGGGAGAACCACCTCCCTCAGACCGCTGGCCATGCTTCATTTGCTGCAGTCCAGGTTACATTTGGTTTTCTGGGCTATGACCACACACTTTTGGCTCATATCCAGGTTTTCATCCACGAGAACCCCCAAGTCCTTCTCTGCTTTCAATGAGGTCTTCTCTCAGTCTATACTCATGTCTGGGATTGCCATGATCCAGGTGCAGTCCCTTGCACTTGGACTTCTTGGGCTTGATTAGCTTCTTGTGGGCCCACTTCTGAAATCTGTCCAGGTCCCTCTGGATGACATCCCTTCCTTCCGTGGTATAAACTGCGCTCTTCAGCTTAGTGTCATCTGAGGCTTGCTGAGGATGCATTCAATCTTGCTGTCTTTGTCACTGATGAAGATAATATAATTGAAGATTAGGACAATCTTGTCCTAACGTTTCCAGTGAATGATGCTAAAACTTCCCCTTATACTCTTTCCCAGTCCCTAATGGTCATTACACTGCTAATGACTTTTATTTCAAGGTTGAATACGTGTGATTTTGTTCAGATTCCAGCTATGCAGTTTCACTGGCTCTTTGTGACATTAAGAAGTTCCTTGCTATCAGCAACTGCTTCCATATATAATCACCTATATACAATGACTGAGTCACCTCTCAACCTCCTTTTCAACAAGCTGAATGAATTGAACTTCACTTTGTAAAACTGTATTGAAGAAAATCCCCCAAAACCTTTTTTACACATTTAACAGTGTCAGTGAAGACATAAATTGCCCTAGTTGCCATTGATATTTTTTCCTCTGTATACTCTTCCTAGATATTGTGTTTGCACACGCATTTGGAGAGATATAACACACCAACTACTTTCTTTCAACAACATAGCCCTCAAAGTATTTGAATATACCTTAATGTAGGGGGAAAATATGCATTGTTCCACTGTATTTCTTGGAGCTGTGTCTTCATCTCCAGTGTTGGATTGAACTTCTCAGATTGTTTAGCTTTTAGGAGCTGAATTTCCTGCAGAGCTGCCTGCACTGAGCACATTCTGGTTGGGACAGAGCTGAAGCTTTCTTGTGATTATGGTGACTTTAACACCTTGACAACCAACCTGAAAACAAAGAGTCTACACTGGGGTTTCAGTGAAACTCTTCAAGCAAGGAGAATACGCTGACATACCTTGGAAGGAAGGACAGGGCAGATAAAGGTCAGTGATGTGGGTCCAAAGATTTGCTGGTTGCCCATATAAATAATGATGCAATTTAGTTTTGACTTCTTATGAAAATTTTAAGGTTACACCCCCACAAATGTATAAAACCACATGTGGTTGAAGAGATGGAGAGAGTAGGATGGTAAAATCAAATACTGAAGATACTGGGAAAGGGAAGACCTACCTATGTCTAAATCCTCTGTGGTTTCTCAGCAGAAAGCAGGGTTTTTTTCCACTTTATTTGCTTGGGAACCCAGTTCTGTTCTCACAGCTGCCTGGGGTTTGAACCCTCTATCATTCTGAGATTTCTTTCCTGGTTATTAGAAAATGCATCCAGGCAGCAGCACTGCAGAAACTAAGCAACATGAACAAGAGACCTTACTACAGACTACCAAAAAATAACATGCATAACAGACATTGCAGGTGTGAATGAAATTTGTAGTTAAATGTCACAAAATAAAATACCAAGCTTATGGAGCCAACAGAAAGCAAAATCTATTTCTAATAATACCCATCTGAGGAACTCCACCTCTCCATCTGAGCCTGTTATTAATCATCATGAGCATTCTGATTTTTTTTCAGTTTTCAGCTGTCTTCCTGCAAAAGGTGATTTGTGTCAACTGCAGGGGGTGGTGGCAGGTTTCTGAATTGAAGTACAATCTTCACTTCTTTCTTGTTTGCTGTCTCCAATATTTCCATTGTGATCACTCCAAAACCAGGCAGCTCTCACTTAAATCAGCAGACATTAGATTTTGTGAGCAAGAGCTACTCTGCAGAAGGGGAAGTCGTCTGCCTGCCAGCAGAGCATTTTAGACTAATAAAAGTGGTATTCCTCTCCCAGTAGTAAAAATGATATGGCTTGTTAGCTATTAAAATTGCATATTACAAAATTATACGAGCCCTTATATTTTGGGTGTTTTTAAAAGGCCAGGACTCATGCATGTGCAATCCCTTCTGGTTTAGGAGATTTGGTTTAGATCTGCTAACTTCACTGGGAGTTTTTCTAGTACCTACAGCTGGGCCCAAAAGGAAAAGAAGAAAGCCCACTGATAGTAAACTGCCCTCTTTAATAACTGCCTGCCCTGCATGCTGAGCTCAAACGAAGGCTGTAGGATTGGTCCTTGCTCTCAGAGCAGATGCTACAGTGCTCGTCTTGAACGGCTGTGCTCAGGGAGTCAGATAGTCACAGACACTCTGGCATCAAGCTGTGCTGGGGCACCTTCAGACAGCAGTGCTCCTCATTATCTGCTCTGAAGAGCTGGTGAGGTCAAAAGTGAAAGGTTCCTGGGGGCAGAGGAAAGGACGGCATCACACAGCCATGTGCTACAAGACAGAAATAAAAGCACAGACTAGGGACTGCAACACTATGCTCAGTCTTGACAGGTGACAGTAAAATAATCTTCAAAGAGACAGGCTGGTGGGGCCTTACCTGTGGTGTTCAAACTGCATCAGGCAAAATAAAGTGAGATTTCATGGAAGAAATATGTGTGTGTAGGGACTGAAGCAAGGAACATGTTCTTCAGCTCGAGCCTCCAAACTCTGCAGTGGGTTTGCCATACAGAAAGGTGCCTTCTGAAGAGCACGAGTGAAAGCTCAGTGCTGTTAAAATCCAGGGAGTTTTGCCATTCATAATAGGATGTCAGAGTTCATTCCAGGTTTCTCTACAACAGAGCCCTTGCCTGTCTACAGGGAAAATACAACAAAAGTAGATTGAGAGCTCAAATGACTTTCATACCACAGTGGTTATGGAATAGAACAGAGGTCATTAAAGATAGCAGCATTAACTCCAGGAAACCTTTATGAACTCTGTTAATTCTAGAACCAGTGAGGAGTTCAGCATTGCTCCCTCCTGGGGTAGACAGAAAAACAGCATTTGCAGAAAAAATTAATACCTTCTTAGAGAGAAGGGCAAAAGTCTAAGGAGAATGGCTGTGCATCACCTTTACTCTCCCTGTCTCTTCTTATCCACGAAGTCTGAAGCGGCTTAAAGTTCCTACTATTTTTTCTTTTAAAATGCCATGTTAATTATTTTTCTGCATCTCTTTTTCGGCCTTTCATATTTCTAGAAAAGGAAGATGCACTTTTCTGAATCAGGGTGAAAACTGTGTTGACCTGCAGCATGCACACCTACCTTAAGCTTTTGGAAAACAGGGCAGTTGTGCCGGGCATATGTGGCAGAGAGCATCTCAGGGCATTTGGCCCAGGGAACACATCTGATAGGGAAATAATTTCTCTCTTCTCTTCTCTGCTCAGACAGGTCTGTTTTGAAGGATCACTCCTAGTAATGTAATCTGTCTTCTAGGCTCTGAGCCAAACATGGGCAGGATCTTATTGATTTTTCTGGGAGCTGGATGGGCTCATAAAGGTACGTTTCAGACATAATTTGCTACTCTCGCTCTGGTCAGTGCTTTGAAATACTTGAATTTCATCAAATCAAGAGTGCTTTTGAAGAGGAGATAATTTTTACTGGTTCTGGCCTCATGTCTGGCTGCATGATCCTGCAGGTTGGAATGTCCTATTTTGTAGTTTTTGGTCCATTTTCAGGCAACATCAATATAAACTGCTTGACTTTTGAAGGTGTCAAACACCCACAGGGTCACACTCCCATACATTAAAACTAGGACAGTATATCTTCACTAAGCAGACATTGAGTTTGAAGGACTGTCCTGTGTATTCCATATTTCCACATCTGTCTTGGGGTGACTTTATGATATATCCCACATTCGTCTTCTCTATGCTAGGGAAAAAAAATTGAATCTTGTGCTTTTAAAACTGTGTTTAGTATTATTAGGTTTTTTTCCTTGTGTGTTTGTTAAATAAATAGTTTTTTTCCCTTTCACTTTCCTTTGGGGAAATATTTCTTTTCTCGAACCCAGTGGCAGAGGATGACTGCTGCCTGTTTTTATCAGAGAACATTTATCCCTCTGAATATATTTGTTCCAAACCAGGACAACCGGTTTGATCCAGTTCTAACCAGTTTGATCCAGACCAAACTGGTTCAGACTGGTTTGATCCGGTTCAAACTGTTTCGATCCGATTCAGACCAGTTTGATCCGGTTCAAACTGGTTCAGATCGGTTTGATCCAGTTCAAACCAGTTTTAACTGGTTCAGACTGGTTTAAACCAGTTCAAACTGGTGTGATCTGGTTCAAGCCAGTTCAGACCGGTTTGATCTGGTTCAAACCGGTTCAGACCGGTTCGATATGGTTCGATATGGTGCATCGTTGGCAATATCGAACAACTCGAGACACTGTGATTCCTGTTCACAAACTAATCCGTGGGCTGGGAAGCCAAGGGGTGATCAGCGAAACCCACTCACCCTTCAATAGTCCCATTTGGCCTGTGCACAAATCTGAAGGAGAATGGAGATTGACTGTGGACTATTGTGCCTTGAATGAAGTCACTCCACCATTGAGTGCTGCTGTGCCAGACATGTTGGAGCTC
>WEIV01007292.1:307792-326661 GCA_013390005.1 Calyptomena viridis
GACTCAAGGCCGACCATTGGGATTTTGGAGTCGAAGCTACCGAGGGTCTGACACCAACTACACTCCAACAGAGAAGGAAATTTTGGCTGCCTATGAAGGGGTCCAAGCTGCCTCAGAGGTAATCAGCACTGAAGCACAACTCCTCCTGGCACCCCAGCTACCGGTGCTGGGGTGGATGTTCAAAGCAGATTCCCTTTATCCACCATGCCACCGATGCCACATGGATTACTCTCATCACACAGCGCGCCCGTATTGGAAAACTGAATCACCCTGGGATTTGGAAATAATTACATGTTGGGAGCTATTTGACACAGAACTGGCAGGTGGGCAATCCAGAGACCTTGGCATTATACGGACTATGATGATTGGTCTGGGAATGGCTACAGCAGGGAGAGAATGCTAGGGACGTAAACCGAGGGAAGACTGCAGAGGGAAAACGCTGCAGTTGGAATGTGAGTGGCTGCAGGGGGACAACAAAGACGTGAGTGGCTGCTGCCAGAATGTGACCTGACGAAGATCTGCCAGGAGAAAGTCCTGCTGGGAAACCCTGAAAGAAAGTGCTGTGCTCATAGCCAATAGAGAAGGGGCAAGATAACTTTGCTCCAATGACTGCTTTTCTAACACTGCTAACTTGTTTCATAGAGCGACATAAAAGTAGTGCGCGTATTCTAATAGATTGTCAACACTTTGATCATGTTGATCTGCATGTGTTGTCCTGGAACTACCACACAATTACAAATTGGCCCGAAGGTGAAAACTTTGGCCTCAGTGATGAGGAGGAACAAGAACAAGTGACAGGTGCTGAAGAAGCTCCACCGTACAACCAACTGCCAGCAGAAGAAACACATTACGCTCTTTTTACTGATGGTTCTTGTCGCATCGTAGGGATGAAACGGAAGTGGAAAGCAGCCNGAAGCCACCACAGGATGGTTGGAGACTTACCCCGTGCCTCATGCTACGGCCTGTAACGCCATCCTGGGCCTCGAAAAACAAGTCCTTTGGAGGCATAGTACCCCTGAGAGGATTGAATCTGACAATGGAACTCATTTCAAGAACAGCCTTATCAACACCTGGGCTAGGGAACATGGCATTGAGTGGGTGTGCCATATCCCTTACCATGCACCAGCTGCAGGCAAAGTGGAACGGTGCAATGGGTTGTTGAAAACCACCTTGAAGGCACTGGGTGGAGGAACAAAATTTCAAAAATTGGGAGCAACATCTAGCAAAAGCCACCTGGTTAGTTAACACTCGAGGTTCCACCAACAGAGCTGGTCCAGCCCAATCTGAATCCCTGCATACAGTAGTGGTGAGTAAAGACATGCAAAACCAGGGCATCCTTTGCACAGTAACTGTGTTGAGACACTCTGCTCAGCAGGTGGAGATGGTGTACATTTCAGGTGGGGAGAATGTTCAGGATTGATGTACTATGCTGTAATGTACTTGGGAGCAAGTTGATGCTCTGAGGGAAAATCTGGGACCTTGTGCCCATGGCCAAAGACGTGCTACAGGGAGCAATGGCATTCCTCTGCTGTGGTATGCATTGCTTTGCATTAATGAAATCTTGAAGCTTTTTTTTTGGTCAGAGGGTGCTTGCTGCAGCCCTTCCCTCTCCTATGAAAATAATGATGGCATTTCACAGCTGACATCTATTAAACAAAATTAGGACTCTTCCAGCTTTCTTATATCACTCATCATTGAAACAGGCATATAAACACACAAGGCCGTAGAAGTTCTTATTTCTTTGCTCCTGTAAGCAGCAATTCTGGTGGTTGCTGGGGTTGCTCTTACCAGAAGGTATGATAAGTTCCCTTGGTCTGAACAAGCTCCCTGTTACTAGGGGGCCTCCGTGGCTTGGCTTTCCAGAGGGTGAAGCTCAGGAGGCGCTCCCAAAAAACTCTGGAGTAAAAGGTAAGTTTCTTTTAAAATGAGTAGGTGCTGCAAAGCATGTTGTGTACTGCAGGCTCCTTGGAGGAAGGACCTGGAGGACAACTTTTAGCGCTGAAGCTTGACTGAGGTGGTGCAGGGGGAACGGCCTCATCTGCCCTGCTTGACACTGAAACTGTACTGGTCTTCTCCTCTGTGTTGTATTGGAGTAATTTGAGGCAGGTGGGAGTTGTGCTGGTAAGAGGGTTCCTGAAGCATAAACTTGCTTCAGGGCCATGACACTTGTAACAGATGCTGGGTCTGTAATCACGCCTGTGAGAGTGGAAGTTTTGCTAGGTTCAAGGCTTTTGCTGATCTTGCAAAAGTCTTGAAGGGGAAGCCCCTTGAAAGTGGATGTGCTTTAAATGTAACTGTGCAGCTTCTCTGGTTATGGCTTTGTGTATGTAATTGCTTCAGAAGAGGAGGGTGGTTTTGATAGCTCAGTGTTATATCAGAAAGAATTACAGCATGTGTGTTGGTTAACCTATAAAATTTACTACATTTTTTATCTGATTAAATTATAATTGTTCTACTCAGGGGATAGGGATCTCTAACTTATGATACAGACTCACGTGCAATCTGATACAACAGCCTCTGCTCTGTGTTGGATAGAGACAGATATAAGCAGATCTACAAAAGTGGCAAGCATGACATGACAGCCCTTGTAATGCCACATACTTGAGGCAGAGCTACTGGAAAGCTGTCCAGTGGAAAAGGACCTGGGGGAGCTGGTTGGCAGCCGACTGAATGTGCGCTGACAGTGTGCCCACGTAGTCAGAAAGCCAATGGCATCCTGGCCTGTATCAGGAATAGTGTAACAAGCAGGACCAGGGAGGTGATTTTCCCCTCCACTAGCAACTGATGAGGTCACACCTCAAGTGCTGTGTCCACTTCTGGGCTCCTCACTGCAAGAAGCACATTGAGGTGCTGGAGCAAGTCCAGAGAAGGGCAATGAAGCTGGTGAAGGGTCTGGAGTGCAAGTCATCTGAGAAAGTTGCTGAGGGAGCTGAGGTTGTTTAATCTGGAAAAAAAGTAGGCTCAAGGGTGACTTTACTGCTCTTTGCAACTACCTGGAAGGAAGTTGTAGCAAGGAGGTTGGTCTCGTGTGACAGGATGAGAAGAAATGGCCTCAAATTTTTGTACCAGGAAGGTTTGCATTGGATATTATGAAAAATTTCTTCATGGAAGGGGTTGTCAAGCATTGGAATGGGCTGCCCAGGAAAATGATGTAGTCACCATCCCTAAAAGTGTTCAGAAAATGCGTAGTTATGACACTTGTGGACATGGTATGGTAGTGGTGCTAGGATGATGGTTGGACTTGATCTTAGAGGTCTTTTCCAGTCTTGATGATTCTCTCATTTAACATCTCATTTCAAGTTTTATCTATATGGAAATAAAAACTGAGGGCATGCAAGAGAAGAAGTAAAACTGACACTTATTCAGTTTTTGTTCTGGTGAAAATTCACCTCTGTGTATGTGGTTACCACACAGTCCACATGTAACCCCAGCCCCACCTGTGAGGTGTATCTTGGCAGTGAGGCTGGGAGTGTGCTATGGCTGAGGGTGGTACAGCCATGTTTCCAACCCGTGCTCCACCAAGCTTGAGCAAGAGCTCCAGAGTTTGCCCACAAAGCTCTGTAAACAATGGCTTCAATGGCATTTTTTATTAGCACTTAGCGGGAAGGAAGTATTGGAAAATATTTGGAGGGCTGATGGTAAAGCAAACAATACAAGCTCTGATGCTGGCAAGTGTAGGCAAGGGGATGGCAGCATGTCCTTCCTTGGGTGGTTTCTTGCTGTAGTCTTTTAGAGTCTGGGGAGGTGTCAGTTGTTGTACAGGTGCTGGCACTTTGTCTGGGAGTGGTTAAAAGACTTCATGTTCTTCACCATCAAAATCTTACTAAATTATATAAAATTAGTATTGTGTGTATTACTTGCAATAAAAAAATATGCCTTGAGATTGGAAAAAAGGATTGGAAATGATGTACCAAGCAAACTGAGAGTCTTTTTGAACAGATAAATAAGGCTCTTGAAAATTTTGAAAATTCAAATCTTTCCACGTGGGAAAAATTTGTCTACTTTAAATAAGATAAAAACAAACCCCCAAATGGAATGAACTTCCTGCTCTGCCTCATGTTCTCGCCCTAATCATACAAATCCTCTGCAGGTACTTTCCCTCTCTCCCTCTGATGTCAGCAGGGAAAAGCCTGCAGCTCCCTACAGCTCAGGAGAATCTATCAGTGCTCATGTCTGAATCTGCCTCAACTCAGCCAAGTAACTGTGCTTAGCTTTGAGCATGTGCTTTAAGTCCCATTGAGGCTTCATATTGGCACAAATATAAGTACCACTGGGATTTTATCTTGTGCTGGAGTGTCTGGCTACATGTGTGTGTTTGAATTGTGACTCTTGAAGAGCATGTTTATGTAATGCAATATCCTGCTTTTGGAAAGGAGGGAACATAACTTTTCTCGAGGTACTGTGGGAGTAAGGTTAATCTCTGCACATCCTTAAATTCTTTTATGAATTGTTGCAAGAGTTTGTGGTCAAAAATCCTGTGCTCAAAATGCTGCTGGGTGAAGACAATGATCAAAAAAGTCTTTTCATTTATTCTAGGCAAAGAATTCATATCAGAAAATTATGTATGTAGGAAAGTAACAGAAAACTGCTATGCTGCATAAATTTAGGTTTTGAAGTAAGTAGGCAGTCTAGACACCTACAGCAGTTACATAAGGATCCATTGAGGACTCATCAATATTTCACTAAACAATAAAGTGTTGTATATTAAAGTATTAAAATATAATGTTAGCCACTTAGTTGCCTTGCAAGGAGAAACAAACCACAAGAAGACAACTCACAGGAAAAAACATCAGGGTAGAGCTGCAAATTGCTTTACATGTGATGCATTGTGGGTATAAAAAGATGCTAGATAGGAGAAGGGAAGCAATTTTCAGAGCCTGTTTTAGTTTTACAGGCATATTTAAACTCTGTGTTGTAACCTGGGATAGACCTACAATGGCTTATTTGTATGTATTATCACGTTATGGCAGTCACAGTCAGAGGCCTGTTGCTGGCCTCCTGAAGGCAGAATTACAAGCTCATTTCCAGAGCCATTGGCTCCGTGATCACGCATGGCTGCTCAGCAGCTGAAAATGAAGATGCTTTAAGTGGGATGCTGATATTCAACTGCTGAGTAGTAACTGAAAACAAAGGGGTTACTCCTGTCAGTGACTGTTCCCTGCATGAAGCCTCGGGCAGGGAAGGCCAAACAGTTTGTCTCTGTCCTTTATAAGGCACCAGCTGTAGCATAAAACAAGCTTCATCCCAAGTGTATGTGCCTCTTCAGGTTACTGTGGGGAACATGTGCCATGTTTGGAACCAAATACCTTAAGCTGCTGTGGCTTCTGCCTCTCCATAAGTGGAGAAAGTGAGGAAAATACAGGGCTTCTTGCTTACTCTTGCTGTACTGATGATTCACAATTGAGATTTATCAAGGAACACTAAGCAAAAAGCTCTGTGACATGCACTTTGTCCTGAAATTAGACCTCCAGTTTGTAAACTAGGGCCTTAGATTTAGGCTACTGTGTTGGAAAATAATGTTTTTCCTAGGCATATAAGTAAGAGAAGAACCTTTGTGTATAGTTATTTAATATGAGATCCCATCTTTGCAGCCTTCAGGGGATTCAAAGTCTGATTTTTGCAGTATTGACCCGTATGAGATACCAATTCCTGTCACTTGCTCTCTTTTCTGAGTAGTGATGGGGAGAGACTAATGAAATGTTAAACATTTCATTATATTTTGGGTAGCCTAGGTTTTTTTCTTGTTAAACATCGATTCAGTTCAAAACCATCAAGTGCTACTGCCTGTGTTGTATCTAGTGATGTGTGAGTGCAATACAAAAACATCTGTCCCCACCTGAAAGGTAAGGGGAAATCTGCAGCTGAGGCCTATTGGTTTTGTTTCATTCATATATGTGGAATTGCCTGTTTTATGCAGAGATTTGGAAAGACTTAACATTGGTGACATACAAAGGATATGTTTGTTTCTCAGTCAAATGAATTTTTGACAGTGCAGTTGTAAGTTTGGAATAAGACAGCTGCAGGCTTTAAAGTGGTGATCTTTGGAGCAATTGTATGCTTAGCTTGCTCCCCAAATTCCTTCTATTAAAAAGGCAAACAGAGTTACATACATGCAAGATTGGCTTTGTGTTTTTAAATGGAATTAAGCATAGAAAAACAAAACACCAAGAAAACCCCAACAAAATCAAACCACCAGGAAATGCAAGTAAAAAGTGATCTCTGGCTTTGGAATTCCACTAGGCAATTAAGTATAGCAGCCTTTTAAGTAGGGCTTTTCTCAGATGGTCCTGAAATATTATATGAAAAAAAGTCAGTGTCATCAATTTTATTTTTAGGTAGAGAAACTGATGCAGTGCAAATGCTTCCCCTGCTAGGTCATGTGCATAGCTGGCTGTGGGGGTGAGAGAGAAGGTGACTGTAGCTATAGGTCATTTGGCCATCAGCAGGAAACCAACCTGTACATCAGGCCCTGCAAAACAGAGGGCTCAGTGTCAGTAAATTATTTTGATTTATGTTAGCAGTTCCAAACAAAGTACAACCAAAAATTAAATTCAAGCCCTCAATAGAGAGAAGTTATGGGATTGCTTAATTGTGATATGCTTCTAGTTTTACTGGGGAATGGCTACACTGAAGACTTCCAGGCTACGCATGTGTATGAAATTAGGTTAATGAGTGGTGTGTCAGTCCTTAAAATAAATAACTTTGATGGACGGAAAATCTTATCTTGGTGCTATCTTAGTTTTNGATTTTCTGTCCATCAGTTATTTATTTTATCTTGGTGCTATCTTAGTTTTTTGCAATGTGTTTCTTTGAAATGGTGGAAGCATATTATTATTATAGCTCTTGTAAGATGCTTTCCATTAGCGTTTCAGAGTAAAAGTGCTCTGTAAAGTGCTTACACAGAAAACTAATATTGATTACAATCAAAGTCTCTCTTTTGAAGTTAATTTAAGACATACCAAATATGACACGAGGATGTTACTTTGTGATTGATACATGTTTTTTGATGGCTGACATCAGCTTATAGTCACTTCAAAAAATTGATCTTAGAGTACATAAATGCTTTATATTACTCACAGCCACATTCTGGGTAACTTAGTATTAATTTATTGTTGTTTTCATTTTGTAATAATGGGGATAAAGTTGTGTCAAATTTAATATACAAACAACTTGAGTAGGCAGGTCTATTGTTTAGACTTATAGAGGTATTGGTATAATTTGAATTTCCCTTAATATGTCTTCTGAACTAATGCTATGCATACTTATGTATATTTAAAGCCCAATGTATGTTGTGTTTAAAACTGCTAGGTAGGCAAATGAGCATTGCAACATTTAATTCTGTGCAAGATGTCCCTCAAACGTAATTAAATCTGATCTCTCACTTGCAGACAAATTAATAATTCATGGAGTTTAGGCATAATCAGGTTATGAGCTTTCTGAATTTGTCTGATGTGCAAAGGTTAATCTTTATATATAAAGAAGAAAAGCTCAGATAGTTGTATCTCCAACATAAAAATCCAGGTTGCCTAGGATACCATATTAAAGAGGCAGAAAGTTCAGGGTATATGTGCATCTTCTTTACACAAACACGACCTAGTATTTGTTTAATCCAATAGATGTATAGATTTTGTCTGAATAATTCATTTTCTCTCGAAAAACACGACTTGCAATAGGGAGAAAGCGATGGGGCTGGGGAGAGCTGAAGAGGGAAGGGAGAGTGATGGGAAATTGGAAATGAAAAACAGAAGTGGCAAACACCCAAGAAGGCAGAAGGATAAAGAAAGAAAATTATAAGGCTGGAAGGAGGAACAGATGCCTGGCAGGTTTAAAGAAACCTCATGTAGATAAAGAGGACTTAAACTGACCAGCCACTTGTATGCATGTAGCAAACAACGAGCATTAAAGGACTGACTGGCACTTTCCTGTTTTCCCCCGTGTGCTGCCAGGTGTTCCGAAAAGGCTGCGGTGGGATTCGCCGCTGCATCCTGAGGCGGAGATGATGGGGATTGACCGCATCGTGGGGCGGGGGGCACCGGGACCACTTGGTCGGAGCCCGCGGCAGCTTGGGGGAGCTCTTCACACGTCGGAAAAACACCAACCTGGGGGGTCATTTGCCTCTCGGGAGCGAGGAATCGGGTGTAGCGGGTCGTTAGCAGCTGTTACCGCAGCACCCGTGTGATGTGATGTCTGCAGCGAGAAACACCGATTGGTCCTTCTCTCTCCCAGGACATCTTAGCTGGGGTTCTCTGCTGTGCTTCACCCAGCATCTCTGCCTCCTTGTATTTCCCTCTTTGCTACTCTTAGAAATCATACACTTTGAAAACATCTTTCCACCACGGATTGTATAGCTGAATATATTTAGGCGAGTCCCCAGTGAAAAAAATGTATCAGGGAGTTTGCTCAGCTAAGCAACAAATAGATCTTCCTTTTATTAGAAAAGTGTAATAAACATGAAAGAAATAATACTATTTGTTCCAGTGTGTATTATCTTTGGGATACTTACTTGAAATAGCAACATGCTTAGTATCTTAACAGAGGGGAAAATGGATTTTGCAATAGTAAATCTCAGTGCATAGCTCTGACAGCTGTTGCCTTGTGCATTACAGAAATCCCACTTTTCTTTAGCATGCCATGTAAATTTGCAGTTCTTCAGGAACTGTGCCATGAGAAAGACCAGTGCAGCCCTGTTTAGGATCTCCAGCTGTGCATGGAGACCTCAGCCTGAAATTTATCTGGCTGCCTTTGTCTGTATGTTTGCAGGAATGTATGGACATTAATCCCTGAAGGGGATGATGCTCCGTCTTTCCTGCAAACTGGCTTTAAAGGGTTTCCTGTTCTGTGTGCAGATGTTTTGAGTGCCAACATGACATTTCATCTTCCACTGTCATCCAACAGGTCAAGAGCCCAGAGAATGCAGCTGAGAATGATTTTAACCATCCAGTCACTGATACAGTTTTATATAACTAACTTACTTTTGCTGACTTTGATACGTTGAATGTGTCCACCACCATCTTCTGCTCGAACCATAAATGTATTTCTAGGAAAGTCATTATTTCTGCCTGCAGACTCTTGACAACTGCAGCTGGCAGCACTCAGAAATGGCTGCTCATCGTGGTGCTGCTCACAGTGCTCAGAGCTGTATTTGCACTTGACATTTGCCCAAGTCAGGTGAGCTCTGCAGTGAGGAGCACTGTCACATAGGATCTTCCTTAATTTTTATGCAATGCACCTGTACTGATTCAGTCTATCTTTGACAGCTTCTTCCTGAAAACTGGCGTCTCAAGCCACCTTTCTGACTGGATAATTTCCTGGATTTATGCTTGGATAATAAAGGGTTGAGAGGAAAAATGGCTGCTTTGTAGTTTGGCAACCTTATTATTCAAACAGGGCTTTTAATTTCTTAGATTTCTTAAGCTACGTTTAGGTAACCTAAAATGTCTTGTTTTCTATCATTGTGGTGAATTTTTTAAAATGAGACCAGATTTTTGCACATGTATTGCTATTTGGAGTAAAGCTTACTGGTGGTTTCACCCTAAACAAGCACAGCTGTATGTTCAGTGTAATGCTGGTATCCAGACAAAAGAGAAGCATTAAATGTATTTGTTATGGGCTTTGTTTTTTGTGCTTGCAGGATGGCTGTTTCATGTTGGACAAATAGAAAATGCTGCATCCATTAGACACATGGAAAAGGCTACTCTCTGAGGTGTTGTCCACTTTAGTATTGCAGTTGCTTCTTTCTGACACGATAACACTGTCATCTACTAAAACCAGTCCCTGGATTTTTTATTTCGTATATTGTAGATTTATAGAAATGTGTGTCTCTTGTTTCTTTTAGTTCATGATATCCAGGATGCCACTGTTGAAGTACAGCTCAGTCATTCTCTGAAATTGTGGGCCTAAAGTTTGAGGCTGACCCTGGGTCTGGGAAAGGCTGAGTGCCAAAAAATCAGGCTGAACACAGCCTGCAAGACTTATTTGGTTGACTTGTCTTGACCACAGGAACCACAGCTCCTGCACTGTCTCTCCAGCCTGACCTTGTGCTGTTTAGCACTGAAATGTGATAAATACCTTGTCTTGTGATGATATCTTTCTCCTATGGTAGCGCTAAACAAAGCCAGCCCAAAACTCATTTGATCTCATCCCAGGGGAGTTCTTCCAGTGTATCTGCTCACCTTGAGAGAGTATGGCTGTGGTGTTGTGGGTGTTGTGGAGTTTTTCTGTGCTCTACCAATCTGTACTGGAGATGTCTGTCCTTTACAGTCTACTTTAATTACACAAGAAAATAACAGTAGGGGCTGGTTTGGAAAAAACCTAACCAAACAAAACCTGCAACAAACAGATATTAGGAAAGGAGAAACAGGCATTAAACTGTGTTCTTAAGTGTGTTTTCAAATATTGGTGTTTTATAATAGGCCAGTGTTAAAACTGAGGCTTTTCTTCATGGAAGTGATGCAGGATGATTAAGTGAGTTGTCCAATGTTGCTAATCCAGATGGGTATCAGTCATAGGAGTGAAAGTCAATTTATTTATTTGAGCAATGCTAGTGTATAATTTGGACAATTTTCATTTTCTACACTGGCTGTTTGTGCCAGGACCTTCCTGGTGTCTTCTCCAGTGTCTGGTGTGGTCCTTCTAAGCTTATGCATTATTATTAATCATTGGCTTTCTTCCTGACCAAGTGGAAATTCTGTGTTTTTAATGGTCTGGTGCCTTACTGTCACTGCTATTCCATGATTAACTGGCTCAGATCAGTGGTTGTAATAAATAAGGCATAGGGGTTAGCCTGGTTAGTATCTCATACTGTTGCAAGAACTTATCTTACTTCTGTGCTGCTTCTGCTTTCTACAGTGTAAGTGAAACCACAGAGAAAGCTGGAGATGAAAATTTTCATTTCCCATTATATGCATGCTGAATAACATTAACTTACTATTATGTGTAAATGGGAGAAAGCACCTCAAATGAACATGTCATGTAATCTGTTGATATGAGCATACAGTAGGGTTACAATAGGAGAAAGAGCCAAAAGCTCATTGCAGTACTATAGCTTTCCTATTGGTAGACATTTACTAAAAATGAGCACAGAGGCAGGGAACATCTTTGCAATTCCTTTCTGAAGAGAAGTGTTAAATTTCTCTTTTTTATAGCAAATTTTTCTGACTGGCAGGAAATAAATTTCCTTGCTTAGAAAACAAACACAACTCCACCATGGAATTAGATTATAAGGATCTAAGATGAAAACACCTTTGAAGACTGAATTAATAAGCTTCCCAGCTGGATTTTTCAATTTTAATCCTGTTTCTTAGAAAGGTGCATCACAAATACCCCCTTGGCTTCTGTTACGGGATGGAGCAGTAATTTGGCAGGAAAAGGAATGGAGGCAAGAAAGAGAAGAATATTGAGATTTCAAAGCCAAGAATATGAAAGGGAGGAAGCTTGTGTGTCATGAAATATTTTTGTACTAGTCATGTTCTAATGTAAATATTTGTCATACTCAATGGATGAGTAATGATTTTATATTCCTTTTTGTTTTCCTCATTCAGTTGTAATTCAAGGCCTTTCTGTGTTGTGTGTTTGTGCCCTGGTGAAAATGTTTTCACCTTATCCTAAGATGCTGGGGAGAGAGTTTCACAAATGTTATTATATGTGTATTCAGTGAAACAACATGATCCTGTTTTGCACCCAGGAGACTCACAGGCTATCACTATTTTGCCGGCTGAGGTTTAGATGTTAAAGGTGTTATACGTCAGAAATTATGCTAAAAGTGTAGCACCTAGCTATGTGGTATCATGTGCTTGCACTAAGGGGTTTCTCATTTATTTCCACTGAAAGAAAGTAGAAACTTGGTGGGCCTAAATTCATCTGCAGACTTTGGCAAGGAGTGTGTCCAAGTGGTCAGATTGTTATAATATCCTAAGTTGTCCCTCTGCATCCTGTCTCCCACAGTCCTTTGGAAGTTGGGACGGCCTGCTTTTCTGCAAATGGCCCAAATGTCCATCTGAAGTTGCCCTTGGCTTGTTTGCTCAGTCAGCTTCTGTCTCTTGGTGGTTTTATATACATATATATTTTAAATATGAGTTTTGGTGCAAAACACATGAAATAAGATGTTTATGAGATTATACTCAACTTGTCATTATATAATCCATAGAGGGAAGAAAATGGTCCACAGGGAGCATGACAGAAACATAGAGATTATGATAGCTCCACCTAAGCACATGGACAAAGCATAGGCATGTATAACAGCTTATTGTTGTGAGCTCCCTTCATGTGAACCTCGCATCTTTACAGCCTCTGTTCATTGTTTTGTTTGAACTTTTATTTTTCCATGTTATCCTTCATGTCTGCTCTTTGATCTTATTAGAAAGTTTGCTAATATAGCAGAAATGGCTTTAGATTTGGCTTTTTTTTTTTTTTTAACTTGTGATTTAATTTCCAGATAGTTACATGCTGGAACTATGGGGCTGTTAAATGCAAATACAAGCTGCTGTAGTACACCTCTGTACTTACAATCCTTTCCACTAATATTACATTCTTCAACTTAGTAATATCATCACAAAGCAAGAGAACCTTTGTTTTTCATTATTTTGGCCACAGCACTGAAATACATGAGCAATAACATACAGAAAGGCTTGTGTTTATTGATGAGACAATTCAAGTCACCCATGATTAAAAGAATATGGGGTGGATGGCTGATGCCTACCAAGTCCCAGAGCTGGGAAGAAAGAACAAGAGGAACACAAGACCTTCTGCAGCACACTCAGAAAAAACATGTAACTTTGAGTCCATGCAGATGCCAATATTACTTGTGAAGGAGAGCAGGCTGAATTGAAGGGACATTTTAGTACCGAAGGATCTCAGGCCATATTCAGTACAGACTATAAGTGTTTGAAGTGTGGTTGTTGCTCTGTGGCCGTGGGGAGCAGAGCAGGTGAAGCTGGAGATGTGCATGATGCAGAAGGTGTGGACCTGACAGCCCGTGGCATCATATCCTTTTCTTTTGAATTACTTCATCAGAGAACAAAGTTCTTGTATGCTTTATTTAAGCAGCTAGATGATTTTCCTCTGAAAGGGAAGACAGAAAAGCCACATGAGTGGCTGCATAGTGTGGGAAGAGGAATTTCAAGAAGGTGGTTTGCCTTTCACTGGACATCAGAAAGTGAAACTGCTGCTGCAGGAGAACAAAAGTTCCATTATTATATATAACCTAGTGAACATAATAAGTGAGGATAAGAGCGTAATACTGCTGAGGGGAGAGAAACTTGGGTACACCTCTTTGAAGCTGGGCCCAGCTGCCAGTTTTAGTGTAACTTTAGACCAACTGGATGGTCTAACATGAGAGCAGGCGCTCTCATGTTGGCTTCTCATGATTGCTGCTCTGTATGCAGCATATGAGAGATAGAATTGGTTACAAGCTCTAAGAGATGCCTTTTTCCAATGAAAATAGTGTGTAAAACCTTTAAATTGCAGGTTATTGGTAAAGTGTAGTCATTTCCTTTAATGAGTTGACATTAAACAATAGAAACACTATACAAAACTTGTATTGGAACAGATATGTCCTTTAAAGGTTAGCAAATAATGACTTTGCAGAGCTGCTCTATGTGGTTAAACAGGTATATTTTGCAAGTGGTATGGACATATCCATGTTGGGAGTACAGGGAAGGGAGTTAACTTTTTTGGTCATTTACTAAGGAAACGCTAATTTCTGTTATTAGTATTTTTGCAAGTAGGTAAATAAGCCAGTGACAAAAATATTTTACTTACAATTTGAGAGGAGATAAGTAAGCGTGTGAGTGCATCAAAGCTTTGTTTGAAAGCAATTTGAATTCAGTATGCAATAAGCATTGCTCTTCAGTCTTCATGCACAGAAGCCTGTGACCATAGAGCAGAACCTATTTGTTAGATACTGTGGGGATAAAAATATCTTTGTTCTCTAGTTGTAAAGAATTTTTGTTGTAGTTCAATTAAGAGCATTTATAAAATGACAAGATTAATTTCTTGCTGTATTCAATCAATACACTAAAGCCAAACCAGAAAACCCCTGTACCAAACCACCCAAATAAATGGGTATAATTAGAAAGCCAAGGTGGAGACTCGTAGGAGCAGATTTATAAGTTGCTGCCTCTTTGCTGATGCTAAGTTTTGTTTTATGTGTGTTTGTTTGCAGTGTGCTGATTTAGAGAACTTGCACTGTAGATCTGTAAATACAGGAAGCAGAGTTCTACCTGGCATACTTCATTAAAAATCTTCTCCATACCTGGCATGGCTGAATGTAAAACACTGAGACAATTTTTGTTGTGCTCACAAACAAGAGAAGCAGACATTAAATTGGCAAGTTATTTGTTTGCATTATCCAGGGTCTCTGAAGCAATTACTTTTGCATATGTTGGCAACTCTGGAAGTTTTTCCATTTGCATCTTTACAAGGTAGAGACAATGGCCCCAGGGACTGATCCTTCGTGTGCCTGAATTAGCACACAACTGAAGGGATCAGGTCTCTGGTGCCTATAGTGAACACACTAGAATTATTTTTCAGTATTAAAGATTACTTTATTTCCAGTGTTGGCTCTTTGCCCTCATTTATCTGGCAATAAGGTTTGTGCTTTAGTTTTGTCTATTGCAGCCTCCAGGAATTTCATATCAATTTCACCTTGGTAGTTTCACTACCTAGGCTGGTAACACTTGGTTATAACTGCAGTGATGTTTTTCTCTGTGGTTCAGAAGTTATTTTTGCTGTTTTGTCTGCACCAGAAAAGCTTTATTTGATTAGTGGCTGATAACAAAGTAGATAGTGCAATTGGGTGATCATATGTGTATGATCCAGAAGCTCTCCTGCCTGCTGTCATTTTTTCCTAGCAGTACACAGCAGGTGGAGCATTCAACCAGGGAAGACAGTTCTAGGATTTAATTTTCTTTCTCCTGGAGGGGTCTGAGTGCGTGTTTTCCACTTCCAAGAGAAACCTGACTGTAAGGAGTCTCATATTCCCTCTCTTGTCAAAAAGAGCTCTTTCTACAGGATATTTAAATACCAATTTCTCCAAATAGCAAGAGAATTACCACAACTGAATTATTCAGGCTCTCCCTAGAGAAAGGAAAGTCTTGGGTCACATTTGTCAGTGTGCTTGCTGATGAATGAGTGTCTGGGAATAGGCTGCAGGTCTCCTATCCTCCCCAGTAAAGACTGCAAACACCAGGCATCACAATTGGATTTGCTCTCCCCATGAGAAAGGAACTGAAGCTTTGCCTCCACCATCCTCAGTGAGTACATTAAGGACTGGCTCCTAGATGGAGAGAAGGGCTAGCTGAAGTGTGCGGGGAGATAGTTCAATTTTAATTACTGATGTTTTAGTTTTGTAGATTAATAGCAGAAGTGAGAAAACGGGGAAAAAATCCCATCTGTATAAAAGGAGGAATTGTAGGAAGGCATTGTAGACAGATATATGCAACAGAACTCTGCTTTCTACCCTGCAACAGGGCCACCTGCCCTCATTTGAAATGATGATCTTTGTTCTGAGTTCCAGATGGAATAAGCCAAGCAGCAAGCAATGGGCAATCAGCTGAGAAGAGCTACAGTTTGCATCTGCACAAGTTGTGTGCACAGGCAAATATGTGGGGATCAGTATCTCATTAAATCAAGAACAGTGTTTGTATGGACGTTTTGATTACAGACATGGTTTAGTCTAGAGGGATTTTTTGAGGAAGGGGTTCTTTTCTTAGTGTTTGCTGCTGTAAGCACACAAGAACACAGGCAGTCTCTGAGAAGGGAGAAGGCTTAGAGAAGCATTGCTACAACTATTTGACAAAAATGAAGCAACCCCTGGGGTAATGAAAAAGAACTGCAGGGTTGTAACATTCTGTATGCTACTGGAGATGCGACCTGGGTTCCCTCAGATAAAGAAGATATGGTTCTCTCATGCCTAATAAATAGAGTTGATGGTCTGAGTTGAGTAAGGGATATATGGCTGTGGAGATGGTTGTTTCCCTAACTCTGATCCTTGGGCCACTTCTGTGTCTATCTTGATGAACAGCTAAGGTAACTTGTTTGCTAAGTTTTGTGGATCTTTCATACAAACAACCAACCTCCTATGTCCATTTGAAACTGAATTAGGCATATAAAGTGGGATTTTTTTTATTGCAGTAGCATGAAGTGAGTTGGAACTTCATCTCTCTGCAGCATGCCTCACCAGCTCCCTGCCATAAGACAAGAAGGTGGCAGTGAATGTGAGTACCAGAAATGCAGGGTGTACTGAGCACAGGGCCCTATCTTGCATCCATCCACCTGCTCTTACAGCTTGCTGGTACCACAGGACACCATGGGGTGACTTTGGCAGAAAGGAAGTTAGTTAGTCTTGCTATATAGACTCATAGAATGGCTTGGCTTGGAAGAGACCTTTAAAGATCACCTAGTCCACCCCCTGCCATGGGCAGGGACACTTTTCAGAGATCAGGTTGCTCAAAGCCACATCCAACCTGCCCTTGAAGAATCCCAGGGCTAGGGTATCCACTACCTCTCTAGACAAGCCCGTAATTTTTTTATTGTCCAATCTTGAAGCATCTATAAAGGGTCTTAATGCTGAAGACCAGCACTTCTTCCGGATAGACCTGCAGTTTTCTGCTTCTCCAGGACAATGACTGTCTCTCTGATATCTTTTCTTGATCTGTTGCTGTTTTTCTTTCCCTACAGCACAGAATCTGGCTTCATCTCCAACTTTCCATCAAACCTTGTTATCCTCCTTGTTATCCATGTCCAGGCCCCAGGGACCTCAGTGGCCTTCTTGGGGGTCAGAGCAAAAGAAATGGCACCCCTTCAGAACTGTTGAACTCCACTCGCCCCATCCTTTTCACCAGTTTAATGGTGAATTGTTAAAAATCTACATGAGCCAGATGAAGACTTCTCGCCAAATTTGCTGGAATTTGTACCAGATTCATTGCAAGTGGATTCTTGCATAGCTCAGTGAGAAGAGTGGGACACTTTTCAAGGTCTAAGTGGTCCAGAGAAGTGAGGCAGAGGGCAAACAGGATGAGCACCAATGAAGGGCAACAAGCATCTTCACAGCAGAAGGAAGTTTTTCTGACTTCTTGGAGTGGTTAGCAATAGACCCCTGGACACAATTTACAGTTAACTACTGGGAAAATGAATTGGAACATTAACAACTGTATGTATGAAGCTGCAAAACATTTTGGATCACAGCAGCTCTCAATCTGTCCCAAACCCCAAGTGCTTTGTGCAGAGCTCTTCTCACAGACTCAGTTCTCAGCCTCTCCTAGTCCTGATCAGACAGGGAAGGGTGAGAACTCTTGGCAGTTTTAGCAGTCCTAGGGATGGATCAAGTCCATCATGCTCCAGCCCCAGAATGGGTCATCTCTATTCAAGAGCTAAAACTGTGCTATTCCCAGGTGCGTCTTTCTACTAGAAGAAACTTCAGCTAAAGAAGATGGTCTTCATAAGTCTTGTATTTGAAACAACATGATTACACCTTGATTTCTGGGTGTCACATAGATCAATGCAGCATAAGGCAGGGATGCTGTGGCTTTCAAAGCAAGATTTAAAATTTTGTGGCTTACCTACTTTGATGTTGTAGAGAAAGCAGGGATGTGTTTGCATGCTGTTTCAGGTGACCTCTGAACTGGATGAATAGTCCAAAATATCCCTTTTTTTGGCTACTTGGAACTACTGGGGGATTGGTGCCTCTCCTTCCAAATGGTTCTTTGCAGCCCTACATCCCAACTTTGGGCCAAAGGCTTTCACAGTTGGCTCCTCAAGCTGCAGAACTATAAGCCTTATAAGCTATACTGGATCTTACTAATAATTTGAATGCATGCCATCCTGTTTTCCCATTTATGACTTATTGCAAGGGCTTTGTTTGTACATGTCAGCATCAGGACCCTGTGAGTTCAAGGTTCCTGCCTTATGTTGGTTGAACTCTGCTGCCTCTGCAGATTGGGATAAGGTTGGCATTTTTCAAGCAGGAGTGAGGTAGTTCTGACACTGCTCAAAAAGCATCAGCACTTGCATTATAGCAACATGAAAGNTTTATCTCTGAAAGCTGAGGTTCTGCGGTCAGCAAAGGTGCCAAATGAGACAGTTTAGCACCAAATCCCTTGCACTAATTTAGTGTTGAGCCTATCTCAGTATGAAGCCTGGTACCCACTTCTTTTTCAAGTAGCACAGAGGTATTGCTTAGGGTACCACCCATGGGGTGGTGGAGAGTAGGTTGGCCAGGCATGGGGAGTATGAGCAAATAAGCTGATCTTGCTGTTTTCCCTCTTCTTCTGGAGGGTTCTGCTGCCATGTGCTGAATCAATTGTTTACTTTACATGAATTAGTGATTGATTAATGAAAAGCCTTTTTGGCAGTCCCGGAGTTCACTGAAAGCCACAGTCCTTTCTCAAATGAAATACTTTCTCAAATACCAGNAAATTCCAGTTTAAGGAATGAGGTTTATTTTCTTAGCCACTTCTGGTACAGAAGGCTGGGAGTGGGGGAGGAAAGAAACCCTCCCAGAGATTTGGGATGGAAACAGAGTGAAGAATAGCCTCTCTTCTGCAGACATCTTCATAAGGACATGTCTTCATGGGACAAAATTACTCTGGCATCTTAGCAAATGCATCTGTGTCCTATACATTGTACAGGCAGGATGTGTTTTGGGGCCTGTAGCTTCTCAGTTGCAGACTGTCTGACCGTGAGCACAGCTCCATGGAGTAACGGGGGACTGACAGGGTGGTGGTTGGTTTTTTTTGTTGAGTTGTTTGATTTTTTGTTTGGTGGTTTTTTCCCCTTTTGTCCCATGATGCAAAAACATTTTGCTACTGTTTTGGAACTATCTATTCTTTGAGGTTTTATTATATTTTGTTCACTTAGCTACATGGCTGTTT
>WEIV01007292.1:327760-385392 GCA_013390005.1 Calyptomena viridis
TTGAGTTGTTTGATTTTTTGTTTGGTGGTTTTTTCCCCTTTTGTCCCATGATGCAAAAACATTTTGCTACTGTTTTGGAACTATCTATTCTTTGAGGTTTTATTATATTTTGTTCACTTAGCTACATGGCTGTTTCCAAAGCAAGAGTAGTTAACCTTCAGCTCAGAGAAGCACAGGTAAACAGCATCCTGTTGTTTATCTGTCTTTCAGAGGTTTCTGTTAACTGGTTGTTTACATTCTATCCTCTTACTTTAGCACTCAATAAAATTTTCATCGGAATGTTTTCTAAATCTCAAATAGTAGAAAGAAAGGGCTGCATCAAGACTGTTTGCTTCCCAAAGCCCATTGCTTGCTGTCTTGTACTGAATTTTAATTATGTATAAATCAGGAATGTTGGTGGTGCACTACACTGACCGTTTACGTTACTTTATGGGAGAGAGGATGGGAGCAGCCATGAATAAATGTTTGGATGTGTTTCTGCACTAAGATAATTACTGTATAATGAGTCCATTCTATACTGAAAAAGTACGCAGTAAATAAATTCTGACAGTAAGAACAAGTACTTCAAAACCAGCTATTGTACTGATTCTCAAGGGTATGAATATGCTCTCTTGTTCGTACTAGCTTATCTTTTCAGAACTGTAGACATTTACAGGGGTGACCATATGTAGCAAGGAACACGTTTCTCATCTTGTCAACTCCTTTCTTCCTGGCCTCTCTCAGTGCTAGGATTTCAGAACCCTTGTGCTTGGCAGGTTCTTGAATTTGTTATGCTTCTTTTTGTGCCTGGAATTGCATTTTTAATGTCTTGGCAGATGGTGTCCAAACACATGAATTTTACACCCATGGTTCCCCTGGTGCCAGCTGGGCATATATTCTGAGGACCACTTTTCTTTCCTAATTACACCATAGTCCAGGTTTCCCCCTGCCCCCCTCCCCCAGCAGTAGTGTATTTTGCAGGTTTAGGTATGTTGCTATTACCTCATAGTTTAGGAAGGTAGCAAGCACTGACCTTCAAAATTGTTGCCTCTGTTCTCTCTCCCCCTGAGATTCCACTAACATGAAGCTGTACTTTATTAATGTTTTACAGCATGTGATGCATCTCCAAGTGGTTCAACAATTACAGCAGAGGGTTAGGGATTGTAGGTCCTGTAGCTATTTTGCAGGCAAAGCCTCAGTTGTGTAGGTTGCTCACTGAACAAATAAACCCTATGAGCTAAATCTACTGGCGCATGGTTAAAAATGAGGGGACAAGGGGTAGGGGAGAAGTCTTAGGTTGGAATATAAAGAAAATTGAAATGAGCATTTAATTTTTTGTAAAGGTCAATGAGAACTAGAAGCAATGTAGTGTACCTGATAATATAAACATAATTTTGAGATTTCCACAAAGTGGCAGGCACAGCTTCTTGCTACAAATTCTAGGAGTGATGTTATCGTGGGAAATTGCTACTTGGAGAACATGTACTTCCAAGTGTCCACCCTGGATGCTTAGAGTTGTTCTCACATGGCTTGGGAGATATTTACTAAGTAATTGCTGTTTAAACAGTGCTGCAAAACCTGTAAATCTTGAAATTTTTTTAAAGTCGTGTGTTAATATTACTTTATACTTGAGTAGTTGTTGCCTGATAAAGACTCATGTTTGTAAGTGTACAGGTCTGTGCATAAGATTGACTATGCAGCTCCTATTGGTTCCACTAAGAGCTACCTCTCTGCATTGTCATGTTATTTACAGTTTGATTCCCTACTAGAGTGGCAATTAGCAAGGTACTTAGAAGTCCATCCCTCACAGGGATGGATACTGGGATTTGTTAGCACTGAAATGTTTGGTTTCATTCACCTTGTTCCTTTTTTCTGAACCAGGATATGAGTTAAATATCTGCAGTTTCTTGGCAGAGCACTGGGGAGCAGAGGTAGGAGGTGCTTTCTGAATACTCACTATGGTCATGATTAAGAACTTCTTTGACCTACACTAAATTGTACTTGAATTACTGTGCAGTTGGATCCTCAGATTCTTCAACAATAGATATTCATGTACTTTATATATAGAGGAACATGTCTGTGTATACATGTTGAATCCCTGTAAATAAGAGGGGTCAAGTGTGGTCTTGTACCTTATGTTGCANGAAAACTTCATGGAATCTACACTTCCCATCATTCCCCTGTCCATGATGACCTAGCACCTACAAACAAGGTCTAGCATGGCTGGGTTATGTTTCTGGTACATTTCTGCTTCACTCCTGTTAAGTCTGTTTTACATAATACATTAACTTTTTTTCCCCCCCTGAGGAAGAAACATTTGTTCCTCATTGTTTGCAAGTTCAGAGCTTACGGGTAACTGGCCCCGACCAGTAGCAACAGTAATGTGCAACCTTATGTAATTGTATTACAAGTTCTAGGATGGTGGAGGAAAACAAGGGAAATCTGAATAACCTTTGGTCTGGTTACTGGTCTGAGCACAACTAAGTGATTGACTTCTGGTACCCACAGGAGAGGACGGCTGCCCTAAAAAGCAGTGACTTCTGTGATCTGGGGTCAGATTTGGCAATGCCCAGAAGTGGGCAGCATTCAAAAGCAGTTTTTTGAATTGCCAGATTATCACAAAAGGAGATTGTGAATTACTGTTGAATGATACACTGAATCAGAAAAATGTTGACCAACATAAGAATCTGTCTGTTAGCTGTTAACAAATGCTGGATTGTACCTGGAGCAGCATTTAAGTTGACTTAACACTCATTTTTTAACAGTTTGTCACCACAGCAGCCAGAAATCTCAGCTTGTTTTCTTTATCCTCAAATTATTTAGCCTGGGATAATAACACATTATTCTGTTTTTGAGATTGAGTCCAGTTCTCATAATGTGCAGAAGGAACTGCTTTTTCTTTTGAAATTCTGTGGAAGAAAACTTACAGAATCTGTTTTCCTTCAGTGCTTCATGCTCCTTCAAGCTTCAAATGATGTTTCTCTATTGAAGCAGTCCTTGAAAGATATTTCTTTATGTATGTGTTGACTGGCCTCTGGAATCAATGTAAATGCTTTATGAAGAAACGACAAGATACTTGGAGTTGCAATATTATTCAACCTCTGGTAGTATGGAGAGTAGCTAAGAGGCTCTGATGTAAATGCCAAGGACTTGGCAATATGTTGTCTTCTTCAATACCTTTGTTCAAGACACAAGTATGTGAATTGAAGGGCTGGGATGAGGATGTGGCAGAAGGATGTACTGATCTAGCAGAATATTGTTCATTGTGTTGTCTATATGTACATATTAGAAGACAATCTTACCCATACAGGCATGACCTGATCCACTCCCAATTACTCTTTGGGAAAATATTATTCACTTACTTTTTAAAAAATGCGATAGAAATAAATTTACTTGATTGTCTGCCAAAGAGCTGCTGGGATTTGACTTACAGAACGGGAGAACTACAATCAGCTACAATTGGAAAAAAAAATAGGAGTTAGTGAATGGGGATAGATTGTGGTCTGAATTTTACGCTGATTATTTTGCTCACCATCAGAAACTGCCTTTTAAAAACGTCTTGCTACATTTTCAGACCTAAGTCACTGTTGGGCTTTATTTTCCATTGGGGAAAAGAGTGCTCACAGGGAAAAACTGATGTTTGAGAGGGAGAAACAAGCAAGCTGTGTACCTTAGTGTGCATAGTAAACCAATCTGGAGAATGCAAACTTCTGCATAGCAGGAAATGAAGGCTTTGAACCCCTCTGAGGAAGATGACCTGCAACAGAAGTTTTCTTCAATTCAGACTTGGGGTGTTCAGATGGCCTTGACAATTACATCAGAATAGACATTTTGCTCCTAAAATGCCTATAACTCTGATATGGGGATACAGGGATATTTATAGGAGTATTGATGGAACAGAATATATTCTCAGTCATGCCTACAGCTGGATGGTCCAATGCCAAGCTGCTGGTTGTAGGTCTTAGTTACACGGATTTTTGCCAAGCACCAAGATGTCCAATTTGACACCAAAAATGTTCCAATTCAAGGCCAAAAGATTACAATATCTGGACCTGCTATTTCAGGATCCTCTCCACTGGGTTTGTGGGTGGTGTTAAACCTGTCAGATCCCATGTGTCCTGGAACCCACAATGCATTTACTCTGGTTTCCAGTGATGGTGAACACTGCCCTGGAAGTGCAGCAGTATTCTGTCCTCAGCTGCTGCTTTTCCTTGAGCATAGTTAAGGAAAATCAGCCTCTAGAACTGTATTTGCAGGTCCAAATTAATTTGCAAGATAAGTTGGGAAATTTAGAGAATCATTCCAGTGCTCTGAGGGAAGGTGAAGAAAATCCATGATGCCATAATGTTAAAGCAAGTGACAGCCCTTTTCAAGGGGAAAGGAATTTTTACACCACCTATGTATGCACCCTGTAAAATTCAGATATTTAGTAGAAAATGATCTTTAAACCTCGCCAGTATTTTAGTCTTTTGAATTACTTCTCTTCAACCTCTATCTTCGGTACTACTAATGCTGGGATTAACTCCTTGTGACTCTGAATATGCAGCAGTGATCCAGAGTGCTGTAGGGAGTCTTAGTTGATTAAAAGAGTTGGTGTAGAGCTGTGGAATAAAGGGAGCATTCAATGTGCTTCTCTCCTTTTGCCTGTTCCAGAGAGGAAGGCTAAAATTCCTTTAGTTCTTAAGACATTAGAGTGTGTGTAAATGGCCAACTTGGAAGGCTTCATTCAGGTTAAGGAAATGGGATTAACAATAGCAAATATGATTTGATAATATGTTTCTCTTCATGAACTCTATGCTATTTAGGCATCTAGTTGTTCTGTGATTACTGTGCCAGGATTGTGACTGTGTTCTTACCAGCATCTGACTATGCAGGTGTGTCCTCTCCTCCTGAGTGAAAAGCTTGGTACTATCATCCCTGTCCAATCCTCCTTGCCCTCAACATGGAATAAAGGGGAAAAGTTAATTCTCCTCTTCTTTGCAACATCCTTTTGCATACTGGAAGGCTATTTCACATCTCTCTTCTGTCTTCCTAACATTAAAAACCAAGTCCATTCACCCTCTGATTGATCTTATTGGGACCATGTTTCCTAAAACTCTGATCCTTCTTAATTGTAGTCTCCAGATGATTTCTTATTAGGGTATATCTTTTTTTTGTGAAGGGTGAGCCTCAGAAACAGATACTGCTTCAGATGAGAAATAAGAGGAGAACTCAGGCTTGACTCTGGGAGGAGATTTCCATCAACCATCAGTAATTTGGTGAAGACTCACCTCTGCGATGCTGTTGATGAGCACATCAGGCGAGGGAGGCTACGGGGGTCTTTGGCTATTTTTTTAGGTGTGTGAATCTCTTTGCTGAGGGTGATTTAACACTTTTGCTGCCTTGATCTGGTAGCTAAGATCTGTTACACAATAAAATCTTAATACCATGAGTCTCATCTTGATTCTGGACGTGAGCTGATTTCTCTCTCATACTCTGGTGATGTCCTTCTTCAAACAACATATTTGATCAATACAAATGTTGATAGATTCAGAAGATTTTCCCTAGGAGATGGTAGACTTGTGAGGTTGTGATGACTGAAGTTTCACACTTTGGGGGATCTGGGAGGATGTCATTAGGGCACCATCAATTTTATTCAGGACTAGTGGACTAGGAACTAACTCCTTACTCTGCATAAGCAAGTGCTTGGCTTTTGGCCCGTGATTAGTACCTGGCAAGTTGGTAAGACCATGGACATGCTTAGAGCTCAGTATACACTTGGATAGTAGTGCTTTGCAGATTAGGACTTGAGTTCCAGATCATCTGGAATCTTGTACTTCTTGCTGTTTCTAAACATATAGTAGTGCAAGACTGGGCTTTCACTGTTCTCTGAGGGGTCATCTTGCACAGAATACATACAGGAAAGTGTGGTGGTATGGATGTAATGTTTGTATCAAGTAACACTTTCACAGAAAACAGTAGAATTCAATTTGTTATGGAAAACCTGTTTCCTGTGTGATGAACTATTTTCCTTCCTCAAGTGGAAGTTGGAGTTGTGTTGTTTACCTTTGTGCTATTTTTATATGCTTTCAGCTGTGATGTTCATTTTAACAATACTGTAAAATACTTGCTATTAATATTTCTATTTTATAAGAGTCCTGTGTGTTCCATCTCGCCACATGAATTCTGTGAAAATCAGCAGAACTTAATTGGCTTGGTTTGTTTAAGTCAGTGGTAGATGTTCTGCCTTTGCTTGTACTTCATTTTGATTTTCAGTTTTATTTCCCTGCTGCTCTTATGTTCTTGGCTTTGTTAGGACATAGTGCAATACATTCAGATGAACACATTTATAGCCAGCATCATGTCTGCTACAATTGAATTATATTATATCTAAAATAAGTTCCAAAATGTGTTCATGCCTTTACTCAACCGACAATTTGAGCTATTGGCTTACTGTGTCATCAAAACTTGCTTCATGATTATTTGCTATGCTTAAATTAGTCTTCATTTTTCCCCCTGGATTAAAATTCCATGTGGTTGCTGATGACTGCATTTTAATACAGTCTGGTCTGGAGTCCTTTTATACAAGGCCATCTACAAACAAGTCCTAAGATACTATGGTTTCTGCCTGAGATTCCTGATTCAGTAAATACTTCAGCTTTGTGTGTGTCAAGACACTGACTGTCACAGCTGTTGAGCTTGCTGATGTAGAGAAGGTCTGTACAGGGAGAAGATATAACCTGGGGGTGCTGTGTAACATACTCTGGCCAGTTTTTCCTCACAGAGAAGTATTTGTACCCATACGAGTCTAATGAGTGATAGTATCTGCACAAACAAAAAGCTGCTAAAATATGTGAATATCTGTTTGAAGGGTTGGGATTTGGAAATGTAACCTCTGACAGGGGCTCTGCGACCAGTTAAATACAATGTGTTTTGGGGCTCATGGATTTTCATAAACTCTTGATAATCAAGCCTTGGAAGTAAAAATATTCGAAATAAACATTTTCATTGGAGTGACACTGCATGTTCCTCATGTAACTGGAGACACTCAGTCTGCTGTTGCTGTCTACATGTCTGATAATTTATACTGATGTTGAGAAGTGGGACTTGTGTGTGTCTCCTGCATTATCTCCCGCTGACAGTTATTCAGTTATCTATCCTTATATGCTGATATTTTAACAGCTCTAGTGCAGAAACTTAAATGAAGTCTTTGTGAAGGATTTGGAGGTAATTAAGAGGAAAGTAATGCAGAGGAATAGGACAGGAATGAGAAGTTGACAGTAGGGAAACTTCTCATTGGAATCTTGCTTAGTCTTGCTGACTGTGATGCTCAGATACTGAGACAACATCTGAAGGGAATAAAAGGGTTAAAGTTCTCTGTTGTTACTACATAGATCTTATTCAAAGTGTGGCTGACTGCTAGGGTTCCTCTGCAATTTGAAAGTGCTCTAGGCTTCAAGTCAGATTTGTTGGCTATCATAGGAAGAGGGATTTTTGGCCTTTATGAATGAGTTACTACACCTCATCTATTAGCAGTGATATGAATCCCAAGCACTTTCTAGTATTTATCACATGCTTATTCTAAAGGGATGATTTCTTTGTGCCTGGCTGCAGATTTAGTATCACTTATTCCAAAAACCAGGCACTTTTTAAAACCATAAATATCCTTAGAAAATAACCATAGGAAAACATTTGGGGGACATAAAATATAAAATCACGTTGTCATTATTTTACAGCATTTTTCTGCCAGTTTTATTACTCTGATAGAGCTTGTTCCTCTTGTAGACTCTGAGTGTAAATAGAGTGGAATCAACAGATATAATTCAGTAGAAATTTCTCGTAATTCAGATAATGTAAATATAACTAATGCTAATTTACATTTACAACCATATATTTATAAGCATCAGTTTAGAAAGAGTAAATATAAAATCTAAGTACTGCATTGCTTTCAAGCCTCTACTAATTTTCTGAAAAAGTGTCTACATTGATATTTTTTCACTTTCAGCAAAAGATTGGGCATTTTTGTGTATGATACATGTTTTTTTCCCAGCTTGCTTATTTGTAAAATGCAAGCCTAGTTAAAATCTTACTGTTGAAGGCTAATAATACAGAAACTTCTGTGTAACTTAAAATGCTTTGCAAATAAGTTTTAGCATTGTTCTAGTTTATTTGTGATATGCCATTGCTGCAGAAGTGTCTTTTGGAACAAAATAAGGATGGTAAGATCATAGATTTAATGGTACAGACTAATAACTTTTAGTGTATCCAAGAACGGGCACTACTTTGAGAAAGCAAAAGTAGCTCGTAGCCCTTGTAAACCTGCATTCCAGTCCTTGGACTAGCATGGACATTTTTTGACTCTTGGCGTGTATTACTTGGGCCCTATATTTGCAAAACAGAGGTTGAAATTAATGAGACACAGATCCACATGACCAACTGCATAGGGAATTGTTTCTGGTTACAACATCCTGCATTACAGGGAAAAACCTGCAAAAGTGCACAGACCTCCTTTTGACAGGCTACTTGCAAAATTTGGATATGATAATGGCTATATCTGTATGATGGCTTACACTCTTCCTGAACTTAAGGAGCCTTAAAGTGTCTTATGGCCACTCAGGGAAATCCCTCTGTTCTCTGCAAGTTTCATTGTACTGCCTTCTCTCTTCCTGCCTGTGAACATGAGGATGGTGCTCGAGATGTGGAGCTGCAGTCCACAGAGAATTTTGTTGTGTGTAAAATGTAGGCAGGAAGGAAGTACTGAGTAGGAGCTTCCCTGATCATCCTGGGTCTGTGGGGAGATTGCTGTGGCAGTGCTGATATTGCTCTGTTCCTCAAGGACAAACACTGCTCCCCACTGCTGGCCAGAAGCCCAAGGGGAGCATAGCTGGTGAGGGAGTGTGACTGAATCTGCACTTCGGGAAGTTAATCACTAGAACAATTTGGGAATCTGATTTGTATGTTTGTTTTATTAATTCTTTTCCTGAAAGAACCCTCTAAACCTGAAATTACTTGTATATACTTAAGTGTCTTCTTTTAAAAGATACATCTCTATTAGCAGTTCATTGTGTCAGTATGAGAAGTAAGGAGGGTGCATTATCAATACTAGAGAATCCAGGATCTTCTACTTATTTGGACTCATGTAGTATATAATGTAAGACCTAGAAAAAAATTCATAGCCTTGATTGAGAGCTCAAGGTTAATTATTTAAAGACATGTCCAAGTAGATGCAGTCAGTGTTTTGATCTGTGGCTGCTGTTTGTACTGGGAAAGAAAGGATAAAATTGGGTGAGTAGTCAGCATTTCAGCAAATCTCTTCGCTTGTGAAATGGCATTGCTAAATATGCTTTTCAGTGCTCCCTTTGTAATTTTGTAAAGATCAGGCTGATACAGCAATACGTGGATCTCCAGGAGGCACGATGTTTCTGTTATGAAAGAGTAGATCAGAACAAATGTAATTCCTCAACTTGCCCCCTGAAATGGTAGTAATTTTATTTTTAGGGGTCTTGGCACCCTGTGCTCTTGAAATGTACAGGAAGTAAAACTGCCCTACCTCCAGTTTTGTCAATTCTGGCTGTTTGTAGTGTGTATGCTCCCCATTTGTGTTAGGTCAAGAGCAGAATAGGTCCTTGCCTGAATGTGTAAGGTGGATGCTGGTTGCTAATGCCTACATTCCTTGTTTTCATGTCAAGTCAAATGCTGGCCTTGTGTCAGCAGAGAGGCAGTGAGTGCTTTTCCTAAAATGACACGTAATTGTGTGTATCCATCCCCTGTGCAATGAAGACTGCTGAAGTGCTCTATTTACAGTGACTTCTCATAGCAGCCTTATGTGGTGCTACCTATGATTCTGTGGTGCTGTACTCCGTTGCCACCATGAAATCCATTTTATTTTAATGTGCATGGATTGCTGTAGCATTCAACCTTACACAGAATTAGGTTCTTTCTTTTTTTAGTTCAGAAATCACTTATATAACAGTGTAAAACTGCCCCGCACAACCTTATCCACTGTATCTGAATAATAGCCCAGATATTGCTGCTCTTCAAATCTTCAGTCATTTTTGCTGCGTAGCAAAGTATCATTCTTGCACTTAGCATATTGTCCAGTGACATTAGCTTATGTCCTACTGAAATGAGATATCAGAATGCTGGAATTTGTTCTGTTTGACCTGATGGGTCCCACAGATTTTCAGTATCTGCAAGGTTTCTTGGTATAGGTACTGCTTTACTTCATGCACTTATTTTCATTTGTAAACAGATAGCTGACTTTTATGGCAAATGCATTCTAGGTTCAAATGGAAAACTTGATAGTAATATTCATAGTAAGGGGTAGATATGCTTTCCAGATAGACTTTTGTAGTCCTTTTTTCACCCTTTTTTCCCTTGCACAAAATGACTTAATGGGACCCTCTGTTATTACTGTTCAGAAGCCAAAACTCAAAGCAAGAAGTTTCCGATTCTCATTGTGGCAGTGTGTCTGCTTAGCCCAGCTCTGAGAATTCATTACCCCACTATAAGTAAATGCCTTCTTTTTCTGTTATTGATTTTTTTTTTTTTTCCCCCTGCAGAGAATGCACTTAGCCTGTTTGCTGTCACTTCGAAATGTCAGAGATGCCATTTGGACATTACTTTTCAGGAAAACAATGACAGGTCAGGAAACCCATAGGTTTTAAAGAAGCACAGCTCTAGTACAGTCCAATGTATCTCAACATCTAAATGATATTAAGTACCAAGTGAGACAAAGAGACACATTTCACAGTAACAAAAAGGAAATGGCTGAGCCAGACTGTGCTTGCTGCTTGGATATGTCACATCTCGCCTATTTAAAGTTTTTTTTTTTAATTCCGTGTTCAGGTTGAAGGATAGTTCATGGCATAAATATTAGCTGTTGTCAGTAAATCAGAAGCACTCTGAAAATTATTACCATATGTATCTACTGTTTTTTGACTTGGAGTGACCCCCCTCTAACCTGAATAGGTTAATAAACATATAATTAATACAATCCTTACAAAGAATCAGAATGGCTAGGGTTGGAAGGGACGCTAAAGATCACCTATTTCCAACTCCCCTGCCATGGATAGGGACACCTCCCACTAGACCAGACTGCTCAAAGCCCTGTCCAACCTTGTTGGCTTTGTTATTTATTACTGTTTTCTTAAAATAAAGTACAGAGGTATGTAAACTTATATAGCAAGAGACAAGAAAAATTTTATATTCTCTAATTTTTATTTCTAGCAGGCTCCAGACAGATTTAATTGGATTATTAAAATTACAGTATACGGTGGTGCTAAAATTCCTGCTTTTTAGCTTGAGGGTAACCTTTGCATCTGCCACTAATTAAACATGTGCAGTCTGGTTGTGAACTCTCTGGCATCTGAATATCATGGCTCTCGTTTGTGGTATAGCACAATAACACTGTTGGTGTAAATGGTGGTCAGTCTTGCAGGGGAGCAGGTGACTGTGTGGGTCACAAGGGAACAGAGAACTAGGACTTGAATATTTCCTCTTTTTTTTTCTCTGGAGCAGGGGAGTTGTTGTTGCGCTGTCCCCAGGGGCACCTTTGGGAACAGGAGTGAGGAGCCTGCCGAGCCCTGCCGGCACTAGGTGGTGCTTTCGGCCCAGCAGTGAGGAGCTTGGCAGGCAGCAGCAGGACTGGAGAGCCTCTGGAGGCAGCTCCCTGACAGCCTTAGCCCTGGAGGGTGTGGGGTGCAGGATTAATGTAGCCTGCCACCTCTTTTAAAAACACTTTGGTGTCCTGGGCTTAAGTAGAGTTTCCTTCTGTCCTCCCCAGGATGATACTCCTGGCTGTTGTGCCTGTTGGCAGGTGAGGATCAGACTAAAGGGCATTGTGATCCTCTGAAGATGATCCTTCTGTTTTCTCTGGGAGTTGTGGGAGTGCCTCTAGAATTGCTACCTGCTTTGTTTTGTTGATCTCTCTGACCTCTTAGATCACACTTCCTTTTCAGACAACTGATTGTAAGCTGATTTCTCCTTGTCCTGGTTTTGGCTGGGATAAAATTAGTTTTCCTTATAGTAGCCAGTATGGGGCTGTGTTTTGGACTTTTTCTGGAAACAGTGTTGATAATACAGGGGTGTTTTAGTTTTTGCTGAGCAGTGCTTACACAGACTTGAGGCCTTTTCTAATTCTTGTACTGCCCTATCAGTGAGTGGTGGGGTGCAGAAGGAGCTTGGAGGGGACACAGCTGGGACAGCTGACCCCAACTGACCAAAGGGACATTCCATACCATATGACATCTCTCTTTGCATATAAAATGAGGAGAAGGAGAAAGGAGGGGAATGTTCAGAGGGATGGTGTTTGTCTTAAGTAACCATCACATATGATGAAGACCTGCTGGCCTGTGGGCAGTGGTGAATGAATTCCTTGTTTTCCTTTGCTTTTGTGCACAGCTTTTGTTTTCCCTATTAAACTGACTTTATTTCAACCCAGGACTTTTCTCACTTTTACCCTCCCAATTCTCTCCCCCACCCCACTGGGGGGAAGTGAGTGGCTGTCTGGGGCTGATTTACCAGCTGGGGTTAAACTACAACACTTAAAAGGCTTTTCACATTTTCAAATTGAAAATTTAAAGTAGTTTGGGCTAGTTAAAAAGTGTGGTTCCAGTGGGCTTTGATCTTCCACTGAGACCTGCTGCCCAGACAACAGAGGTCTGACTTGGAGTAATTCAATATTCATTGCAGGTAGCAAATCAGTTATACTAACATCTACTTGTCAAAGAAAACAGTTTAAAAAACTTATGTTCATCTATAAAGAAAGTAAAACTATTGAAATTATGGGTGGACTTGCAGCCTGAACACAGCAACCTCCAGCTGCAAGTCTGTCATGAGTGACAGTGCCATGCACATCTTCTCAGTGAAGGCAAACTGGTAATGCAGTGGTGTCAAGACTCCCTTTTACTTACACCGTAAGCTGTAGAAGCCACAAATATGACAGCTTTCACTTTAGTACTAGCATATGGCTGCTGGTTCACTTTCACCTCTTATTTTGCCATCTGTGTTTGAGGCCATCAATCATGATTCAATTTTTAGAAACAGAAGTAATCTAAGAGTGAAAAATGTGTGCTTTGACCCCCAGTATGCAACGCCAAGCTGATATGTGTAGCCCTGGGAGAGATGCCCGGGGCTTTGCTGTTCCAGCCAAGGACTTTGAGTGTCCCTCGAGTATTATTTGAGAGTGTTAAGCCAGGAGCATCCTTCAGAGGAATCTGGTTTTCCAGGAGCCAATAACCTGCTGAAATTCAGGCCCCACAAATGTGCTTGAAATCAGGTGCTGAAGTTGATGCCTTAAAAATCTCAGATGTGCTGTTTTCATTTTGTAGTATGTTTCAAAATTATCAGATTTTGTTTCTGCTAGGAGCAGAAACTCATCTCATTTGCATTTTTTTAAAATTGATTTGAAAGTAGTCTCAGCCTCTTCAGGTTTTATTTTCTCCTTTGTGTGAGAAGAGTCAACTGCTCAGGCTCAGAGTTTGAAATTTATCCTGACTGGCTAATACTTCTGTTTTTGGAGAGCAAAAGTGTTTCCCTCCATGAGTGGCTTCTGTCACTCTTCAAGTGAGTCATGAACCAGCATCAAAAAGTGCTTTTGGTAAATACCTGAGTATAAAAATGCATTTATCATATGTATTCATACTTCAGTAATTTAATGGAAAGAAATAGTAAGAATTATGCCATGAAAGATTAAGTGGTGTGCTTCTAAACATGGATAGGTGTTCTTGTCACTTGTTTAGCTCTATCAAAGGTAATTACTTTTCAAAATCTTTTCAGTGTCTTTAAACCCTTGTCTTTTTAACCAAAGGCTAAAATAGCTAGTGAGTGCCACTAGGAAATGAGTGTCCAGGTAGGGAGCAATTATGTATATGAGTTGTTCCAAGAAGTAGGTGGGTGTTCACAGCATTTGTGAAGAGTTTGAAGTCTGATTTGTCTCTGGCCATGTGCAGACAGGTCACTGTATGGCATTAACAGCAAAGCACAGCTTGGAATTCAAAGAGAGGATGTCTGCTTGTCTAGTCCCATGGCATCTGCTTGTGAGAAAATCCCTTTTAACCTTTTAGTGGCTATAGAAAAAAGACAAAACCCCTGAATTTCTTGGGAGCAGATGAGAATTTTTACATGGGGAGGAGGGGAAATCTGTTTGAAAGCTTTTGAAGTCCTGGTATGAGAGATGACTGTCTAACCTTTGTCTGCAAAGGCATTGAGAAGAAAGTGAGCCAAAGTGACAGTTGCTAGAATCTTGTCTGTCTTTTCTGAAACCAAGACAAATGAAACCAGTGAAAGAAGAGGGACAGAAAGGAAAAGCCAAAGGGAGAAAATGGAGTGTCTGTCTGGGGCACAGGCTCTCTGATACAGCCTGCCTGCTGGAGGGGGGCTGGTGCTGATGATGTTCTTGGCAGCCTCCACAAGGCATGGCAGCAGCAGTGCTGGTGTGCCAGAGGCACAGCTCTGGGCTGCCTCTGAGGTCACAATCTTTCCCAGCCAGGGTGAGAAAGCCAGTCTTGGTCAGATTAGCTGGTCTTCTGTGATCTTTAAAAGAGGGAACTAGAGGAAGAAGTAAGAAAGAATTGGTACTTTGGAGGGATGGCATGTCTGCATGAGTACATATCTCCTATGACAAGTTGTACTAGAGGTCTGCTGACAGCTGGTGGAGGTGGAATGATATCTGGGTCAGTCTGTGGCCTGACTATGGGATGTTGTATTGGGTGTTTCTGAGATGGAGTCCATTTCCCCACAGCAGCCCTTACAGTGCTGTGTTTGCGTTGGTACCTACAGCTTATTCTCTTCCCTCTGCCTGGCTGGGAAGGTGGGGCAGATAGAATGACTGAGTGGGCATCCAGCTGAGGTCAACCCATTACCTGGATGCCAGGTGCCCACTAAAACTGCTCTCTCACTCCCCTCTGCAAAGAGACAGAGGAGAGAAAATATAATTAAGGGTTTCATGAGTTGAGATAAGGACCATAAGAGATCCCTTACTGATTAACATTATGGGCAGACAGGCTCTAAGTGGGGATATTACATTTATTGCTAACAAAATCAGAGTTTAAGAACGAGAAGTAAAATAAATCTTAAAGACACATTGCCCCTACCTGCCTCCTTCCAAATTCTACCTCCCCCCCAGGCAGTGTGGAGAGATGGGGAATGGAGGTTACAGTCAGTTGTTGTTTTGTGCCACTGCTCAGAGAAAGGCGGGCTTCCCCTGTTTCTTATGGGGTCCCTTCCACAGGAAACAGTCCTTCACGAACTTCTCCAGTGGGAGTCCATCCCACAGGCAACAGTTCTTCAGACACTGCTGACACATGAGTCACTTTTCCACAGGGTGCAGTACTTTGGACAGGCTGCTCCATCATGATCCCTAACAGGCCACAAGTCCTACCAGGAAAACCTGCTCCGGCGTGGGCTCCTCTCCCCACGGGTCACCAGGTCCCTGCCAGGGCCCTGCTCTAACAATGGCCTCCCATGGGATCACACCCTCCTTCCACCATCTACCTGATCCAGTGTGGGCTCTTCCATGGGCTGCAGGTGGATCTCTGCATCCCTGTGGTCCTCCGTGGGCTGCAGGGGCACAGCTGCTCCACCATGGTCGGCACCATGGGCTGCAGGGGAACCTCAGCTCCGGTGCCTGGAGCACCTCCTGCCCCTCCTTCTGCACTGACCTTGTGTCTGCAGTGTTGTTCACATGTTCTCACTCTGCTTTTTGGCCATCTTTGTCTGCCCCTTAGCTTTTTTTTTCTTCCTTCTTAAATATGTTATCACAGAGGTGTTACTATCACTCCTGATGAATTCAACCTTGGCCAAGGCAGGTCCATCCTGGAGCCGGCTGGCATTGGCTCTACTAGACATGGGAGAAGCTTCCAGCAGCTTCTCAAAGAAGCCTTCCCTATAGTCCCTTCCCTACTACCAAAACCTGGCCACAGAAACCCAATACAGATGTCTTTAGTGACTAGGATGAGAAGATGATGTAGTAAATCTTTGATTNTGAGATGGAATCCATTTCCCCACAGCAGCCCTTACAGTGCTGTTCTTTGCATCGGTACCTACAGCTTATTCTCTTCCCTCTGCCTGGCTGGGAAGGTGGGGCAGATAGAATGACTGAGTGGGCATCCAGCTGAGGTCAACCCAGTACCTGGATGCCAGGTACCCACTAAAACTGCTCTCTCACTCCTCTCTGCAAAGAGACAGAGGAGAGAAAATATAATTGAGGGTTTCATGAGTTGAGATAAGGACCATAAGAGATCCCTTACTGATTAACATCATGGGCAGACAGGCTCCAAGTGGGGATATTACATTTATTGCTAACAAAATCAGAGTTTAAGAATGAGAAGTAAAATAAATCTTAAAGACACATTGCCCCTACCTGCCTCCTTCCAAATTCTACCTGGGATGAGAAGATGATGTAGTAAATCTTTGATTTCTGTGAGTAAAGGAGAGGCAAACAGTGATTAAAAACTGCTTCTCTGAATGATTTGGTACAGCCTGTTTTTCACTCAAGCATTACTTTGTGTTTCCCAAAAGCCCCCTTAAAACTGGGATGGGCCCAGAAGTTGGTTTTGGTTAGCAATGAGGTCTAATATCTGATTCCCAAATTATAGTCTCTGAATTTTCATTCCCTTATATTTTATGTTTCCAGGGGCCATATTAATATAATGTAGAAATAAACCTTTTGACTACACTAATTTGATCATCTGATTTGCTTTACATAAGTTCTGCGGTACTCACTTGTTGCAATTATCTGTGATGCTCTAGGAAATAGTTTTTGTTTTCAATGCTACAGCTGCTACACTTTATTTTTGCAACAGCAGAAGAGATTTTGTTTAAACAATATTTTTGATTCACCTCATTTACTCTTTACTTCCACCAATTTCTCCCTGTTGCATGTGAAGCACAGTAACTCAATTTAGCTAAAAGTTGTCATTCAAGAAGTATGCTGCTTTCTAGTGCTGGTCCTAATTTGCATTATTCCTTGGGACAAGCTTTTTCCAGTAGATAATTACCCTCACTGTGAAAAATGCTTTATCTGTAATCTGAATAATCTGAGTTAATTTGGCCTGTTGGTTTTTGTTGTATTTATCTTTTCCAGATGGAGAAAACAACCCTTAATTCCTTAATATCATTCTTGAGAAGAGACTGTTTTGATACTGGGGGGCTAAGGGTTGTTATTTTCCTGAGAAATAGGGGTGGGACTGGAATGTGGAGGGTGAGGGCTCCTGCTCAGTGCAGTGCTTCAGCTGTATCTCCTGAGGGGGAGGTAGAGGCACATTGCAAGGTCCACCCACTTTTGCCTTTTATCCCTGCTTGCCATAATTAGTTTTTATATTAAAATTGCAGTAGATAGTAACCCAAATATGCCTGAACTTACCTGAACCTCAGCCTTCCAGCAGGCTGGTTCTCATCATAATCTTTGCAGGTAGGTATACCTCGTAGAAAGTTCAGAGACGGAGTCTTGTGTTGGTCCCTGATATTTGAATTTTTTCATCACTGAAATTTGGCCGTGTTTTTTCCTTTGTGCTTGCAAAGAGATCTCCTGCTAACAGTTGTGCCTCATTTGGCCTCCATCTGACTCTTCCTAATGATATGTGCAAAAAATCATGGCTAAGTGCAGGTGATTAGTTAACGGAAGTAAATTAATTNGACTGGAATGTGGAGGGTGAGGGCTCCTGCTCAGTGCAGTGCTTCAGCTGTATCTCCTGAGGGGGAGGTAGAGGCACATTGCAAGGTCCACCCACTTTTGCCTTTTATCCCTGCTTGCCATAATTAGTTTTTATATTAAAATTGCAGTAGGTAGTAACCCAAATATGCCTGAACTTACCTGAACCTCAGCCTTCCAGCAGGCTAGTTCTCATCATAAACTTTGCAGGTAGGTATACCTCGTAGAAAGTTCAGAGACGGAGTCTTGTGTTGATCACTGATATTTGAACTTTTTCATCACTGAAATTTGGCCGTGTTTTTTCCTTTGTGCTTGCAAAGAGATCTCCTGCTAACAGTTGTGCCTCATTTGGCCTCCATCTGACTCTTCCTAATGATATGTGCAAAAAATCATGGCTAAGTGCAGGTGATTAGTTAACGGAAGTAAATTAATTTTTTTATGTACATTCAGGAAAAGATCACACTACTGATAGTGCTCCTTTTTTATTGCATTACTAACAATTGCTTGTTGCACTATATACATATTGCTTCTCTGCTGTGAAATGCTGTTTAAACACCTAGTCACATCCTGTGAAGACAAGGAGTTTTCTATTTTTTTCTAGGGTCAGATGAATTTACTTTCTGAAATTAGGCTTAGATTTAAGCGCAGCTGAGTCGATCTGAGTGCAGCCCTGATTATCTCAAGGGGTTAAACTAAGACTTCTAGAGGAGGTGGTTATAATCTCTGTAGAACCTGTGAAATCTGGGGATGTTTCCTTCTACAAAAGGAATACAACTTTCTGGAAAGTTTATTGCTGACTTTGAGGCACTCCTTTGCCCTTGCCTGTGAGGGAGCTGCTCCACAAGGCAGGGGATGAGCTGGGAGCCAAGGAAGACCCCAGGACCTTCACTGGCCAGAGTGTAGCCCCACAGGATATGACTGCAGGGTGGACAGAGAAGGGAGCTGATAACAGGGTCCAGCAGTTGGTGCACAAGGATGAGCCTCACTGGGGTCCATCTAGGCCATCAGCAGCAGGAGAGTGGAGCAGCAGGGTGGGGAGAGAGAGGTGGATGACTTTGAGGTAGATCCGGGGTCTATTGTAGGAGACGGGGACGAATAACAATAACACATCTCAGGTTAGGAGTGGGAGCGCAGTCCGAGTTGATTCAGAGCTTCTGCACTCTGGGCAGAGGTTTGGTTGGGGGGTCCCAGGTGAGGATGGTCATGGTGACTGAGAGCCTTCGAGTGCACTCAGGGCTCTGACCCTGTTTAGTTGCACTCTTTGTGTATGTACATGTGTGTAGGGAAATGTTTTCATTAGGTCAATTTATTGTGACTGTTTTTGGGATGGCATTTAAGAAAAGAGAAATCATTTGAAAAGATCTAAATAGATAAAGGCTCTTTCTTCCTGCATGGAAGGCATGCAGATCATGCTGTCCAACTCCCAGGTACACTTTGCCCACCTCTTGTGGGTCAGGTGCTGACTGCAGCCACCGAACTCCCTGGCTGGCACAGTATTAGCAAGGTGGGTATTGGAACCACATAGAAAAAGAGAGACTCAGTGCGGAACTATGTGAAAGAGATAGCATTTTGAGGAAAATGAATCTCTCAGTCTAGGAATACAGATGGAGAAGAAATAGTGTTTGAAGTCAGGTGGAAAAAAGGAGGGTATATTCAGTGCAGAAATATTAATTTGGCTAATAATTACAGTGGGTGTGTTTTATACTGCCTCTTACTCTTTAATTTATTGTTTGCAATTACAAGCTGTGGTTAACAATTCTGTGTTATTTTGCACTCATGATTCAAACCAGAGCAATGGGCTTGCTTTTGTGGAGTCTGATGGAAGAGGTAATTTGGGTCATCTGTATTTCAAAGAATGAAGTACAAGTAAGGAAGGCACAAAGCCATTTTGGTTATCACTGATAAAATTTACTCCCGTATAGAAATAATTACTGGTTTCCACCTACATCTTTTAGGGCCTAAACTAACTACTGTGTTAGCAGACTGCAGGTTGAGTTCAAAAGACTAGTGCTCATGCAGCTGATTCTAGAGGGAAGGACTAATGAAACTCAAAGGCAGTGAAAAGGAAGGAATTTTTAGGATTATGTTGCCACAAACACTTGACATGAGCAGATTCTCAAATGAATGGCTCCTGCAGATTATTGCTAGCTTCTCATTTTGGTTTGTCAGCCATTTTCAACAACAGGTAAAACGTTGTTGCTTGCTGTCCTTTGGCATAGTCACTGCCAGGCAGGTTACTGCTTGTTTTCAGCTCCCCAGTAAGTATCTGCTGAACCTTAGTGACATTCTAAGATTTTACACGGTCACTGCCAATTAATGAGGCAAGAAATAAACACCAAGCTTTGCTGCTGAAGGGACAACATATGCTGCAAAAGCAAGGAGCAGAGAAAAGGTACAACAGAAGCAGCAAATATCCAGAGGAGCATTTAGTATAAAATAAACTCTTTATGGCTGATGTCGTCATGCAGCTCTCAGCAGGTTATGTTTAGGGTTTCAGGATGAAGGGAATAACAGCAGGCACATGGGGTGCTCCATTTCAATGTCACATCTACATGTGACACGCAGGGTAAACGTTCCTCAAGAATCCAACACTACCTCTTAGTTATGGAGGGCTTCATTTGAAAATGGTAATGTACCACCAACATGGATCAACAGTTGTGAACACTTTAACTTAAATTAACTCACAATATTCTGTGAATCTGTGATTCTGTAACCTGGGAAAGGGTAGAATACTGTGGTAACTTCAGAGCTATTTTAGACTCCTGGGTAAACACCATTTAGATTTGTGTAAATTTGTAGGAGATATTTTGACAAAAGTATTATTTACCCAAGTTAATATGTGCTTATTTTGGTGCATGCTCTGTGTGTTTGATCAGTCTGGATACTGTTTACTTAGACTCTACCCCTAATGATTTCAAGACATCTAGACCAGTGGATGTAGTATATTTTCAGCTTGAACTCTGACTCAGATATAAGACAGTGCTAATGGATTGAAATCATCTAACACTTGGTTATTTTTTTCTGCATCTATTCCTCTTTTTGTTGGCTAAACTAATTTTGGACTGATTGCAGCAGGACTAGAATGAGGGCTGGTAGAAGAGTGCTCCTTTGAATGACTCTGCTTTGTATAATTTATTGCTTTTCAAATGTGTGCATGTGAGAGATGAAAAGGAAATGCTCAGTGGGCTGCTTCACTGCTTGGTTTGCATAGAGAAGAATTCAGTTCAAAAGGAACAGGTATACTCAGCCTTATAGCTAAAGCATCCAGCATTAGCAAGTGATGGCAGGTAGGGAATCAGCAAATGTTTATCTACCATAATTAGTAGGTACTAATTTCTACCGTATTAATTAGTCATATCTTTGTTTATTCTCTCTATTTACATGATCAGACAAATCACAGTAGATCTTACTGTTCCTGCTTAAGGCTGTGTCAATATCCAGCAATGAGACGCCAAATGTACGTTGCCTTGCAGGATGTAATTATATTAAAAATAGCTGTCAGAGCTGCCTCTTAACGAGCCTTCTTGTTGTTGTCGACATAGTGGCTGGTGCTCAGGTTTCTCAGAGCATAACACTGCAAGGGGTTGTTCTTGTATACAATGGCAGCTTTCACAAGTGGAGAAACCCTGAGCTGCTTCACAGCGCTGAATGTTTGGAACAACTTTTTGATGATCAATATGACTTCATGCTCACTGCTGTTAACTTCTATGTGGTGTCTTTAACCTCCACGAAGATGTGAGTGAGAGAGACTAAACACAGGAAAAGAGTCAAATATAAGTCAGTGTCAGATAAACAATGGGACAAATCTCACTCTGACAACCCTTTGGCTCACAAGAAAACGAAGCAGTTACCTAACTGTGTAGCTGTCAACTAATGTAATAAATAGCTAGCAAAACAGTTCTGTAGTCTTCTGAGCCTCAGCAGAGGGGATGACATGTCATAGCATGTGCTGGAGCAATTAGGCACTTGCTGCACTGAGCCCTGCCGTCAGGCACTGAACTGTGAGGTTGGTGGATGCATCTGAGGCCTCTCTCTGGCTAATGAGAGGAAGACCACACAGTGAATGTGGAGGCAGTGCTGCACTGGCTGTAGGTCAGGTGCCACAGCTGTAGCTCTGTGATACTGATATGGCTTCAGCTCCTTGGGAACCCCAGCTTTGAGGCAGACTCAAATGGGATGTTGGAGCAGCTTATTTAAAATAGTGTCTTGAGTTCTTGATTGAAAACATCACATTAGTTGTCCCTATACTCTGCACATAGTATGACTGCCTGGTTCCTTATACTGTGCTCCTTGAGCTGAGTGGTGTGTTATACTTCAGATTGTGACATAAATGGGAAATGAGGCAGGTTGGAAGGTCCTGTTTGTTTTAATTCTGTGGCCAAAATAATACTGCTAGAGATAACCAGCATCAGCTTTTTGGTCCATGGTCTTTACAGCAGAAACACCAGTCTGACACCAGTCATTGGGTATACACTCAGATACCAGGATCATGCTGCTACTTGCCATCAGTTTTTCTTGAATGAAATCTTTCTTCTTTTCAAATTAATTTAGCCTACACCCAGGGATGCCTTTCAGCTCCTCTGAGTTAAGATTTCCCTGACAGTTCCTGCCAAAGCTCTCCTCAAACCCTTGAGTCTCTCCTACCAACTTTCTTAAAGTGCAGAACTGTCACTTTTCCTATACTTTTGAGGAATGTTGATAGGGCCATCGAGGATATCTTCAGACCTCCAGGTGGATACAGAGGAATGAAAGTGATGGGTAACCATTTATCAGGTGCTTGGGTCCTGCTGGAAGGATTTCCATATGCCATTGGGTACCTGCAGAAGAGGCAATGGGAGGCTATTACCCAGGGTTTAGTACCAGCTTGATAAGCCTAGTTTATTAGCAGAGCAAATTATCTCCCTTCTATCAGCCAGGCTGAAATGACTGCACCACTGGGCTTGTCTAACAGAAGCCTCCTCCCTTAGCTGAGCACAGTCCTGGTTCAACACTTAGTTTATTTAATAATAAGACAATCTTGCAGGCTTATAAGATGCCAGTCAATGCCCCATATATTTTGAGCATCATTCCACAGAGCATTCATTCCTCTGCTGCTCCTCTTCTCTCGAGCTTGTAGTATTCAGACACTAGAGGTCAGCCTCTCAAATTAAAAACTCACTGCCCAGTTTTAAATCCATGAGGAAATGTGGGACTTGGAATTTACCGCATTCATAAGCGACAGTGGAAATGCAGTGATCATAGAACTGCTGCATCATAGAATATCATGATATTGAGTCCAACTCCTGGCCTCTCACAGGACAGCCTCAACAATCACACCATGTCCCTGAGAAAATTGTCCACAGATTTGCTGAACTCTGGCAGGCTTGCTGCTGTGAGCACCTCCCTGGGAACACTATTCTAATACCCAATCACCCTCTGAATGAAGAATCTATTCCTAATATCCAACCTAACCCTCTCCTGAAACAACTTCAGGCCATTCCCTTGGGTTCTGTCACTGGTCACCAAAGAGACCAGTGTCTGCTCTTCCTCCCCCTTCGCAAGCAAGTTGCAACTGCAATGAGGTCTTCCTTCAGCCTCCTCTTCTCCAGGCTGAACAGACCAAGTGACCTCGGCTGCTTCTCATACAACTTTATCTCTAGACCCTTCACCATCTTTGTGGCCCTCCTTTGGATGCTATTCCAGGCTCAAACTGCACACAATTTTGGAATGACATCAGGCCAGGGAAAGGATTTTGTTCTTAAGTCAGTCTTCCTTGAGTGTTTGACTGATAGGGATTGAACAAGCTAGACAAACCTGAATTTTGGATAATAATCCACAGATGCTTGAAGTGTTGAGAGCTGAGACTGAATAAATAAAAGGCCCTGCTGTATTTTTCTCAGGACAGATAGTTCAGATTCTCCCTTTTGGCCTTCTTACATTCACAAGAATTTCCAAAAAAATCCTTACTTTATCATTACTCTGTAACACTAGCATTTCTATTTCAGTTTGAAAGGCTCTACACAAAGGTAAAGCCTTATGAGACAGAACTGACCTGTACTTCTCATCCTGAAGAACAACCACAAGGACTTTAAGGTGGCAGAAGCCACCTCACCTCATCATGCAACAATAGTTCAGGAGTCCACAGCAACACTACACAACACAGGAGGAAAGTAATAAGTAATTAGAAAATTAATCAGCACAATATTAGGACAACTACTAGAACAGAATTGCCCAGACTGAAAACGGGTTAGAACTCAAGGTGAGAAACCTCTTTTGACAAAATCAGTCATTAAGGTCTCAGATAGTTAAGTGCAGGGGAAGGGCAAGCCCTGCTGAACCCTGCCACCTACTATCCAGGCTCACTTTTGTCTATTTTGCTCAGTCCAGTGGAATTGCTGCCTTTGGGCATTTCCTTTGTTTGCTTATTTGCTTATTTTGCTGAATGGCTGTTTGCTCTCCAGCCATTACTCTCTCCCTCCTTTTTCCACCATTTGTCTCTTCCATCGCTGTTTTCATGCTCAATTAGCTCTCCATTCTCCATCCCTTTTCCCTAGGCAGGCATCACTGCACTACTTGCTTGGCTATAACACCCACATTTCCCTGTTGCCTCCAGCTCTTGTAGAGCTAGTGACTATAATGGACCATGGGAATATGCAGGTGAATCCCACCTCACCTCTGAGATGGAGAGACAAGCAGCAGATCTTCTGACAGCAATGTGAGAGCACATATGTCCTAGATGGTTATCCCAGTAACCATCAGATCAGCTCAGTGTTGGTGGCTGCTTCCTGGTGTAAAGTCTGCATGTTTAGTTTCATGAGCCAATGAAAATAAAGGTGGAAGAGAAAAAAGGTAAGGCTAAATGGAACTATTTTCATAAGCTACATGCATCTAAAATAAGATATGAGAGAAAGCATGGAGAATGGGTGAAAAATATTTTATCCTCAAACAGACTTAAAGAACATAATTGCAACTTCTAGATAAAAATAATGAAACACACAATATGTTTCTAACCCCCATATCTCAGTGGGGAAAAAAAAAATCAACACAAATCTACTGCAGACACATTAGCATACACTAGCTAAAGAAGCACCACTTGTTTTATTATAAGAAATTTGTATTTTTAGAAGGGTGGAAAATGTGTGGGCCTTTTTTTTTTTTTTCTCCTTTTTTAGTGCCTTCTTCCCTCATTTTACAAAATTTTATTACTTAAACTACACATTTGGGATCTGTATTGGAGATTGGAGGTATAAAAACACAACTTCAGTGAGGCCATAGTTTCTGAAATTCTCTGCAAAGGGGGATCTTGCTGAACTTGCCTGACACAAGGGACAAAAACAGCATAAGGCTGTCTCAAGCTCCACAAGATAGTACCTCGATAATCAGTTCTAGCACACACTGTGGGATCATCTAAGAAACAGCTGTGGAAGTAGAGGGAAAAGAAGACAGACAGTAAAGCACTACAGAGGACACTTCCTTCTTCCCTGCATAATTTAAGCTGTGTATTTATGAAACACAGTGAAGATCTAATTATGTTAGCTTGTAATGAACATTTAATTGCAATTATCCACAGTTTCAAGCTGGAGGGAACAATTATTTTCATTACTGCTAATTAATGTACAGGATGCTGTGTAAGATTCTGCCCCCCCCCCCCCCCCCCCCCCCAATTCTAACAAAGCAGCCTCACCCACTTCATTGGTTTCCTCTTTTAATGTGGCAGGTTTCAGCTCTGCCTTCTCTACTGCTCATGACAGTCTCATTCCACTTATTCTTTTGCTTTCATTAGTCCTTTGGAATTTTCAAACAGTGTAATTTCTATTTATATATTATTTATATATGTCACAAATACAGGAAAGTGCTACAGCATCTAAGCATTTTCTTAGCATAGGTGTGTAGTGCCACTAACTTCAATGGATTCCGTAGAACTGGATTACAAAGAATTTCATTTCAGTAAGTATTTTCCTGAAAATTGTATTTTCAATGTTTTAGGGGTATTTTTTGTTTTGTTTTTTTTTTTTTATTTCCACTCTCAAGCATGTAAAAGAAAAAAATGTTATTTTTGGCTGAGACATTTTTGTTCTCAAAATTATGATGGGAAAAAAAAATCATACATAAAAAGTAGTTGAATATAGGACTTTTTTCCCTGGAATTTGTTGTTGTACAACACATACAACTGCTGTCATGAAGACCATTTCCTTCATTTTCCCACTATTTTTATTATCTTCAAATTATTTTGGTGATCTGGCATCTTCACTGAATCAATTATCAGCTTTTTTTTTCTGCTGTCTTTTCCTGACAATCAAGAACTGAGACTATGGAGTCAGGTCCAGCTTCACATCTTTGATGTCTTCTTGGTAACGTTCCAAAATAGTCTGCTATATGATCATCCTGCAATTACCTTCTTATCACTCTTTGTCTTTGGGGTTGAGTAGGACTGTTTCTAATTCTTAGGAAAATTGATATGAATTTGGCTACCACACAATTCCCAACAGCTGTATTATTATAACAATAATTATAGTCTTTTACCAAACCTAGCACATTCTGAACACTCAATGCAGGCAGCACTGCTGACGATATTTCAGTTTGGCATTCCTTTAAAAAAAAAAAAATTGCATTTAAACTTGGCCTTTCCTGATTTGTGGCATAATGGTAGGCCATAATGGGGGAAAGCTTGCATTCCTCTTCTTTTTCATCTAGATTGTATAAACAGAAAGATTACAATGTCCAGAGAGCATTTGTGAGAAATATTAAAATCAATTGGAACAATCATAACTCAGACATATGCCTGGTACTATTTCAAGGCAAAAAGAGTCCAGGATTTTTAACCATATATGCCACAGTCTTACATGTTACTCTGCTATTCAATTTAATTAATGAAAAAAAACCCAGCAACAAATGGGAAGAACATAAACCTCAATTTTTCAATGATTAGACTCTAGTAATAAAGGATTAGGATGAAGTAAAAAGGGAGGGCATTACCTTTCCTTACAAATTCATCTGAAGCACGTGGTACTGCCCATTACTATTGGATATGGACATCAGAGTAAATGGAGCACACAGTTAATCCATCCAGTGTGACGATTCCCAATGTCTTCTGCTAGTCATTGCCAAGTAGGGGAAAGAAATATTGATCTCTGTCCTCATCCTCTGCAACAAAATCCAAGCATGTTCTTGCAAAAGAAATCTCACTACACTGAGCCCACAAAAATAATTATCATGTTTCTTATGGATATGAGCAACAGAAACAACCATCCCTGACATAATCCTATAATCTGTAATTCATAGTCTCTGCTACTCCATAAACTCTATATAGAAAAGTGCCAGACCTATTTTTCCATCTACAATGAGACCTTATGCAAATCATCAAGGCTGACACTGTTAAATAGGTTGGTGCTTGTCACATCTCAGGAAAGTGTATGGATATCCATACTGCTGTATGGATTTACTACCTTACTTCCAGGAGACATCAGGATCAGAGAAAACATTTCTCAGAGATGGTTCAGTTCACTCAGTCCAAGTACAATATACAGATTTAAGGAGTGTGTTTGTTTTCATAGAGTAGGACCAACCAATTTACAGCCATCCATATTTCAGGACAAACAAAAACCCTTGTGTGGAAACTAGCTCTATGCCTTTTCCCAGGGATTAAATTTTACCTTATGTGATAACCCCACAACAAATACCATAATGCAGCTTAATATAAAATGCAACTTTAATATTTTGTGTTTCTTTCCTACTCCATCTCCTACCTTGGCTTATGTTTGTTTGGAGTGTTTTTTCAAACTAGTTTCCCCACTGTTGACAGTAATGAATAAAGAAGCTGCAAAGATGCTCAAAAAGAGGTATTTTAAATCCTCCACGGCAATATACAGGTACACTAAAATAGCTCACAGAACTCAGGCTATTACCAGGAGGCATGTTTTAATGTGACAGATGCACAGCAGCTCATTTTCTCCAAAAGTGGGGAAGGGAGAGCAGGAACACCAAGTTCTATGAGCACTTTGTGACATCCCCAATTTATGTAATCCACAAGTTAATGAGAAAAAGAATATGTGCCTTCCTCTCGTGAAGTCCCAAGCAGCTAATATATGTCCCTCTTCTTATAGTGCTTTAATTAAAACAAAAAAACCCTACTACCTGAAGATGCCATTAGATTTCCCTGCAGCCTCTGAATAATGTTGATTTTTGTCCTTGGCAGCAGGTAAAGAAATAATGCATATTGTGAGGGTCAAACCTACTTCAAGAGGTCTTTTCTGCAATTTTTTCCCATAGATAATTCAGAAACCAGAACGTGTGAATTAAGGTCAGCAAATTGAGTGACAAGAAAAAAAAAAAAAAGGAAAATTAATCCATAAGCCATGTTGTTATAAGTCCTGCAGTGCAAGGCGGCAGCACATCCCTTGTCCTCAAAGCCTTAACACTAACACACACAAAACAACACAAGCAGAAAGACACTTTATACTTTGCCTGCCTGCCTGTTACTGTGCTGAAATACAACATACAAACCCACGTATTTGCCACCATATATTTATTGTGGTGACTACACACCTTCTGGTCAAATGGAAAGAGAAGCCCTGATGCACAGCCTGGAAAACAACATTATCTGTCCCATGTGAAAGCCTGTCATAAAGATACCTTCAGCTGCTAGAATTCTGGAATAAAGGAAATTTTGCAGCCCTGGACAGTGGAGCAGCTCATCAGCAGCTTCTGTGCCCAGCACAAGCCTGGTCCCTAGCAGAGGAGCACCTAGGGAAGCTTACTGTTCCAGTTTAAGATTCTGCTGTCTGCTCTTCCTCTCCATGGACAGAATGCACTGGACACCCAACCAGGCCTCAGCAGCCACCACACAAGTCACAGCATCTCAGTCTGCACAAAAAGGCAAGCAAGGCACTTTAAGAGGCAAGAGATTTTGAACCAAAGTAATTACCAAAAACACAGATGTGTTTCAGTATCATTGTGCTGCTCTGCATTGGGAGCAGCTTTGACATGAGTCAATCCTCAGAGAGGCAGGAGAAATTTATACTGATATTGCCCGATGTATAGTGTCCATAAAAGCCTTACAAAGTCCTGGCAGAATTTGGGTCATATTGTCCTACAAATTCATTAAACACTGCTGTGACTCAATTAGCAATTTAGCCCATAAAATCTGAGAGATCATTTTACCTACAGCATGTCTGTGAGGGGCAATAAATCTACTCCTTCTGACTCCAAATAACAGGAAAAAAAGATTTTTGTTTACTTTTCCCTTTTTTCTCCTTTATTGCAGAATAGCCTGAGAATAAAGGAGAAAGCAGCAACTTTAGACCAGTATCAGAGGGTATGTCAGATCAAGCAGCTTCTGAGGGAAACAGAATGACAGTTAAGATGACAAGAATTCCCTGACCTGTGTCACTCAGATCCCTTACATGGTTTTCATCATTTTTCATGTTTATTTTCATACATCCTAGAAATTCAGACCTCTGAAATTCCATGAATCTTAATTATAGGGTAATTCCTATTTTTGGAGGGACAACAGCAGAGCTTGTACTATTCACAAGCTTCAAGGCACTTAAAAGAAACTTGTATTCCTCAGGCATGTTAAACAACAGAGTTAGGAGGAGAAAAATGCAACATAGTGATGAGTTTAAAAGTAACTTGAAATAGTAGCAAGCAAAGGGAGTCTGTGGGAAACTCTTCTGGTTGCTACTCTCAAAATCTGATTACAAGACAAAAGGGACCATACTACATATGGCGTTAAGATTTTGCTGGTTGAATTAGTATCTTGCCCAACTAATTTTAAAATCACTAGTTATTATTGGTTATTACAACAACTGCAATAATACTAACAGTTATAGTCCACAATAATACAGAAACAGTATACAGTTAAAAGTGTTGCATAAAAAAGAAATCCCCTAAGTAATATCCATTATCTGCACCTTTTCTGTGGTATTGTATTTGCCCTTCCAGGGTCCATCTGTCTGATTGCTTCAGTTTTCCTCAAGCAGAGGATGAAAAGTCAAGAGAGAGATGACAAGTCACGAACATCCTGAAGTCACTGGTAAGAGTTCAATGTTCACAGTGTCAGTCCTTAGTCCTCACATCCACTAAGTTCATGTTTCCCTGAGAGAGTCTGCTTATATGATCTTTTTTTCCTTTGGTTCCCTATTATTTTTGGGGTTGGCGCTTTTTTTTTTTTTCCCCTTTGGATTTTTTGCCACTCTCTGTTTCTACCTAAAGACGAGGCAACTCTGCTGTAGTGACTGTTGACTACAACTTTCAACACCACCATGCCTTTTCACTCCACTACACAAATCTTTAGTTTTACAGATGGTTGCTTGCTATTACTACAAAGTAAAGCTAAACTGAAGCCAAATGATACCATGGACCATCACAATTTAAATCAGTAAACTCACAGAGTCCCTTGCACCACTGGGTCCATACAAACCTGCAGCCTTTAACTGGGAATGACAAAAATCACAGAATCACACAGAATCAAAGAATCATTTAGATTGGAAAAGACCTCCAAGATCATCAAATCCAACCTTTGACTTATCACTGTCGTGTCAACTAGACCACTAAGTGCCACATCCAGTCATTTCTTGAACACATTCAAGGATGGTGACTCTACCACCTCCCTGGGCAGCCCATTCCAATGCCTGACAACCCTTTCAGTGAAGAAATTCCTCATGACACCCAGCCTGAACCTTCTCTGGTGCAGTTTGAGGCTATGTCCTCTTGTCCTGCTGCTAGCTGCCTAAGACACTGATCCCCACCTTGCTACTACCTCCTTTCAGATGGTTGTAGACAGCAATAAAGGCACTCCTGAGCCCATCTATCCAGCCTGTCCAGATTCCTCTGTAGAGCCCTCCTACTCTCCAGCAGATCAACACTCCTACACAACTTGGTGTCATCTGTGAATTTACTGAGGGTGCACTCGATCTCCTTGTCCAGATCATCAATAAAGATATTAAGGAGTGATGCCTTGAGATTTTTCCTTGTATTTCTGGAATTTTAGTCTGCCTATGTAGTCTCACTCAAAGATTTCTTGTGAGGCCTTTCTCATGAGTTTTAGGGTTATGTTTGCATTCCTTCTGAAGATAGCAAGGATAACAAGACAAAACAGAGGCCCAGAGATCCTGGAGAAGCTGGGGGCAGAGACCTAGGGAAGAGCACAGTGTTAGACAGGTTCTGGTTGGGTATTTTGGGGGACACGGGTTAGACAAACTCTGGTTGGATATTTTAGGGGGCATGGTGGTTTAAAGGTTATAAATGTAAGATGATAAAGATATTTTTTATCTTTTTGGACCTGGTAAAATTCCCATTAAAGTGCTGCACTTTTTCTTTCACCTCTATTAATTTGTTCATCAGTTTTTTGTTTCCCTGATTATAGGCATCAGGAGGACTAGGTCCAATACTGATCCCTGAGGGACAGCACTACTGACCAGCTAGTGCCAACTGGATGTGGCACCATTCACCATCACTCTCTCGGCCCACCCATCCAGCTTGTTTTTAACCCTATTCATTGGGCTGTGACTGTTCTGATCAGGTCTGATCCATTGAATATGAAGCTTTAAAAGCTGGAAAACATCATATTCTCTTGCAAGAAGTGCCAAAAGATGTTACAGTTTTAACAAACTTATGGGAAGGTGGGCCTATCTGCTCAGCAGTAGCAACTGCTGTTCTCCGTGGGTTATTAAGATAATTCCACTCAAAGTGGAGCTCTCAGATTACTTACTGCAGGTCTAACTTCATTTCTAGTGACTATTTATGGCAGCTGAAGACAAGTGACATGTAACAGCATGAAGGTTTGGATTAAGGCCACCTTTGGAACCCCAAATTCCACTCACATCCTGAAGAAAGGGAGAGTCTTCCCCTACTTTGCCACTTTATGCTGCTTTTCCAGCAATAATTTCCAAGAGAAAGTACTTCTGCTTACTGCAAGGAATAAGGCATTTCCCTGGGACAAAGAACAAGTTGTTCCAGTAATTAGTTCTCTGCTGGAGAGCAGATCAGAGGATCTGGCTTCAGCAGTCACAAGGTATAGTTGCTTCTGTTTGTTGGTATGTCTTGACAGAGTACACTTTCACATGTACTCAGGCTTGAAAGCTTTTCTGAACTTCTTCCTCATGCCCAATAAGACTGGGATTTAGGCATTGTGAAGTCTGAACACTGTGTTTTTACAGAGGACATGGTTTGCTGTTGAAAAAAATGCCCCATTTTGGCATTCCCATACTGTGCCTTTATATCCTCATCTCTTTTAATTAGTCTGTAAAATCCTGTTGAAAGCTTAGCTGTAAATGAATCACACTTTCCAGGTTAAACAGGGTTGAAAGATTCCCATCTGCCAGCAGGAAGGCTGGAAGTTGAGCATCAGTAATGGGAATGACTGTGACCCAAGTTCACCCAGGTAAGTCTGAGCCTCACTCAGATTAAGTTTTCCTATTCCCCACCAGTTTTGCAGATAACTATAAGGCTCTGTTATAGTCACAACATCTTGTTTTTACACTGCTAATCTGTAAAACCATATATATAAAGGAGAAATACAAGATAGAATTAAAAAAAAAGATTTAACACAAAGAATCAAGTATGTGATTAATTTAACAATGTCCTCCTAAGTCCTCCTTATAATATATGGCTGAAATTTAACAAAAAATAAAAAGAATTTTGGTCTTTGTTAAGGAAATGTCCTTTGCCCTTCACCACAGGATTGGTAAAACTCGTCTGTCTCCTCAGGATCTTACAGCTCTATCAGACACAAAGACCTTTTAACTTGCCAGGCAGTGTAAGATCTAAACCTTTTTCCTAGCAAGGAGCCTAAATAATTCTATTTTGCAAGTTATGAAAGCCTAACAGTCTGTCCTGATCTCATCCCACAACTTTAAAGGGTTTGAAACCTAAGCCTCTGATTCCCACACACGAGTGCCTCAGTGACCAGGTCTGCAGTGAGCTTCCACAGCCCAAGATAACAAGGGATGAGTGTTCACTGCATGAGGTAAAGAGAGAAGACAATAAGATCAAGGTTTAAATGTGTGTCAATAGAAGGTAACTATTTTTTAAACAACTGTTGTTGTTCTTGGTGAGAATTTCTGGCAGTACTATTTATCTGAGGAGTTACAAAGAACTAATCCAAATCTTGTTGCTCTAGGATAATCTAGCTCCCATTCAGTCCCAAAAACTTGCAGATCAATCCTGCATTATCTTCTATCACCACAGGGAGGGTGAATATACCCTGAGATTCTTTTGAAAACATCAGTCTTCAATACCAGAACAAACTAAAAACCACCTGTAGCAAAGGAATTGGTGGCAAGCACTATCCAAACCAGCATGTTGTAACAGAACCATTCCTGCTCCACATGAAGACAGAACACATCTTGCACAACCACAGTTTATTGGCCTTTCACATCCTACAAGGCCAGCAAAACCTTCTTCAAGACCTACATCAAAATCATATAGCTCGATTAAGGAAAAAACCATGAATAAATCCAGGATACTGAATATATCTATTTGCATTTATCTATTAATAAATCATAATAATATTAAAGAGTCATGGCATACAGATATTTTATTTGAGCCATTATTAGCACTGAAAGTTATAGCAATTCTTTTCCAAGGCTTACAGACCAAGTTACTGTCAGCTTTATTTTCACCAGTACTGGAATGGTGATTTTCAGAGGCTAAAAGGCTGAGTTTACTGCTAAATTGACAGAGCCCTGCTAAATTACAACAGCAAGGAATGCAACATCAAAACTCGATGAATTGGCTCGAGTCACAGAGCTGACAGCCGCTATCTCTCAAGTCACCTTTCAGGAGATCAGCAAACAGGCAGTGACAGAATCCAGCAGCATCCCAGCTCTCCTGTGACAGAAAGTAAGGAGCACCAAGAGGGAAACAAGGCTGTGAAAACCTGCCAGGCCAACCTTAGGCACAAGAAATAAAGCACAGCTCATGTGCTTGGTATCATGAATGTCTTGTTACTCAACAAATCAGAAATAGGAGCTTGCTCCTGATCATCTCCACGCCACTTGCATGACCACCCTCCCTGTCTCCTCCATATCTCCATATCACCTCCCTATCTCAGAAGTGGACAAACTCATTCCTGCTTCTTTCAAAGTAATTTTAAATCCTACTGAATAAATCTTAGTTATTCTTACTGTATAACTCTCAGAGGCCCATCCCTACTGTGATGGTGAGCCAGGAGCTAACAGTGGCCACAAGGGAGGCTAGGCAGTAAGCCCACCAAGAGGGTTCAGCACTACAACACTGGAGCTGGGCAAGCAGAGTGGGGTGGTGATAGCAACACGTCCTATCAACAGTCCAGTGGTTGTCAGGCAGATGTAAGGGACCAAGTCAGGTCCAAGGTCTGCTCAGAAAACATTAGCAACAGTCCAGGACCAGACCTAGGATCAGCTACACCTACAACGTGGTACAAGGATTTGATCCCTTGGGCTTTAAATTAAGCCCCTACACTTAAAGTACAGAGGATGTGGCCAGGGGTCCCAGATAAGTCTGGGCAGAGCCATTAAGTTGTGTTGATGGGAAGGTATGAGAGCCAGCAGAAATTCCAGAAACACCTTCCCAGCAAAGACAAGCCTTTTCCACAAGAACTCTGGGCTTCTTTCATGTGACCAAGCTGCAATAAATTGCTGATTGACAAAGCAAGTCTAAAAACATTTTTCTGTTCAAAATCTGGTCCTTGCACCTGTTATCAGCTAAGAGGAGGATGTTAATTAACCAGCACAAATTACAGTCAAAGCAAGTATGTACGTACACACTGAGCTGGAATCTAGTTGGTCACCTCTTGCTGAGACAGGCTGCCCAGATCTGTCTCGAGGCTCTTCAGGATGAACCTGCACTCCCTGGAGAGAGAAACACTGGGTCAGCACCAGTGTGGAGTAGCATTTCCCCCAGGTAAGCTGGAGCCGGTTAATAAGTACCTTTCACCTATATTTTTTATGAGTAACTATCACCTAAATACTGCAGAATATCCCAAGGCCGTACAGTTTTCTCCACCATCTTCACCAACCCACATCAGTGTTCAGTGCCACAGACATCTTTGCCTCTCCCAGGTTCTCTTTGGGTCAAATTGTGCACCAGAGTGAATTGGAAGAATGTCAAGGCACCAAACTTGTCCTAGGCTGGGGACATTTCTGCTCAGCTCTTCCACTGTCCATTACATACAAATGACAAATATGATGCCCACCTGCCATTGGTGACTTTACAATCACTAGGAACCACTGAGGGGCTGGAGATTATTGCCACTCCTACCATTGCTGGGGTGAATTTTGTGTTTGCCTTTCTCTGTATTTCAAAAAATGCCAAGGTATCAGTCCTTCAGACTGTTTGAAATAATTCAGAGGACCCTGACTGCAGTGAACACTGGCACAACAGGCTTTGCTGGCAGGGCTCTGGAGATAGTAACCTCAGATGGAAGGAAGGTTATAAAGAGAACAGGCACAAAAGCTAAATCTCCTTCAGGCAAGCTTCAGAAGAGGCCCTTTGCCTTTCAGTTCTAAAAGGAAAGATAAATTTCGCTTCTGATTGAAGACTGATGTTATGCTTCAGCAGCTAGTGATCTCTGAGCAAAATAAAAACTGATTAGAAATCAAGAGCCGGGCACTGGTTTAAAGATAATTAAGTCAATTTATCATAGATCCTGTTACAAGTGAAAATAACAAAGTGTATCTCATGAAAGTCTGCGATAATGGTTGCCCTGGCTCCAGTCAGCACTTCTAGAGAGAACAGCAAAATTAGTGGTCAAGGAAATGAAATGTACATAGTAATTTATATACAGCCCTGGGTAATATCAGTGAAATTAGCTCTAGATATTATTTCTGCTCCTTAGGTAAATTATTTGAAAAAAAAGTCAAGCAAAACCTAATTTTTGTGTTAATTGAAGTAGGCCTGAGTGAGAATGCATTTCTGGGGCTGTAAACCTGGGAAGAAAAAATGAAAAGAACTGCAAAGAGATATTAATGCATCATGATGCACAAGGTAAGGGAAAAGGTCTAAACAACATAACAGTTTTCATCACTAAGGATTTGTTAGAGAATGAACTATGTCACTCAATAGGTTAAAGTGCCTGGAGGAAACAGTGTAATACTGAAGGAAAAAAATCAGGAAAAAATAACATACAAGTATTTCATTTGTAGAAATCATAAAAACCTAGAGGCCTCTATGTCAGACAAGTGACTTGCAAGTGCCATAAAGAAGTGGCTCTGGTCCTTTCACTTCCAGGTGGAAGCAGTTGTGAGTGTAATATGATCAATCAACACATGGCAGTGGAAGGGGAAAGCACCAGCTGAGTTAACTCCTTTCCATTATTTTCCCATCTCAACATTTTTTTTGTCTTTACTCTCATCCAACTACTCTTCCAAATAATGATCCTACAGAAGTTTTCTTTCTGAGACACGTAAGCACAAAACCATGGGTATCTGTGCAAAAAGCATTAGCATGACTTTAGCTGTATGTGTACAACAATGTCCTGCATCCAGTTCCTGCATTAAGCCTGAATCAGTATATCTTGTAAGAAACAACAGAATGTCCTGAACTTCACATCTTAAAAATGCTGTTCTATTAAAGACAAGAGTGTCCTTTTAACTCCTAGAATGTATTTCTGAAATTTATGCTCTCTAAGAACGAGAAGAGTATACTTAGATGTTTTGACATTCATAGAGATGCTGACACATGGCCTTAGACCTCATCTCAGCCAGCTCTGAGAAACCCCTTGGTTTCTCATTTTGTGCCTTACTCAAAGCAAAGTGCTCATTGTCTTCACTCATCATCATGCAAAAGACCAAGTGAAAAGCTTTTATGCCAAGAAGCAAGACTGCTGCTGTCAGTCAAGAGTCTGTAGTCGAGAACTATTCCTTGTCCTAAAGAGCTTATCCTGCACAGTCATCATCAGCCTGCACTACAGAGGTCTGCAGGAAGAACTTGCATTTCATCTGTCAAGCAACAACCACCGTGAATAGCAGAGTAAAAGACAAATAATGTGCATCCAAAGGAGCTGACATGACAGGTGAGCAGAAAAATGAAGGTTTCCAGTGCTGTGGGAGAAGTGGGCAAGAACTGCATTGTCATAGCTCCTGATTTCACTGCGTATTGTTTCTAACTGGTTTAGCTGACAGTAATGGTGATGGGAAAGCAATACCCCAGAGTAGCCAGGGAGCCCTCACCCAGGGTCAGCAGTGAGGACTGTGCCAATACTTGGGACACTTTAATATCCATTATCGCTATTTCTGTTAGGGAAGGTAAAAGGGGGATCAAAAGCAGAAGAAAAAAATGAAGAAGCTACTGCAATAAGAGAAATAGTGCATCTTGAAGCTACTACAATAAAACATTATGTGGAAACACACCTTACCAGACAATAAAATAAAGCTTCTGGTGTGGGAGCTAGAGAAATGTATCACATACACAATCATTTGGATATCAGTAACTAAGGAGTACTTTCTGAAACAAACACTTTATGGTACACCAAACAGATTTGCATAAAGCAGACAGGGTGGCTGGCTCTCTAAGAGCAGGCTGACAGCATGCTCAGCACTCCCAGCTGGTTCTGGAACCACCGAGTATGCGGCAGTCCTTTCAAATAAAGGCTTCATAGGCAGAATTAAATTGTATATGAAAGGCAGCAATCCTCATACAGGGAGTCTGACAAGCAACACATCTCTCTGCAGACAGATATTGCTGACTGGCAAGAGTACAGAGTGACTCTTGTGAGCTCCAGTCACATTGGAAAAGGGAAACTACAACTCGGGAGCTCCAGCTGTGGTGAGCCAAAATACTCTTGCAACAGAAATCAGTGAGACCTACTCACAAACCTTTTTTCCACCCTATGTCCATCAGCAGGTTGGGCAGAACCACACTATGGGGAGAAAAAAAATCAGATTGTACTGACTCATATGATTAATTAAAACAAAATTCCCTTGTGGGAATGAGAGAAAACAAAATTAAGGGACCAAAGGATAACTCAGACTTTGCTTCCTAAAATACCCACACTCGTGCTGTATCACAGTGTAGTGGTTTGACCCTGGCTGAGTGCCAAGGACCCATTACAGCCAGCTCTCTCACCCCCTCACCATGCAAACAGACAGTGGAAAGGTAGAAAAAACCCCAGAGGGTTCCATAACTTTGAGGTAAGGACCATAAGAAACTCCTCACTGATTATTTCACAGACAAAACAGGCTCCAATTTGGGATATTAAGAATTTATTATTATCAAGATCAGAGCTTAAAAGTGAGAAGTTTGATAGATCTTACAGACACCTTTTCCCTCCACCCCTCCCTCTTTCTAAGATCTACCTCCTTCCCCCAGTGGCCCAGGGAGACGGGAGTGGGGGTTGCAGTCAGATGTTGTTTCTGCTGCTGCTCAGAGAGAGGATCCTTCCCCTGCTCCTCATGGGGTCTCCCACACAGAAAACAGTCTTTTGCAAAACTGCTTTAATGCGAGTCCCCCCACGGACAACAGCTCTTCAGGTACTGCTGCCATGTGGGTCAGTTTTCCGTAGGGTACAGTCCTTCTGGTATAGGCTGTTCCAACATGGGTCCCTCACAGACCACAAGTCCTACCAGGAAATCCTGCTCCAGCGTGGGCTCCTCTTCCCATGTGCTGCAGGACCCTGCCAGACCCCTCCTNTTCTTCCTTCCTGCCGTGACATTACCCAACAGAAAGCACGTGGCTGAAAGATCCAGTGAACACCTTAGGAAAAGGAGCTGAGTATAGTCAATGACAGAGGTAAAGCAAGCAGATGACAAGGAACTCTCCATGCTTTGGATAAGAGTCTGTTCACAGGAGAGGGCTTTGACATAAAAAAGACCCAGAAAAAGGGAAGGGCATTGTACTTCCACAGTTTATAGTAAAGTATAAAAGGCAGAAACATGATTTTTTTTTTAGAGTTTAAAGGGGAGTTGTAAAACAAAAGGTCTGGTTTTTCTCTTTTTTTTTTTAAAACAGACAGAAAACAAACTTCACTCAGCAAAGATATTAGGACTGCAGTTCAAAGTCATTGCATTTGTTCAGTGCCCCCCCGCCCCCGATTAAGAGTTCCTACTGACACTCATGCAGCTCTAACCCAATGTTAATTTTGCTACAATAGTGTCTGTCACCAGCAATCAATTTTATTCTACCCATCATCCTTCCACTCCCTTCCTGCATCTTTCCATCCTCATAGTCCTAGACTGTGCTCCCTACACTCCCTACATTGAAGGATCTTTTCTGAGGCCCATCGCATACCACCTTTTGCCACTGATGATCCACATTAATATTCCTCTCCCATGACCCCTTTGGAAAGAATTACTGATTTTGGAGGATCATAATTTTAAGAGTTTTACATTATCTAGCTTGTGTTTCCCCCACCTGGATCATTGTCCTTGGAAGTATCCCTCTCAATATCCCTTTCTGTCATATATCAGCATTTTCTAAAGGCCCCAAGAACTTTTCCCTCATATCTCACACTAAAAAAGCTGCTGTCTATAAAGACAGACAATATACAAAAGAAACCATATTGCCACAAGTTTATTCCTATTTTGCTGTGGTACAAATAATCACTCTGGCACTACTTACAGCACTGGGGATCTAATTTTCAAGTCAGAAAGACTTCAATTTAGCAGTGTAAGACTATAGAATATGCAGTCATTCTGGAGAGTTGCAGCTTTGAACTGCTACCTGCAGATATGGGAGAATGGCTAATATTCAATGTCATTTGCTGAAAGTGTACAGCAACTGAAGCATGGCCCATCTGTAATTGTGAAGCTTGTCCTGTCAGGGAGAAGAAAAACGTTTGATTCACACATCACTATCCTCTTACAAAAATTATTCCCCATTCATCCATGAATGAAATGGGAATCTTGCCTCAGCTGATAGTGCCCAATTCATAAGCCATAAAGTACCTCCTATCTCTCTATCATTAAAAGCACATCCTTCAGTCCATGCTGTATCTACTTGTAAAAATAGGCTTTTAGCTAAACAGTGTTTCAGTTAAACTTCCAATATCAGTGTGTGGCTCTATAATAAGGGAATAACTATCTAATAACTGCTTCTCCTCTCTCCATCTAGAGCAAAGATTTCAGTTCAATCATATGATGGAAAATTGTGGACAGCACAACATCATGGACCTATTCCAAATAGATAAAATTGTCTGGATTACAGTTAGTAAATTCCCTTCTACAGGATGGAAGATTATCTCCCAGAAAATTTTTGTAATCATCCAGGTTATCAACATATCCAAGCACACGAGTTTCTTGTGCTATAAGACCAATTGCCACAGCCATTCTGGCAGTACTTATTTATCAGGGCACTAGAAAAATATTCTCAGTGTCTCCATATCCACAACCCTGGGAATCCTAATTTAAAATACTTACTGGTGTGAGATTTTTGGACCCTTTTTCAAATGTGAATTTTTTTAGGCAAAGCTTGTTTGGTGCATCTCCAGGTAACTCATTATTCAGGTTAAGAGTCCTTTATGTGGAACAGGGTTATCAGCATGAGGCAGCAAAGTAGCAGCACTCCACAGGAATAAGAGCTAAAAAAGACTGAGATCAAAGTTTGGACTATTCAGAGCAGACAATTCTCAGCTTGTAACTCTAGATATGATTCATTACCAGGAATGCTGAAGTGAGTGAAATCATTTCCTCTCCAAAATGCCTTATTTAAGTGTCCAGGGTTTTGAACCATCTGTAAGGATGCAGCACAGATAACACCCAAGTGTTCATAAAAACCTTCCTCCATTTGGGCACACTGCCACCATTAGCAAGGCAAGAAAAGTGTTTCTGAGAAAATACAGAAGAATGAAGAATTAAATGGAGAGAATATGGACAGAACACCAATTCAAAAGAAACAGATGTCAAACTTCTTGCATTTCACATAAAGAGGAAGAAGCCAGGAGAAGGTTTTAGGATACCCCCACAGCTCTTGCAACGGGATAGTATGAATATTGTTTGTCTCTGCACAAACACACACACATCCAATTTTGAGTTTCTGACCTTCTGTTAGCCATTTACAGAGTGTGTTTGAACCATCAACTCTAACCAAGATCTAGATGCACAGCCTCACACTATGGTCCTGTTGGGGGCTGTTTGCTGCAGAGCAGCCTGGTGGGCAACCCAGACTCCTTGGCACTATATGGACTCTGAGGATTGGTACAGAAAGGGTTACTGCAGAAAGAAGATGCTGTGTACACCAGCTGAGAGAAACTTCTGCTGGAAGACGCTGAAGCTAAAATGTGAGTGGCTGCCTAAAGTCAACAATGATATGAATGGCTGGCTGCCCGGACAGTTCCGGCAGAAAACTGCTATGGGAAAGAGCTGAAAGAAAAGCCTGAGAGAAAACCCTGTCTGCAGTGACCAATAGAAAGGGGACAAGCTAATCTCCCTCCAATAGAATGTTTTTTCTCTCTGCAAGTGTGTTTCACAAAATAGTATAAAAATAGTGCTTGTACCACAATAAAGTGTCAACACCTGATCACATTGGTCTGTGCGTGTTGTCCGTGATCTCCCGCAACATGGTCCTTCAGAATTTTCCTAACTGTTAAGGAGATGTTATCCTCTGGCCCCACTCAAACTAATGTTACATCCAGCACTTCCAAAGGAAACTTCCATTTCTGCCCCAAAACCACCTCTGGCACTGATTAAAGCCTGAACAGCTGTTCAGCAGGTCTGACTGTAACAAGAAAATGAATTGGTTGACCACTTCATGTTAGGTTACTCCTAGAAGACAGGCAAGGTTACAAAAGCATAGAGCAGGGTGCTACATCATTCCTGGCACAAAGAATCGCAAAGCATCAAGAGCAGAGGTGATTGCCAAGAGGAACTGCAGTTCACAGGAGAGGAGGGTCAGTAAGAATGGCTCAACCAAACTTCATCAAACCTTTGCACGTGAACAAATCTTTCTTCACAGAAAAAAACAGTTAGTATGTATTTCTTTGTTTATTTGATATTAATTAGAAAAATGAAAGGCCTGTTGGGCCAAGCGCTCTCACTTTTGTGCCTCCTGCATTTCTTTTTCAGATGTGCTGATTTATTTGCTAATGCTAAAGGCTGATAAGGGTTCCTAAGCGATGGATAAATATGTTTTTCTCTCTGATAGAATGATACCTCCACTGAAGCATCATTATTCCCTAGATACATTTGTGATTGTGGGGCCATTTTCATCAATATAAAAATCAAAGTTGGAATTTGGGATACTGAACCCTTCCTGTTATGTCTTGACTAATTTCAACCAATTATAGCATAGTAAGACAGTAGTAAAACAGAATAATAAAAAGATAATCGCATGTGTACTGTGACACAAAGCAGAGAAATAGCTCAGAAAGTACTCACCAGAATTTAATTTGACCTTCAAGATGGCTGCAAATTGTTGACTCAAAGGTGTGTATTTTCTGCACATCACATTTCAACAGCTTAATTTAAAGATCTTATATGAAATAGTGTGTGTTGTGACGTAGGCTTCAATGTGCAAGAGACAGAATTACAAAACTGAAAACTCCTTAAATGTTTTTATGAGAGCAGAGCTCTTTGTTCCAGTTTGACACAAATAAGAAATAAAGTTGTTGCAATTTTATTACATCTACCAAAATAATGCAACATCTTTCTGTCAATGAAACTGTTCCAAAAGGCAGAGACCATCAGAGCTTCTCCTCCCTGAAAAAATGCTGCCAGAAATAGCTCTTTTCTATTACTCATTCAGGAACTGCAGCTGATCATCGAAACCTTTCAACTTCATTTTCAAGCTTCTAAAAGATCACAAAAATTTGGTAAAATCATTGTCAGGTTCTGATTTCTCCAGAATGCAGGATTATATCTAACTTTGCTACTGCACTCTTCAGTGCTTCTGTTGCATTTCAAAGCACAGAGTCTTTACATATAACTCATGCCCATCTTGATTATTTATAATACTTCTTATTTAATTCCATTGCTGGATCAGTCAAGACTGGATTAAGGCAAAACATTCTCACCTGAAGGTCATGAGCATGAAATTCAGGCAGAGAGCACAGCACATAGTCCCTGGAACAAAGCCCTTGCAGTGTTGTCTGCAAGTATTTTTGACAGCTTTATCCTTAATGGTTTTGTGGGAGCTATTCACTGTTCCCCCTTAATTTCATTTTACAGGCTGTCTTTTTAATAGGGGTTTTACACCCTGTGGGATCTCTTAAAAAGACTTTTTTTCTGACACTTTTCTTCAGTAATAGTAGTATTTGCTAATAATAATACTATCTTGTCAGGGGTTTTTTTTCTTGCAAGTGAGCTCGTTATTGTGGGAGTAGTTTAAGCTGGAATTAAGACTCCGTGTTTATGGCACTGAATGGAATTCTGGCATCTACAAACCAGGAGCATACTGCACAAACAATATATATTAAGCAAGAGTGATAGAAAAAGGGAAAAAGCTGAAGATAGAAAGGCTTTACATTATATCACACGAGCTAGGAAAACAGACTGCACAAACCAATATTAATTCAATGGGAAGGGAAGGGAGCAGAGGACCAATACACACTTAAAGCCAAAACTTTACAGTATGAAGGTCTAAGGTTTGTCTAATAAAATTGAGTGTACACACAGACCACACACACATATCCCCGGAAAGAAATTTACTTTGAACAAATGTAAATGGAAAAAATGCTAGTGTGGATGCTTGGCTACTTGATACACATGGTTTATACAGTGGTGTACACATCTCTTTTTGAATCTAGCCTCCTATGGAGATGGAAAGTGGATTTTATTTGGATCACAGTTTGTCTGCTACAGTATTTTCTTCACCACAGAGAGAAGTGATCTGCTAGTCTCCATTTTCTTCTCTCTCACATCATCTTAGCCAAGATTCTCTTTTTCAGCTGGTTGTACAGAACTTCCTTACAAATCAGCACCTTCTGGAAGATATTTATGGAAGATATATATGAAGAGAGAGAAAGTGCAAAAGAAAGAAATGTGCTTAGTTAATTTAAAATGTTTGGAAATATGACCTGTAACCTCAGTAGACACAAACATTCTCTTTCAACCCAATCACTGATAAAGACTTCAAGTCCCTATTGCAAGTCAATAAGCACACCTACTTCTTTTACATTACATTAAGTTGGAATCTTACTAGAGAGGAAATGCTTTTCTTTCACTGTCTCAGAGTTCATCTCCTGCTTGAGTCAGAACTTGGCCAAGCTTTCCTTGCTTACAGACAACTAAATAGTTTCTTCTTTCAGTTGCAGTCTCTTGACAAAGTATTCTTGCTCGATGACCAGAATTATTTAGACAAATGCACACAGTTTTTTTACCAGCCATATAGAAGATTCTTTGGAAGCCAACTCCTCTTTCACATCGCTCAGATGCACAAAGGCATACTAAAACCTTTTAGTTAGGTTCCCTGTGCTCTGATGCCAGAAGCACCTCCAAACAGCAGTTACCACTAACAAACTAAGTGGCTTCAAGAATAGTCAAATAAGGAGCATTTAATTCTGAGATTACTATATTTTAATATGCATTTAGGCACAAACTGGACTGTGGTTGGTTGAACTGCAATATGTTAAACTATCACTGCTCATTTGTATAGCACAATAATGACACGTCATTGTACTCTAACAACATGTATTAGAAAAAGAGCTTGTGTTTATATAGTTCATTTGATAATACTGAAATGTACCTGCATACATAATAATCCAGTGTTATAAATAACGATTTTTCTAATACTTCTTGCAATCTAAACCTCAAAGTGCTCTACAGAGCTTCTTATAGTCTCTCAACAATGAAGAAGACAGAAATATATAGATGTGAAGTGATTCACATGGTCAGAGTAAGTAACATAGCCAGGCCTGGAGCTAAATTTAAATAGCAACTAACTAGCAAACCACAAAGGAGCTCTGTGTCATCACATGATTTGAAAATCCTGTGCTGAGAAGATGCGATATTTTACTTTCATAACTCCACTTATCACCTAAAGCAAACGGTAAAAGGCTTTGGTTTGTATTGGTATTATGGGTCTGGAAAAACTTTTTGAATCCTAGTGTATCAATCTTGATATATATTTCTTTCCAAATTCTTTGCTTTCAGTCAATGGTTCAACTTTATGGAAAAAAACCAACACCTAGATGTAAAAGAGGTACAAAATCCACTTACTCCCAAAATACGGTGATAGAGGTTTTACTAATGCTTGCATGGCCAAGAACAAATTGTAGCTGCACTCAGAAAAGATTCAGAACTTTAGCCATAAAAATAAACACAATCTTGACAAAAACTCAAGCCATGTTACCTTGAATACTTCAAGTCAGTGTGAAAGGTTCCAGAATACCTTTAGGAACTGTATTCTCCAAAATAAAAACACCACCATTGTGGGAAACAAGGAATAAAGTACAAAGTATCGACACTTCAAAAGAGAGTCCTAAAATGATCAAATGGCAGCACTTGGGTGCAGTTTTTTACACTTTGAACCAAACTACGTAGGGCTTCAAATCTTCCCAATCTTCATCACACATCTCCAGAACCTCCTCCCTCACTTATTGACTAAATTAATTTGTTTCAGTAGGACCTGGGGAAATTTTATCATTGAGCTTCCATATAGAGCAAAACCACAATCCCTCCTTCTGCTTCAGCTCTAAACTTTAATATGCCACCAAGCAGAAAGTCTCAGTGACCCCAGAGCTAAATGCAGCAGAACTACAGGTCACACATTCAGCAAGTTTGAAATGTAGACACTAAATATCTATCTTGATATTTGTTTTTTTTAGATAAAATACTTTAAATTTTAGATCTGGGTTTTCAAGTCTAAGCACAGATCAGCAAGTCCAGGTGTTATCTAGGCATCCAAAGCTGCCACTTATTCATACAAACAAATAGTCAAAAGCTGACAAAGTCAGGTTAAAAAAAAAAATGCAGCTCCTGTTTTTGTCTGATTTAAAATTACAAAGACTTGAGCTACCTGCTTTTGGGTGTCAGAAATGTTTATATTCCTGACTACAGGCTAGAAGTTCCTGTCAAACCCACTCCTCAGACAGAAAGTGTGATTGTACTTTAACCTTCCAGTATTTTGGAGCGATACTTAGCTTGCACTATACACTAGAACAAAGGTTAGAAACGTTGATATTTCCTCTGTGAATACTTGTTGTTTCTGAGGAAAATAAAACTAAACTAATTAAAAATTTTCTTTAAAAAAGAACCCAGCCACAATCTTCATCTCTTGGTGATTTGTGCCAAGACCTCTTGTCCCCTGAAGAAATTAATGTCAAAGAAAAAGTCTCCCTGCCGTGGAGCACAAACCTAGGAACCTTGTCAGCCTTAGTCTGATCTGAGGGTGTAACACTAAGTGATTTGGGAATGTAGCAAGTTATGCTGGCTTCCACAGCTAAGGCACATATTCTACCCTGTATGCCCACATCTCTGCTGGGCTGAGAATACTTCAGGTAAAAGCAGGTAATATTGCAGGGAGCATCTTCCTTGTAGCAACACACACAGCAAAAAGATAGGATTTAGGCACATATGGACACTGCTGGAATACAGCATCCAGAAATTCAGAGTCCTCTGGCAAATAAAATGGTCAGCAGTCCTGCCTCCATAACAATACACACCATATAATGCAAGATGACATCCCAGCACACTAGCAGGGCACAAAGGACTTCTCTTAAAAAAGAAAAATGTTAATGAAACCTGTCCCTCCTTCAGTTTATGAGGCTTCTCTCCCCACCATAATAAAATAAGAAAATTATAGTCAAAACTTGCCTTCTAAACACATGAAATATCACTGCTTCCTATATATAACCACTAGCAATAAACTGAAAAAACTGTTTTAGGACCAAATAATTTCTGTATGTTGTCTTGACATCAAAAGTCCACATGTACAAGCACACTATTCCAAACTCCTAATTTTTCAGTTGGCTGACCATTTTATTTTGCCTTTGCACAGAGTCTTTCCTCTTCTTTCTTCCTCTTTGTTTTATCCCACTCTTGAGTATCCTGGATCACAATCCCCACCAGCAGTACCCTTCTGCATGTAAAGATTTGTCTTCCTCTTGTTCACTACTCATTAACAGCACACAACTGTGCCTTTTGACTCCTAAGTTTTGGTAGTTTTATTTTTTAAAGCCCTGTTTTGTGAAGCACAGAGTCTGGAGCAAAAAGGATTCATCAAAGTCATCATTATTCCACATTTATCTACAGTGAACTATCTTTCTCATCTATTATCCTTTAAATGATCTAAAGCCTGCTATGTTCAGTGTTCCTCTTCATTACCTGCTGTTCCTGTCTCATCCATTTCTTACCAGCACTGTCTTTCTTCTCTGTCTTTCATTCTCTGAGCCACATATCAATACTGCTCACCATGATCCAGAGGTTCACGAGGAGCCACACAAAGGATTTTCTCACACACATGATTTTCTAAGTGTGATGTGGACCACAAAAACAGATTTTATGCCACAAATTTGGATACTGTTGTTGTTATCCAAACCGAGCTCTGTTCTTCAACAATCACTCTGGCTGCTCCCCTACCTTCCAATTTTTTTCTGCAGAAACACTCAGGAAGTGACACTCCTAGACTATAAATAACAATGGAGACAGACTTGATTTTCACATATCCCTGCCTTCATCTTTTGTCTCCATATTTACTGCTACACACACTTGACTTTGTAATGCTTTTTAATTTTGTATGTTGAACAGCATACATACATTAGACTGATATACATTTCTCTACAGCCTTGACATAATTTATTAGCAGTGGCTCAATTACCCTTGTTGTATATTTATTAGCCTTTTAGAAGATGCCTCTGTGAATGCACAATCTAGCTGCATTCTTTGTCAGCATTCAGCAAAGTTAGTGCTGTGGGAAGTGACTGAACTAATCAAGTTGAGCATACTACATGACTTTCTGTTATTTCATAGCAAGAACTGCATGCAGTTGATCAGTCATGGGGTAGCTACCAGCTTTCAGACACCAAACAGAGCTAACCTGCCTCTTCACGACTCTGAAACATGAATTTTTAGCTCAGGGGTTGCTAGCAGGATGGAAGGATTCCAGTACTTCCTTCTCACTCTTTTCTGTACAATAAGGATGAAATATAGGTATGAAATACAGCAAAACCCACAGGAGAAAAAGCATCATGAATATGACATAGGAAAGCCAGTTCTAGATAAGATAAAAAGCATTTCAATGCCTTTAATACTGGTCTTAGAGTCCATTGTTCCTATTCAGTCGTATACGCAAGATATAAGTATTTCTAATACAGCAAACAGAGACCTATGCTGGCTGTTCAGACTGCCAAGGAAAGATGTAGCCCAGTTATTATTCCATCTGGATTTGCAGTCTGGGAATCTTACCCTTTTGTACCTGGCTTTGTGTTTTTCATTCTCTGTAGTTTATGACTTCTGAATCATTCTGAAAACAATGCATCAGGGGAGTCTTAATGTCATATAAAAATCATATAAAAATCGCCCAGCAGCTGATTGTGCTTGAGGAAATTTTCCTGCCCACTGGGAATTAGACAGTGCCTTCACATGACTCAAGCTGACTGAAATGAAGGGTTCTGTGCCCAGTCCTACCTTGCACACAACCTTCCCAACATTTGTTAGGCAGAGGTGAAACACTCCCACTGGTCTGATCAGACAGCATTGATCCAAAGGCCTTTTGCTTTGTGATTAGACATGGTGACTTCAGCACAACTTTCTTGGAAAATCCTCTAGAACTTGTATGGAAATCTTGCTTGCTATCTGCTTTGGTTTTACACCCCTTAGGGAAAAGGGTCAGCATAAAGGGCAGAAATGACACAGCATTATATTCACTGCAGAGCTACTACAGAAAAATGATGCCAATTCCTAGAATTAACTGGCTGTTGGACTTTGCTTAAACCATTCCTAAAGTTCACCAGGGCAAGAACTGAAGACAGGTTTGAACAGGGAGGAAGGTTAAGAAAAAAAAGAGAGCAAGTAAATATCACTAGAAAATCTGTTCTATAGATAACTAAGCATATTGACAAAGTTTAAATTTATGAGACTATATCAGCACATACATTGAAATACTGGGATGCAAATAAAGGAAATTCAAAAGGAAAATTTCACTGNCTTATAAATACCATCTTATTCCTCCTGCCTTTTAGTGGAGCTTGGGATAACTTTGTCCCTCTGATCCTGTTGCAAGTGTAGCAGTGATGTTCATGCCTGTACTCGCTGAATAGAGACTGACAGCATGCCCTGTTCCTATATAGGAGAAAAAAACCCAAAAAGCATTTTTTNGACTTTGGTGTGAATTCAGCTTCAGACTGTACTGGGTCTGTCCAAGGCCCAGCAGCCTTAGCAGTGCTAGGAGATAACACTCCACTGTTTTGACTGCTGTGAGGGAGAGGCAGAGGGGACACGAGCAGATCAGGTGACCCAGACTGACCAAAGGGATATTCCAGACCATACGACGTCAGCTCAGATATAAAAGAACAGCAGGGGTGGGGGCACGGGGTTGTTCTCTGATGGCTGCCTGCTGAAGGGACAACCAACGCGTAGGGCCCTGCTTCTCAGGATGCGACCTGACCTCGTGGAATGGGAAGTAGAGATTAGATTCTCCTTTGCTTTGCTTCCTGCGTGCGCATAATTTTTTTTTGCTGGTATTAAACTGCCTTAACACCCACAAGTTGCTGTCATCTTACTGGTAAAGGGAAGGGGCGAGAGACTGTCCGGGTACTTGGTGTCCAGCCAAGGCCAACCTGTTACACATACTTATAAATACCATCTTATTCCTCCTGCCTTTTAGTGGAGCTTGGGATAACTTTGTCCCTCTGATCCTGTTGCAAGTGTAGCAGTGATGTTCATGCCTGTACTCACTGAATAGAGACTGACACCATGCCCTGTTCCTATATAGGAGAAAAAACCCCAAAAAGCGTTTTTTTTTGTTGTACATTTACATTCAACATACTCCCAAGCAGTCAATCCTTACTCCACTTCAACCAATAGGTCTAATGTTACCTATTTACCGTTCAAAAACAACCCCAGATACATTCCTCCCACACATGAACATTTCAAAGTACCAGAATGTCATGTGCCTCAAAATACCAGGAGCACAGGAAAATAAAGCACATACATACAGAACTTCAAGTTCTTTCTAACAGACAGGAAAGTTTGAAAGTGCTGTCTTTGCCAGCACAACTTTCTCACCCAGAAAGGTGGCATTTTGAACACTTCCGAGCATTTTTGAAATGCTGGCAGCATATGTTGTCATTGACACACAAATGAAACAATGTGCTGATGTGCTGTTTTTCAAAGAATAAGTCTTGATAACCATTGTTGTGGGATGTGACAACCTATTTAATAAAAGACAACAAGTCCAGATTTCAGTTGCTGTAGATCCCTGCTGCAACACCCTTGATAACAACAGGGCTATGTTGGCCTAGAGCAGTGCAAGTCTATAAAATCTCCCCTGATAAATTTACAATGCATCAAAACATTGCCATCTCCAATAACCAGCTGAAATTACCTGGATAAATGGAAGGGACCTACACTTTTCCTCCTTCCTCTGGAAATTCAGGAGATTGATAGGCAATAAATGGAAATGGGGTATTAAAGCAAACCACACATTGTTCCTTAAAATTCAAAACAATACCAAAAATAGAGATTTTTTCCTCAAAGGACTTGAGGATTTCTTAGTTGGAACTGGGTTTCCTCACTCGTGGGAGTAAGTTGGATGGATTCAGTATTTTTTAAAGTATTGTTAGGAAGTGAGAGGGACTGGCACATACGAGAGTAAATTAGAGAGTCAGAGAAGCTTTTCCAATCTGTTGTTGTCCCACTTTGAACATTACAACTACAGGTTGATATGAGTTTATCTTGGAGGACATGAGCAGCTTATCTGTTTAGTCTGCTTATCTCTGTCTAACTGGGCTTGAAATCAGCCTGGTTCCTCTAAATCTAGCTCTAAAAGTCCATTCAGAAAAAAATCCCATTTATATATAGTGACTCTCATACAGTTTCTCAAGAACATTTCTTAACCTTAAAAATTTTGTGCTACCTTTTAACTATATTTCCATAACTGTCAGTGTATCTACCTTAACATTTCCCGCTTGAAGAAACTGCTTACCCTATTGTCAACACAAGAAACCTGCTATGGAAGTGGAAAAAAAAATTTCTTGGTTTCTTTTCCTCTTAGAAACTCTAAGGATTATTTTTATTTTTTTATCTACTGTGAGGGTGGTCAAATGCAGGAACAATTGTTCTAGAGAGCTTTTAGGTTCTCCATGTGTGTTGCTGCTTGAAATTCAACCAGATACAGCCCTGGGTAAGCTGATCTATCTGACCTTTCCAACATGAACATGAACCTTTCCTATGATTCTGAGGCAAACAAGCACACAGTCTTCAGCTCTTATTTTGGTGGATAAGCAGAGAACCAAACAGATGTCTGTTGGGTACATTCAAGTTTCTGTATCCCTTTTATATCCAAAGTGCACTACTATCTCTCTATGATGCACTGTTTTAATATATACATCTGGCAACTCCAAACGAATCATACCAGGGACTGTGAATGAAACTACAGTTTGTTTTTCAGTAAAGAAAGATTAGGTAAAGCTGATTTTACTTTGATCTCTCTGCTAAGACAAAGATTCAAAAAAATACATATTCACCTTAAGGAGCTAGATCTATTGAACATGCAGCAGCACAGCCCTGTGGGGGTGGAGGCTCCGAGTCCACAGACTTAACAGCATGAACTCTTCTTGTGCACAGCTAACACATCTGCACATCAGAGGTAATAAATAAAGACTTGCTGACTTTAGTGCCTTTTGTTCATCTAAGAATCCATAAAGAATATTTGGAGCAGTATTTTATCTCAGCATTCACCCCTGCCTAGACTTCCTTGGTTTACTGCAGGAATACCTCTATATACATTTTCCCATCAGACAGCACATGTTGTCAGGTGAGGGTTCTGTGAGGACAAATCTCAGCGTTCAAAGTTTCTGAGTAACATTCAAAATTGTCTTCCTCCAAAGTTTTCAGCTACTTTCATAGGCATTAACTAAACATATCATGTAGACTTCCATTAACTTAACAGGAAAGGAAAAAAGTTCACATAATATGGGGTCAGCCAGAAGATGCCCTTTTCCATTTTCCCAATGATGGTTATTTACCTGTGTGTCCTAATACATTCAGTCACTTTCTACATCTAGATTTGACTCTGGTAGAGTGGAATTGAGCTCTTTCAAGTTTGATAACTGGGCCCAAAGACTGCAGAAGTCTTACAGCAAAGTAAAAAATTAAGATGGTAAGATGAGGGATTGGGAAGTTACAAGCAAACAAAACCCATTCCTCCATCTAGATCATACATAAAAACCAATGAAAGAAACAAAAAACCCCACTACACCATAAAAAGAAGTTAGAAAGAAGCAGCAACAGTGGCAAAAGCAACTTGCCCCAAAAATAATTCTGCCTATGATGCAGCACTGTATCTCTGTGGCAAAGGTTGCCAGCAGGATCCTGGGCTACAATGGGAATTGTGTCAATGGGTCAAGGTAGATGATCTTTTCTCTCCACTCCATGCTGATGAGGCCACACCTGGAGTGCTGGATCCAATTGTGGGCTTCCCAGTATGAGGCAATTACTTTAATGAGCAATTTCAGCAAAAGACTAGAAATATGAGGAAAGAACTGGAGCATCTCCCATACAAGAGGAGGTTGAGAGAGCTGGGACTGGTCAGTCTGGAGAAGAAGAGGGAACCAGGCTCTTGTCAGTGGTGGTTAGTGACAGGACAAGATAAAAGGGACACAAATTAAAAAATACGAAACTCTATCTAAACACATGAATCAACTTTTTACTGTGAGTAGTCAAATAGTGCAGCAGGTTGCCCAGAGAGGCTGTGGTACCTCCATCCTTAGAGATATTGAAGGTGAAATAAAAAGAAAAAATTCTGTATGACAGCATGCAATATATAGCATATCAACAAGATCAAAACCAATGTTAGCCACATGTATATGAAAGAGTAATCTCACTTGTAAAGAAGTAAGAAGAGAAGAAAGAAAAACAATTCTCATCTATAAGAAACTGACCATGATAATTCATCCCCTTAGCTTAGTTTTATAATTCACCTCTCCTCTCAGGAGACCATTTCATGGATGAAGCATCTTGACAGAGCTAAACCAGTGATTTTACTGAGTATTCTTTCACTGCCTGTATCAATTTGTTATCTGGAGAAGGGTGAGATAAATGCCTGCAAATTAGATCGATGGGGAGCAGGATAAGCAAAGTAACCAGTAATTAATGAGTCATTCGGCTTGTTGACAAATATTTTGAATACTGATTGAAACAACCATCATTCCTCTGCCCATCATTTATACCAGCAATAGTGTCACAGCAGCAGTACTTCTGTGACTCTCCCAAAGCCTGAATTCACAGCTTGCTGAATCAATTTACAGTTGCTGAAGATAGAAAAAGAATTAAAGGATGGGGCAGGAAGGGATACTGAGGGTTCTACTTAAGCATATTAATTGCTATGTAGGATACCAAGGTTATTTGAAATTATTACAGTCACTCACATGAGAGATATTCATTGTCTTTCTGTCTGTTGCCAGACCAGATATGAAGGGCCTGATTCAATATGAAATAAATATTTTGGCTGCTGGCAAACAGTTCCCAGATCCATATGAAGTAATTTTAGGCCTTATCATTTTCCCTATAATCAATGCTACTTCTGTTCTTAATTTACATGCAGAATCTGACACAGGAATGGAGTCTGATGTACCACCCGTTTAGAAACAAACTTGGACTGAAAGAGGATACAGGCAATTACCCTTCCAGCAGCTTGTTTGTAATTGTTTAATATCAAGGATCGTTTTTCCTCTGGGGCAATGTTTCACTGCTCACCCTCCTCCCTGCCACCTTACAGGAAAACTGCTCGTGGGGATGTGACAAACATCTGGTTGTTACTACAGGTGTGTACTGTACTAATCACCTAATGACAAATGATGCCATTAATATGCAATATTAGCACTCTCCTACAGAAGCTGTGTCATCTCCACAAAGCTCTTCAGGACTATTTCCTGCAAGGCGAGAAATCTCATGTGCTTTACAGGAAGCTTAGCACAAATGTTAGCTGTATGTATTTAGCACCTGTTTGAAAGACAGCTTATTTTACTAGGTTTTTTTTTTTTTTAAAATCAGGTGTGAGAAGACCATGTGTTTTACAGAGCACAATTCTTCAAAGTTTCCTGTCATATCATAGCCCTCTGATGTATGCAATGATGTAAACAGTTCTCATGGCAATTAAAAACAATGTGTTACTTGCCTGGTTAACCACTTACTTCTTATCTGAACTACCTGCCTCATTAGGTGGAATTACTGCTTAAGACATGCTGATCTGCTCAAGAATGGCAGTCACTAGGGCTTCAGCACAAAACACAGATGTCTGGGTGAAGCGTGACCTAAACCTAATACATCTCAATGTATATCGACCCTGTTGTTTTTCCACTTTTAATTAAAAATTGACTTCTTTAGTGATTTTGCATTAGTAACAGATGGGGATGAAATAGGGATAAGCAAAGGATTGCTTCTTGTACCTTGAAGACCTAATACTGCAGCAGTATAAATAGGCTTGAAATAATCCTGTATGTGTGCCTGCCAACAGCCCTCCATAACATGATAGTCAAAAAAGTGAGTGCCTCGGCCTTGGGGAGGGAAAAGTGCTGGTTAAATTCAAATGCACAGAAGCCCAAGCAATTGGATTTCTGACAGGTGCTGGTATATTTTAAACCCAAGGTAATACACATGCAAAACTAATGAAAGCAGCATTCCCAGCCACCCCAATTTTAATCAGAAGTGTCATGATACTTTGTACTTACTTTCGGGTTCTACCTCAATTTTTTTTTTTTTTTTTAAATCCTGGGCATTTAAATCTCACTGTGGAGGAAGGGGTAAAAATTCAAACTAGCCATTTGTTATGAGATAGCTTTTTGGAAACAAGCAAAAAAAGCCACCACTTTTAAGCTTTTAAAAGACTTTTAAGCTAGTCTTGGAAAAGCCTGAGTTTGGCAGTACCGTATTGACATTGAGGCAATCTGTTTGGTTTCCTTTAATACTCTTTTGGGAGAGGCAAGCAGACCAGGGTTTTATGTTGCATTAACCTACTGAATATACATGCTCACACTTCGTGCCCAGATGCAATACTCCTCTTAGATAGGTAGCATTTTTGGCAGCCCAAAATTCCTCCTAAATTGGAGAAAATTATTCTGACTTATACTACTGCCTCCCTCATCTGCCATTAGTGGAAGAAAATCAAGCATAATACAGCTGCACAAATTTATTAGAAGGATATCACATTACACATGCATATTATCTACATTGCATAACCTGGCTATGAAAACCTCATGTCAAAACGTTATCAGCTCTTACAAAGTATTATATAGCAGGGGGGAATAAATAGTCCAAAACTGAAGGTTCCAAATGACCAGCTGTGTCTATCCTAACAGAATTTGGCCAAATGCTGCAGATAAAAAGAAAGAAAAATAGAGAGAGAAAAGGGTCCTCAGCCAGCCTATGCTCCTCTTGGAAACACTGAGCAAGGAGAGGCCCTGTGTGTACACAGACACACCACCACCCCCACTCAGCCACAGTGCAGTTTACCAAGACCAGAGGCAGAACAGGTTTCACCAGGCAGGTAGACATCCTTGTTTTGAGTGGGCAGGTTGTTTGGATACACTCTTCAAAACCACAGATCAACAGCAAAAAATAACATACGAAAAGAAATCTATCCATGATGTTATGAATGCCAAATAAGCAGAGTCTGGTTCAAAAATCCATGAGATTAAATAATTCTGAGGAGTTATCTCATCTGAGTTTCTACATTGCACCTATGGCTGTTTTACATTTTTGTCTGCACTGATAGGCACTAGAAAATTATCATTAAAAAAAAAAAAAGCCTTGAAGACTTTGCAAGCATTTTTTTAATTTTAGTTTTAATAAAGGAAAGAAGCACAGATACTAAAACACACAGTATAATTACACTATAAGTAACAGTGGTCAGATTTGGTTTTCTCTCTGTACATGTGTTACTATCTCTCTAATTAAATATATCAGAATTCAAAGTGGCCTGTGTTTCTGGATTACAGCTATTGGCAGCACTGAGAAGCACTAGATACTGCTTTGCTCCAGCTGTGCCTACTCAATTCTAATATCATTCACAGAGCCACAATGTCACAGCTATGAAAGGGGAGCTCTGCAGAGATGCAGCAGTGCCAGTGTCACTTCAGCCAACAGCATACAAATGTAAGCCCTTCTGGGAGCATTAATAATGCAAGGTAGGCAAAGTACAAGGCTTGGCACAGCCTTGTGTGTGCATTAGCTGAGGCAACCAGGATGAACAAAGTTAAATATGGCCGGATGAGTTGACATCCTGTGTGGATTCCTGGTACCCTTTTCTGTCACCCTCAAGGGCTTCATGAATAAAGATAAGCTACACAAACACTCTCCATCCATTTTTTCTCCCCCAACATCATTGCGCATGCACTCTTAATACACTTCCTTATCTCTTTTGGTAGCAGTGACCTGAAAGATTAAACAAACCCAAGCCTGAATAATTTAATAATATCCAAACAAATAGCTGAGAAAAATGATAAGGGAATGCTTAGCTGACAGTGGTGGATGAACAAAAACTTATCTTTAGCTGACAATGCGGTCAGTGTGTGATGTCAACACAACTAAAATTGCATCAGGTAAACAACAAACAAAAGTTACCTTGACTTTTCTGACTGTCATTCAGTGATTTTAAGTGTCCACAGCAATGAGACACAAAAGAAAAAAGGAAGGAAATAATTGAAACTTGCTATGGTATAGTACAAAACTATGAGGTTCAGGCTTTGAAAACCTAAGGATTTTGATATTTGATTAAATGGAAAATCCTAAGCTTCTTTCATTGTGGTTTCAGGGCTTGTGAACAATTTCTACTCATCTCCCATGCTGCAGCAAGACAACATACCATTGTTCATCAGAAAAGAAAATTAAAAGATGCTATGGCTTTCTACAGTTACCACCTCAGGGCATTTCCCTTTGATAGTTTTATTTACTTAGCTGCTCAGATTTCACAAATCCTGCTAAAATTAATGCAGCCTGAAAGTGTTTGGTGACACTGAGCACTAGTCAGTGAGCAGTTGAGGCTTTGTTCAAACTACAACTCTGTGTCAAAGTCAAGTTGTCCCCTTGGTGGGTGGCATTGTTGCACCAGAAAAGCTTTCATATTGGGGAAGCAGCTACATGAAGAAAGAGGAGATGCTATTTTTTCATAACTCTGCCATCTCATGTGCCCTGGCTGAGGTTCAAGTCAAATTGAAGACACAGGTACTTACAAAACTAATACTGTATGTGCACTTTTATTGGCAGAAAGAAATTCCAGTTAAAATCATGGGAAATCTGTCTGTGAAGGATCTTTGAGACTTGATTCTTCACTTGTGTAGCAACTCAAAATATCCTGATCTTTACTTGTTCTCTGAGCCACCTTTTATAAAAAACAGCATGTACTTTTAACTCTCTGAAAGCAACCAGAAGGCTGGAAAAACAACAATTACTTAGAAGTGTGACTTTGGCAGCTTTCAAAAAAATGTGTCCTAGACTGATTCCTGTCTCCAGAGCTTTTATGACACAGGTACAGTGTTTCCTCAATACAGTTGTTTTAATGGAAGGGGATTTATTGGGTAGGGGATAGGACAGGACAGCCACTGCCACTTTCTGTGAAACACACAACTAATTTTGTTGAAGCACAATGAATTTGACTTTGGTTTTATTTACTGTTATTTCCTGCCCACTTTGACAGACATGACATCTTTTATCCTTTCATGATGTAGCAGGTTCCATTTTTATGAACAGCTGGTCTCTCTTTAAAACCCAGGATCTCCGGCTAGCACTTCTCCATGTCTCCATGTCCAAAAGGGTGTGCCTGTGCTGTGGTCTCAGCAAGATATGTCCATTCTCCTATGCCACACACTGATGGGAACCAGGTTTTTTTCCTTCTAGATTATCAAGACCAGCTGTTGCACTGACTGCCATCCTTCTGGTCTCTCATCTGTCACTAGTTCATTAGTGTGTCATTTTTATTAGTGGGGTTGGCAGAGGAGGGAATAGGAACATGGTCTGTGGTTAAATCTTCTCGGCCT
>WEIV01007292.1:385615-481718 GCA_013390005.1 Calyptomena viridis
TGACTCAGAGTGAAGCAGACTACTTCATCCTCACTGCCATGCTTGTTCTAAGTCATTGTGTTTTTTCCCCTTTCCAAAGGAGCTGCTGAGCAAACTCACTTGAAGAGCATAAGCCCCATAGGTTTCTTTGTCTTTCATGGACCTCCCAAAGATGTAGTTGAGGAGATGCCAGGGCCTGTGGACAAGAACCTCTGCATGAACATAGCCCAACAGACATGAAAAGTAGCCAGCCCCTAACAGAAGTCAGTGCTCATTTTCTACTTTAAGCAACAGCGTAGGAAAGCACTTGTTATGATGTTTCTGAAAAACAGTTGTAACCAACTCAGAGAAACTACTTAGCATGACGTGATTGATCATCAGTTGGGTAAAACATTATTCAGTGCTACAGAAAAACTGGTGGTTTGTGCCCAAAGTCTGAGAAAACACCACTATTTCGAAAGCTGAAGTAATACCTTATGCCCAGTAGAATAAAGATATAGAGGCCAAGATCTCTTGCTAATACTTCTGGCTTTATAAAGCTTGGAATGACCTTTGGGNAACATGGTCTGTGGTTAAATCTTCTCGGCCTTAATGAATGTTCAAAATAAATTAACGACAGAAATGCCGTGAATGTAGTAACTATTGAGGTACTGGGGAAGCAAGGCAGAAAAAGTAAAAATAACTAACACAATAAGATTATTTGCTCTCATTTNTGCTGCTAAGCCCAACTCCACTGCCCACTTGCTAGGTAAAAGAAGGTTTCTAGATGTCATACCTGGTGCATTACATAAAAATAGTATTTGTCTTCAAAAAACAGCTAAGGTGGTATTTTCAGCTAAGAGAAAAAATAGCACTGACTGTCAGTTTAGATATATCTGATTAAATACTTTGAAATCATAGGAAACATGTTTTTTGAGGAATCTGAGAAGCAACCTAGTCTTTTATCGTCAAAAAGAAATATAATTGACATTTCAAGTACACACCCAAAATGAAAGGACCTTTATAGAAAGGGTCTCTTGTTCACCACTGAGATATTTCAGCCAACTAGGCATATGTAGGACTTCTAAGGAGTTAAAACATAAACCAGTGAGGTCTTTGAAACAGTTTTGCTCTTTCAAAAACAAAAGTAAGCAGCAAGGATTGCTAGGTGTGACTTTTTTTGCTGGACACTTAATGAAAGATTATCTACCTTTGACAGTAGTAACCATCATTGCTCTCTGGTGCACTTTGGAGTCATCCAACTCCTGTGACATTCCCTGGTTTTCACTGGAAGCTGCCATTGGAAAACATGCCAAGGGCTGCACAATAACAACTTATAAAGGTCTCTGGAGTTCATTTGTTTCTGGTGTGCCACAGAGTCATAAGAGGGACACTTGAGGACCCAAGCACTTACTGCATTTAGGACTTACCTAAGCAACGTGGTTACAAATGGAACTTGAAAGTTTTAAACAAATCGTCTCACTATGGACAAGACTTCACTCACCAAAGCTTTTCTGTGCATGTATAGCATCTACACAGAGGGCATGCACTCTACAGAGAGAAATGCCTTTCAGCACCTTGTACAGGCCCCTCCTACCACACATGAAATTTACACAGGTACCTTATCCTCCATACAAAGATAGCATATACTGTGTGCAGCAAGGCCTCACCTCATTCGCTCGGGGGTTCTGATAGTTTGGATTTGTGTCGTGTCATTCCCTCTCCCTCACCATCTCTATACAAAGCCTATACAGAAGGCAGCAGAGAATTCTGTAGAGGGGTTAACTTTCCAGAAACCCTATGTACAAATCCTAAAACAGTGCTGGAAAATTCCTACCAAGATTCCAGTTTTAGAAACTTATAAGAAACATGGAAGATTTCCGGGGATTTAGAAGTTAATTTCCATGAAATCCAATGTGGATTTCTTAGAAACATGAAAAACTCACAGAAAGAGAACCCTAAGGTATTTCTACAAAACTGAACAAAAACACCACACAAGAGAAATGGGAAAAAACCTAAAAAGCACAGTACAGTTGCTAAAAGGCAAACTGGGAATTCCTTAAAAGCACATGGGAATCTCTAGAAAGCAAATGGGATATTTCTAGAAAGAAATCAGGGAATTTTTAGAAGTAGAATGAGGTACTTGCAGAAAGCAAGTGTGGCATTCCCAGGAAGCTGACACATTCCTGGAAGGCATGTAATTACAGCAGAAGAGACAGCAGAGGAGAAAATCTAGAAAATAAACAGGATATTCCTTGAAAGTAGATAAAGAATTCTCAGTAAACAAGGAGTTTACTGAAGTTTACAAGGAAGCACAATAAAAAGTTTTGGAAAACAGTCAGGGAATTTCTAGAGAGGAAGAAGGGAATTATTAGAAAAGAGATGAGGACTTCTAAAAAAAGCAAGCAATATATTCTAGACAGCAGCAGGGGATTCAATGCAAACAGAAGAGAAAAATAAACCCTCTAGCAAACGAGATGAAGTTTATAAATTCTAGAAAGAACACTGGACCTTCCAGAAACCACTGGGGAACTGTTGGAATGAAAAGAGAAAATTCCTTGAAAACACATTAGGGAATTCCCTTAAAGCACAGAGGAATTCCCAGATATGAGACTGAATATATCTAAAAGAGGGGGCTTCTTGGAAGGTGGGAGTTACTTACAAAGCAAGTGATAGAAATCAACTGGGAGGCTTCCTGTAAAGCTATGGAGGAAGTCTGGAAAAACAAACTTGGAACTGCCAGAAAGGAGTAAAGATTTCCTCAAAAATTATCATCCCTAGAAAGACAAGGACAAATCACTAGAAATTAAATAAAGCATTCCTACAAAGCAAATTAAGAACTCTCCTTAGAAAGAAAGGTGAGAGAACTTCCTCATATGTAGGGCAGTCCTAGAAAACAGTAGGGAATTGCTGGAAAGCACACTTCAGAAGTATAGAAGAGAAATTTACAGGCAGCAGGTACAGAACATTCCTGAGAAGTGGATAGGGAATATGTATAGGAGACATGGGCGTTTCCTAGAGACCAGAGGTAATACACTGCCAGAAAGCTGTAGAATGGAATTCCTAATAAGTAAAGGGTGGAGGATATTCTTCAAAAGCAGAGGGGGTGCTCCTAGAAGGAAAAAAGAGGCTGTAAGGGAACACAATATGAGAGCGTCTGGTTTGTTAAGCTACTTGGTCAAGGAGTGTTCAGTATAAAAGAACTAGCAATAAGGAATAATTTAAACACCTGGACACACAAACAGTATCAAGGGGAGGATAGTGCAGGTAATGGACCAGAACTCCCTGGTCACCAACTGATGGACTACCAAAGGAGTTTCTGGCACAGCCTTAAAAGGTGTCCACAAAGGAGGCTACAGATGAACTATGAAGTTCAGCCTGGGCTTCATAATTATAGGGAGGGAGAAACACAATTATCAAGGGCACTGTAACTCTCTAGTAACTCTCTAGAAGGATTAGGGAAAGAGCAGAACTCCTCCATCTGAAAAAAGACTCAAATCCAAGCCAGTGCTTTAATAAGGAGACCAAGGTACAGATGTGAATATTAAAGCAGACAGAGGCTATACTGATATTGAAAGGAATCCTGACCCTAAGTGTGTTTGAGATGAGCACATGACAGCAGGCATCTGTCCCACTAGCAAACATCATGCTGGATAAACCAGTAAGTAGGAGGAGACCCACCTACCACACAGGGAAGCTCAGAATCCAGGCATCAATATCAGTCTGACTTAGAGATTACGCTGACATTTAAGGAATGAGTGTGAATCTACACAATGTAGACCTTGAGCTGCAATTCCTGATCAGCAGCAGAGGAAGAACAGAACTCTTGCTGTCTTCAGCTGCATTGACTTGCAACTTTCCGGTATAGTCCCAGAAAGCAAATACAAGCACTGCTTGAAAGCAGACAGGAGATATGTAGAAAACAAGAACACATCTTGAAAGCAAAAGGCAGGAAATTTTTGAAAGACAAAAATTTGGGAATACTAAGCAGCAGAAAGGAACTATTCCTACAAAGCAAATGATCTTTGGTAATCTTCCAAGGGAAAAAAAGGAATTTTCTTTGGGGAAAAAAATAAATTTATACTGATAAAATAAAATAACATAAAATAAAATTAAATGAGATAGCTCATTGCTAGAAATCTAAAGAGTGGATGCTCCCAGCAAGCAGTCAGGAGGTATTATTGGAAACAAAAAGGGGACATTTGTAGAAAGCAAACATGAGACTTTACTAGTAAGCAAGCAGGACAGTCCTAGAAGGTGGTCAGAACACAGGAAGAGAACAAAAGGACATTACTCCCATGAAAAACCAACAGAACGATATCTAAAACATAAATAGGAGGTCCTTCAAAGGAAGGAGAGAGAGTATTCCTTGAAAACTGTGAGGGGATTATCACAGAAAGCAAAGGTAGATTACTCCCCTCCCCTCTAAGGTGGAGAAGTTCCCAGAAAGCAGAGGGAAAATATACCCAAGAAGTAAGTGGAGGAAGGAGTATATTCCTGTAGAACAAAGTATGAGATTTGTAGAGAGTAGAAGAAAACGCATCTAGGAAGTATATGAAAAAAACTCAGAAAATGGAAACAAATTATTTCAATGGAGCAGAGGGACCCTTCTCTAAGATGTGAAGGACCATTACTTCTAGAGATTGAAAGCAGAACATAGTCCTTGAGAGCAAAGTGGGACTATCTGGCCAGAGCAAACATAGGATATTCTTAGAGGCAAAATGAGGGAAGAAGGATATTTCTAGAAATTACATGGAGGTTATATTCCCAGGAAGCATTCCCAGAAAGGAGATAAGGGAATATTCCTGAAAAGCAATGCCTAGAAATGATAAAGATTTCTAAAAATCCAAACCCTAAAATATTTCTAGAATGCAAGATGATTATTTCTAAAAAGCATAGAGATTTGTTCCTAGAAAGTAAAGGGCAAAATAGCCTCAGAAAGCAAAAGAGGGGACATTCCTAGAAAACAGAGGAGTAATATGCCCAGAAGGCAAATAAGGCACATTCTTAGAAAACAGATTCCAGGAAAACAAATGTTCCTAGAAACCAAAACTAGGCAATATTCCAAAATAGCAAATGGGGTTTGATATTCCTACAAAGCGAATTGGGTATGTTGCTAGCAAGCTAATCCACCTGCAGTGCTCCTGGGAAGCAGAGAGGGAACATTGATAGTGAGCTGAGAAGAGCTGTTCCTAAAAGCATAACTGTTAGCAGCCTGGAAAACAAATGAGGATGATGGGAATATATTTCTAGAAATCATATGGCAGGGGACTTCTCCAGAAAACAAGTAGAGGATAGTTCTCAAAGGCCAAAAAGGAACGTTCCTAGGAAGAAAAAAGGGACACAGTCTTGAAAAGGAGAGGGGATAATACTACTGCAAAGCAGTATGTGGCTCTTTCTAGAAAGAGCTGGTGGAAGATTATTAGAAAGCAGCAGGATACATATGAAAAGGCGGAGGAGAATACTCCTAGAAAGCAGATGGAAAATATTCTGACAACAAATGAAAAAAAAGGTCAGGGTGGGGGGGATGTGATGGTGATAGAACAAACACTGGGAGAACCCATGGGAAACTGTTTGCAGTGGATAGTCCTGAAAAGCAAAAAAAAGAGACTACACCTCAGAAGTAAAAAAGGATATACTACTAGACAGCAGAAGGACATGTTCTTTAAGGCAGCTGGGGGAAGATATCTAAAAAACAACAAAAAGAAATATCCAACCACAAACCCAAACTCATACAAATGGAGAGTGTATTAGGAAACAAGTATGATTCCAAAAAAAGCCTAGAAAGCTGTGAGAGGAAATCCCAGCAAGAACCACAGGGAATTCCAAGACACCGATGAAGAGGATTCCCTAGGAGAAGTGAGAGGAGGAACTCTGAAAAGTGATATGTGCTGGAGGGTCCTGGATAGAGGCAGGGAACAGATCCTGAAGAGCATTGTGTGAGGACAACTTTCAGGAAGGAAAAACAAAAATCAAAAAGTATCCTTCATAGGAAGCTATGAACAATGTTTCTCAAAGAAGTGGAGAAAGATAGTGGCTTAAGAAAACAAGGAGAGAGTATTCTAGAAAGCAAGGAGAGAAGCTGGGTGGTCACTGAAACAGGCTTCCCAAGGAAGTGATCATGGGATCAAACTATCAGAGTTCAAGGAACATCTAGATAACATTCTTAGTCATACGGTCTAGTTTTAGGTAGTCCTGTGAGGAGCAGGAAGTTGGACTCTGACCCTTACACGTCCCTTCCAACTCAAGACATTCTACAATTGTGTGATTCTAGTGCTGAAAAGAAATGAGGTGGGGAGGGGGAGGTATCGAGGCTGTTCTTGAGAAGCATAGAAGGGTAGGGAGGGTTTTTCTCAGAAAGCAGAGCAGCAACATTTCTAAAAAGCAGTAGAGGTTTGCCAGCAGCAATAGGGGAACCTCTAGAAAGTGGTCAGGAGAATCCTGAGAAGAAAAAAAAAAGGAAATTCACAGGAAAGCAATAGGCAACACTTTCTAATAAAGCAATGAAGACATTTTAATGGGAAGAGAAAGGGGGTATTATTCATGGAAAGCTGTTGGTAGAAATCCTAGAAAACAACAAGGAGAATACACAAAGATATCAAGGAGATACCAAAGCAAAATGGGGGTATTCATAGGAAATGTGGAAAATTCCTGAAAAGCAACACTGGTGGGGATTCCCAGCCAAGGTAAACAATTACAGGATACCATTAAAGAGGGATGGAGGAGAAAAAAAGTGAAAGTTTCCAGAAAAGGGATTCATAATAATCAGGAAGATAGATTTCTAGAAAGTAATAGAGGAATACCAGGAAAGCTGCTAAAATGAACCCTAGGAAGCAGTGATAGACAAACAGAAAATGACAGAAAACATAGAAAATGCCTAGGAAATATTCCAGAGGGATGTGTAAGTATTAGGAAAAAGTCCCCTAGAAAAAAAATTAAGCATTTCCTAGAAAGCATATATGCACATGTACTTCAGGGCTATGGGCATTCCAAGAATGTGTTTGTGCATGTGAAGCATGCTACAAAATATTGGGGATTCCTAGAAAGCAAAAGGGAGGAGATCCTAGAAAACATAAAGGGATTCACAGAAAACTAGGAAAAATACAAGGAAGTAGTAAGGGGAAATTCCTGTAAAGCTTTTGAGGGGATTCCTAGGAAATCTGGGAAATCCCTAGAAGGCACAGAGTGTGGGATTCCCAGAAGATATTGAGCACTTCTATAAAGCATTAAAGGGTAGGATTAAGAGAAAACCTTAAAGAAGACATTCCTCAGACAGGTATATACCAGAAAAAGTGGTAATTTGTAGGAAGGGAACCAAATGATTCCTGGGAAACACTTGGGGACCACTTTTACCAGCTGCTAAAAATTCTTATGAAGCATTAAGGGGCAAAATCTAAAAAGTGAGAGAGGTGATTTCTAGAAAACAGAACACGTACATCCTCAGATATTTGGAAAGTTCATGGAGTGTGATGTCTTAGAAGTTAAATTGATGAAATCTTAGAAAATGTGGACAATTATAACAGACAAATCCCAAGAGTCTTAGATAACATGAAATATTTCTGGACAGAATCAAGGAGCAGTGTTAAAAAGCAAAAGGAGATAACTCCTAGAAAGAAAAATGATTGGGTTCCTACAAATTATGGAAAATCCCTAGAAACCAAAAAGCAAGGGGAGAAGCCTAGAAATCAAAATCAGAGGGAGTCCTAGAAAGCATTAAAGGACAAACCCTAAAAAGTCCTATACAGTTCCTAGAAAGCAAATAGAAGAGGGTTTGTAGAATGGAATATGGAGGGGGTTATGGTCCTAAAAAAGAAGAAAGTAAAGTGAAGCTTCCTGTAATGTGTTATGAAAGGAAGTATTTAAAAAAGCATTATGAGAAAACCATTTATTGATTTTGAAGGAGAGGCAACATTCCAGCTGCAGGACAGGACATTTTCTACAGTATACATGCCTCTCAGCTGTAGGCATATAACAGGCACATTCATCTGAAAAATGCATTTCAGAAAAGAATCAACAGAAAAACATCTCCAGCTAAGCCCCTAAATCTTTCAACTGTGAAAAACCACTGAGCCTTGGAGAAGTTGAGAGTTGGACAGAAAGTTAAGAACTTAAATGCAGCTCTAAAGATAAAAAGGAAGTAACACATAGCAGACTTTGAGAAGCTCACCACAGGACATTTTAACTTCACCAACAATTTCCTCTTGAACAATTGTGTGGGCTTATCTCCAGACAATGGCAGTGCACCTGCAAACTCTGGGGAAATTAAAAAAGAACAGATTTTTATAAGAAAGTCAGAATATATACACAGAGGGTTACCTGTGTTATTTTACAAGTCTTATCTCTGTGCCTATGAGGGATTACCCAGTAGCCCCCTGTGTCAACATGATATGATTTCTTCTGGAGCCTTACCCATGTATTAATCTGTATATTTTATGTAAACTACTACTCCAAGCTGAAACGGAGCAAAGTAACTACTTGTTGTAGTGTGTAATTAGTATGTATTTCTATATGACGTATCTCTGTATTATACTGTTCTGTTACTTGGTATGTTCTGTTAAATCCCCTGCCCTTCACCCCAGATGGTTTGTCCCCTCCCCTTCTCCTCTCTTCCCATTGGCCGGAGCCCCCTATGAGAACCATAGGCCGGAAATGGGAAGTGCTCTTCCCTGGTTGCCTCTGATAAGCTTGGACCCTCCATAGGGCTCGTTGCCCCTAGGGTGAAATAAACTTATATTATATGCAACCACTAAGTGCTGCCTCCACTTCTTCATCCTCCGTTCACTAGCCAACCCTTGAGGGTTTGCAAGGGCACATGCACCCCTTGCAGACCCTGAGGCACCTTCTAAGAAGGACCTCCTGGCTTGGAGGCTCCCCGCCTAGAGGACTTTGACTCCTGTCGAAGTACTCTTGTCCATGTTTTTGTAGGTTGTTTGAGTACTTCTTCTTCTTATCAAAGTCNAGACTCCGACACCCTCCCATCCAGTGTCTGATGGCCGCAGTGCCTGGGCCGAAGAGGGAGCGGGGCAGCCCAGAGGGTGGCTACAGCTACTGTCACTACTATTGTTAGATGGAAAACTGGCAAGAGAGAAATATGTGATTCCTAACTAAGGAGAAGTTATTAATCAATTCTTGGGTTCCCTGAGCCACAAGCTAAACCTTTGATGGAAGTGAGGTAATATCTCCAGTTGCCAAAGCATCACAAGGCTTCGGTGCTGGTCTAGTAGGCTGATCCACCCTCCACGGACAGCAATGCCACAAAACCTCCAGGAGAGCAGGATTAAGTGCCTATTTTCTGTTTCATTACCTGCCTTTTCTCCTATTTGGAAGTGGCTGGCTCCTTTCCAAAGGAAATGAACTCTTGTGAGCCAGGATTTGACTCTCCCATCTTCCCCCTCCCAAAACTCTGTTTTATTTCAGGAATTACTCAATTGCTTTATATTCAAAGGAGACTTGATATAAATACCATATGATAATTCAACACCGTATCCTATCAATCTTTCAGACATGACAGACTGACAAAGCAAAACTACGCATTTCTAAGCCCACCTGAATGCTCCTGTCTCAGGTGGCACATAGGGAATGGGTCACAGACTTTGCTAGCAGAAGAACACCAGGAATAGAAACCTTAGAAATGGCCTCATTTTTACTGTCATCTTAGGTTTGAAGTGCTGGAAAGCAAAGTGGCTTGTAAACAAGGATAGTTTTAGATGGGATTCAGCAAATAGATTTGGTATTGCAGCATAGGATCATTTTAACTACCATGGTCTGAGAAATGCAGGTAGCACATCTTAAAGTGAGGTTAGAGCTAGTGAAAATGAAATAACTGAGACTACCCCAGGCAGAACAGACCTGCCATGAATCCCAAATCAGCTACATTAGGTGCTTAGTGAAGAGAGGGTATGCTCTCTGCAGATCAGCATTTTAAAAACAGCAGTAACTGCAAACAGGTAACTCAGCACCAAACCTCTAAAATCCCAAATAAAAGTGAAAATGGAAAACACGCTATATCTCATGCTGGACATAGAACATGAGCAAGCAGAAAATAGATTAGTCTTTTTAGGCAACACTGGCCATTAAGGTTCATCCTGAACACTTGCTCTCAGCCCTGCCATCACTGGTCCCTGGCTGCAGCTCAGTAAGCAATGTCATCTCATCCATCTTGCCACTTGCTTGGGCAAGCTAACAGCATGCAGAGAGCCTGACACTTGCCAGCACCTCCCTGCCTGGTAGCTGTCTATCTGGGAACATCTCTGTACCACCATCATGCACAGTCCCTTTGAGCCTTGCCCCGATAGAGGGACTGTGTGCTAGGGATATGAAATAAAGCTGCTATTAAAATCCCACTCAGTCTTTTGAAAATACATTTTAGAGGCTGAATCCATATATGATTCAAAAAACATTTGTCCAAAAACCACTATGCAGAAATAGAGAACCAAGCTCCACTTTGAGGTCTTACGATGTTTACAAGAACTAGTGGCTGTCAAGAAAATGTATATTTTGACTCAAATAATACTTAGTTAAAAAGAGACAGAATTGCAAGGCTTAGGGTTTTTTATTTTGCTTCTTCTGGTCAATGTCCACTGTTTCTGCCTCCCCCCGAGTGGAAGTTCCTCCACCAACATGACAACAATAAGGTAATGCTTTACTACACATATCCTGAAGCTATAGCTCATGTATAAAATCAGCACCTCATTCTTTACCTTCAGGGTACCTGTAGACCTGCACCCTGAGCAAACTGGTGGACTGGAGCTACTGAAGGTTCACTCCCCAGGTCTGTCACCAGCTTTAATTCCTTCTAGAAGAGAGGAATGGAAAGCAGGGGAAAAGAAGGGTGAGGGAGGGAAGTGTATCAATACTGCCTTACAAGAATTGGTATTTTAATAACAGACTCTCCAACTTGCCCTCCAGAATCAGGAAATGACACTCAATGAAAGTTTCTTCCTTAACGAAAACTCTTAAACTTTCTTCTTTCCTCCTCTCCAAAATGGTAAAAATTACAAAGAAACTTCTGTTTAAATCATTGAAGAAAATTTCTTTGTGGCTTTTAAAAATAAACATTAAGGTTCAGAGTAACTCTGATCTCTCCCCTGTTGACCTTTTTTTATTTGATGAAGGCAAAAAAAGCATGTTTCTATCTTATAGAACTCTCAATCACTCTGCTATTTGCAACTTATTGGGGGGGAACACAATAATCTCATTGCAAAGTTATGACTGAGGTTATGAGACGTATATAGAGGTACAACAAGAACTCTGCAGAAACCAAGATTCCTCAAAAGCAGATCTCTGTTCATACACTCAAGTGAAAAAGTACATCAAAGCCTCTCAGCCAATATCCCCTGAAGTCTTCCTATGTTAGTATCATTTCTAACCAATGAGTAAAGCTACCTGGGCACTAGTCAGCACCTGTAGATTTTGTGGGAGTCACAGGGTGCTTGCAGGCTCAGCGTCACCTTAACTCAAAAAAACTAAAACCAAATTCTCCCAAAATTAAACGTATAATTTCAGGTATGCTTAGTAGAGCTCAGAGTTGCAGGAACTTCCAACAATTATTATAGTGAGAATTGTTACCACTGAAATAAGTGGCTATATCCACAAGTACTACAAATCTAGGCCTGTCTAAGTAGATATACAAAGTCAGGAAGGACTGGAATGATATTTTAGTTATCTTGTATATAACAAATTCCTACACTAATTACATAACAGTATGGGATGATAAACAGGAATGTTTTGAGGCAACTGGATCAAACTGGTTAGAAGCGGTTTAATCCGGTCTGAACCAGTCTGAACCTGATCAAACTGGTTAGAACCAGTTTAAACCAGACTGAACCGGTGTGAAACAGTCTGAACCAGTTTGAACCAGTACGAACTGGTTTGAACTGAATCAAACCAGTTAGGACCAGTTTAAACTGGTCTGAACTGGTTCGAAGTGGTCTGAACCAGTCCTAACTGGTTAGAACCGGTTCGAACCAGTTTGAACCAGATACAACCAGTTAGAACTAGTTTAAACTGGTCCAAACTGGTTTGAACCAGTTTAAACCGGTCTGAACCGGATCAAATCAGTTAGATTCAGTTTAATCTGGTCTGAACAGGATCGAACCAGTTAGAACCAGTTTAAACTGGTCTAAACTGGTCCGAACCAGATCAAACCAGTCAGAACCGGTCTAAAACAGTCTGAACCAGTTAGAACAGGATCAAATTGGTTAAAATTGGTCTGAAGCAGTCCTAACTGGTTAAAACTGGTTTAAACCAGTCAGAAACAGATTGAACTGGATCAAACTGGTTAGAACTGGTTTAAACTGATTTGAACCGGATCAAACTGGATAAAACCAGTTAGAAGTGGGCATGCAGTGACAGGAAAAGAGGGAATGGGTTTAAATTGAAAGAGAGTAGGTTTAGATTAAATATTAGGAAAAAGTTCTTTACTGTGAGGGTGGTGAGGAACTGGAACTGGTTGCCCAGGGAACTTGTGGATGCCCCATCCCTGGAGGGTTCTGAGCAACCTGGTGTAGTTGAAGGTGCCCCTGTCCACACCAGGGAGGCTTGAACTAGATGATCCTCAAGGTCCCCTTCCAATCTGAACACTTGTATGATTCTATGGATAACGGAGCCATTTAATGAAACATAAACCCAATCTGTTTCAAAAAAATTAAAAAGAAATATTGCTAGAAGATTTTTTTTTAGTGTCTTGAAGACTTCTATGGATTATCTCAAAAGCCTCACAAAAACTGAACAGAAAATCTCTTTGGTCAACACTTGTCTTGTGACCAATTCATCCTAAATGTTTACTGTGAAAAATGCAGGGTATAGAAGTGCTTAAAGGATACAGCTAAGGAGGCTGTGCTCCATGCAAAGAACAGTTATAAAGAATCAGAGGGTAAAAAACATTCAGAATATTTTTTTCCAATTTTCTTTAATTTTCTTTCTGTAAATTTAGAGGTGACATCCTGTTTTCTGCTATAGAGAAGGACTCATTTTCCCTTGTCTCAGAGAGACTCTCTGCAGTGATTTCATCCATGCTACAATCACCAAGAAGAGAACCATTTATACCCTGGGTATAACAGGATGGGCAGTTTGTGAAACCGGGAGACTCTGTAGGTTTGGTACAATTTCTACAGCTAAATGAACAAGCTACACATGAAGGCATCCATCTAGGAATGGAAATCAATCCTTAGGTAGTTGCTTCAAGTAGGGTAATAATTACTAAATACCGCAGAAAACACTTGCAAAGGAAAATATAATGCTGAGCAAATGATTCTGTCTGCTTTTCTAGCAACTACAGATTCTTTGAAAATATCAGACATATGCAATGTACGTGAAAGAGACAAACAGTAGTTTTAGAGTCAAGAAATGGCTCAAAAACTGATGGCCCAATAAGATAAAATAATTGTTCAAACAGATTAAAACAAGGAAATGGAACACTAATGACTGTCTAATAGCTATAGCCTTCTAGGTAAGCCTGTAAGTGGTTTACTCTTGTTTTTATGCCTCTATGACAAAAAACACAAATGTTTTAATATGTAAGTAGACAAAGATAAGTAGATTTTGTTTCCTTCTTTTCCATACTATTTTCCAGTAATGCATGACAAATCAGCCCGCTGAGTATAAAAATCACGTGTTTTCAAAGAGAAAGAAACATCTGCCTCTGTCATGCAGGGCTGTACACTGTGGCTTTTTGGCAAATAAGTAGACCTGATGTGCAGCAGTAACAAAATGCTGGGAACAAGGATCAAATCCCCCTCACAAGCACTACTACTACCCTTATTACATGTATCAGCCAACTGTAAAAAAGTATTTTGAACACAGAGATATGAAAGCAATAAATGTACCTATTAAGGTTTTAAATAAAAGACAGATCCCTTTGGACAGATGCAAGTGGATCTGACAGTCCTGCCTCAGCTCTGCCAGAGACTAACTCCCTGGTAAAACCTGTTGTACATAAAGTTTTGGGAGATGCCCCAGCTGGGTTTCTCCCTCTTTTACTTGGCAACTGCTCTATTGCTGAGGCTCATGTCCCTAATCTCCATCTGAGCTATCCTGCAACTACACCACAACCATCCCTGTGCCTGAGCAGGTACTCCATGGATCTGCATCCCAGTCTGCAGACCTGGTTTCACAGTTCAGCTTTGGACTTGCCTCATTAGCAGTGACTTCTCTGATGATCTGGACTCTTGCGTGAATCTGGTGATGATCCCCAGATCTGCCCTGCTTGGATTGCAGCTTGCATTGGGCTCAGAGGTCACCTCTCCTTGTACAGCAGACAGTCCTTGCTGCTCTCTGGCACAAGATGCTACCAGGACACACCAAAAAATATGCTTTCCCTGCTTACTTCAGGGCTTTGGATGCTGTAGCAGCAGTGATCACCCCCCCGCAGCAATCAAAACCAAATAAGCTTCAATATCCTAACTGCAATCCTGCAAACACCCTGCCCCAAGCATTGGCTATAAAAAGGAATCAAAAAAGCAAGTGTTTTTTTCTAATAAAAGAGCATGTTCCTTGCATATGGAGATACAGAAAGATGATGTTTCTCCCTTTCCTCTGCTCTGAAAGGATCAAGCCCTAAATCTGCTAAAAGAAAATAATTAAATGCAAGATCCACTACTAAGACCATTACATTGTTAGGCAGCAGCTGGGAGAGTTAATCTCAATCTGAAATCATCTTTAGCTCTTTGACGGAGCAGTAACACAGGTCATTGCTGCAGAAGTGTTGGATGTGAAAGGACAGCATTTTTGAGTTAAACAGGTGTCTTGGGGTGACTTCATGATATATCCCATATTCGTATTCTCTATGCCAGGGGAAAAAAAAAAAGAAAAAAAATTAATCTTGTGCTTTTAAAACTGAGCCCCAAGAGTGGAGAGGAAAAAAACCCAAACAACTAGCTAGAGAAATCTTTGCAAAACAATTCTACTGTTTCAAGGTCAATTTTGCTATGCTGCTGTGCAGTTTTGGTTTTGTTTCCCGGCAGCCTGGCTGAAAAGGGGGCGGGAGACACTGGCCTTCTGGCTTTCCCAGTGAGAGTTCTGCCTGTCTTTTCTTCGTAAGGAAGAGACTTGGACCTCTGCATTTTCCTGGACTTTTGATTTCTTCTTCTTCTCTCCTGGACTTGTTGGGACATCAGGGTGTCGAGACCTCACTGGGAGGCCTTTTCCACCGGTCTGGCCTGGGGGGGCCCCCCCACAATCGGCCTGGGACTGTGGGTCTTCCAGTCTTCCAGTGAGAGACTTCATTATTTATTGTTATATATATTATTTGGTGTTTAGTATTATTATTTTCGTTTGTGTTTGTTAAATAAATGTTTTTTTTTCCTCTTTCCCTTTCACTTTTCTTCGAGGAAATATTTCTTTCCTCAAACCTGGTGGGAGAGGGTGATTGCGGCCTGTTTTTATCAGAGAATATTTATCTCTCTGAATATATTTGTTCCAAATCAGGACAACAGGTTTGCAGTAAGCCTGACTGCAAATGCACAATGCCCATGGCATCATTTAAAATTCTATCTCCTATAGCTATTCCAGGCTCCATTGTTTTCTATTATTAGTTCTTTTCTCCTGTATTCATTTGCCAGTACAGATGAAGGTCAGAAGAGAGAAATTCAGCACAAGTTGACCATAAGTTCAGAGCTCACCTCACTACAAAGGTACAATCAATGCATCAGACCTGAAGGACAGCATCCACCTTCCCCTTGCAACATGTGTCAGACTCCAAAAATCAAACCAGACGGTGAACTACTCCTATCCAAAATAATTTTATTCATCATGAAATCTATTTCAAGCAACATTGTTATGTCACCTGTCAGGGTAAATGCAGATGAGTCTTCCCAGATTTCAAATTCAAATTGAAGTACATTTTCTAAGCAGGGAGATATAAATCTACTTGCATATTTGGGGCATTTTCTAGCCAAAATACCATTGGTTTAGCATGACACACAATCCCATCGGGGGACTAAAGGTAATCAGGCTGAGGCAGCTTCTAAGGTGTAGGTGTCCATATAAATCTGCACACTCACAATCTAAACTTCACACAGCAGCAGCCTACCAGGGATGAGCAGGCAAGTAAATCTTACGTCTCCCTGTCACCCACCTCTTCCTTGATGCTAGCAAATCCTTGGTCTGCCACTAGCTATAAGAGGTTTCCACTCTTTATAACTGCTTGGTCAGAGGGGGAGTCAGGTCTCGGGGCTCTTAGCGGGGAAAAGAGACAGAACAAACAGCTGACTTGGGGAGCAGAGGCCCTGCAGAAAAGGAGCTCACATCACCAGGCAGAGATGTGGCTCAGACACCCTGCCATGGTTTGCACCTGCTCAGCACCCCACACACACTGAACGTGACATGGGGCTTCCCACTGGGATCAGCAAGCTCAGTGTAGCCTCTGCTTCCCATCTTCCAACCCAGAAGCTTTCTCAAACAGATTGAGTAAGGGATAAAAATCAGCACAAAGTAACCTCATCAACAGATTATTATAATGATACTGAAAAAAAAGCAAAAAACCCCAGGTGAAACTGCAGTTAGAAGCCCAGGTTAGGGTTAAATAAAAATTGTAATTAAATAAATTATAAATTTCACACATGATAGACAGGCATTTAGCTCCACTTAGAATTTGATAGGTTCTGGTATAAAGGTAGACAAACTATACTAAATTAATATAGTTAAAATGCAGAGGTGTCAATGTCTATGCTATTAACAAGAAAAGATTTATAAATTGTCTGAACTAGAACAAGACGAAAATCCAGGACATTTCCACCTCCATATTTGCTCCTACTTAATCTAACTTACAAGATGTTGTGAGGACTAATAACCAGTATGACATGAAAGAGTAAGATTCAGTAGTATGAAAACCAGGCTTCAGTTTCTTCCATAATAGATGCCATTAAAGAACTAACATAGACAGATACTGTGGTTAAGTTATAAAAAGGATGAAAAAAGAATCACGTTTTCTTATTTAAGCACTATCAATTAAAACCAATTTCCTGACACTATGATTTAGGGACACTAGAACAGGAAAAACACAATCTAACACAAAGTTTGGGGAAATCACTAACTGCATTCATAATCTAAGAGCGCTTATAGCTGCACAGTGGCATAAGGGCAGTGAAGCCATGGCAGGAAGTATCAGCAGGCATGTAAAATATGATCCATATAATATATGGGCACTGCACCCGAGTTCCCGATCCCCATGTGTGTTCCACATGAGCAAGGTGTATCAGCAGCAATTCTTTCATCCTCCCATGACCCTTTTGGCATGCCTGTTGTAGCCCCAGTGTGCCTGGAGGTATAGGCTCTGTGGGTCTCAGAACCCTAACTGTAAGCCTAGGCCTAAGGACTGAGGATGCCGTGGCTGAGGTTCCCATTTCAATGGATCACCCATATTGGAAAACTGTGGGTGTAGACTCATTAGCAGCCTCCTGTGATGCCCTCTGCATCCCTTTTGCAGCCCCAGTATCCCTTGCACTCTGGCTTTCAGGACCCTAGGCCTGAGCAGAAGAGCATCTTGACACTGGCCCTGAGGTCCCCAGGACCACTGGTGGCCCAGACTGCAAATGTATTCTTATGACTTCGAAGTTTACAGAGGAAATTGACTTTAACATGCATGCGTAGGTTAAACATTTTAGTCCTGTAAACAACACCAACCATGCATATTTTATATTTAATAGAAATAAGCCATACAGGATATCCAATGATTGCCTGAGGGAGCGTGCAGTGTACTGACATTAGAGTCCAAATGAAAGCTATTTATTATTAAAACTGTCAAATCTAGAGCTAGCTTCTTCACCAGTGTCAATCACTCCAGCTCCATTAACTTCAGTGGAGCTGTTCCTCTGTGTCTGCTGGGGAAAGCCTTGCTCTGAATATTTTCACTAAGTAGAGTGTAGTTCTGTTACCAGATGAAAAATGCTTTTCTGTAGTTTTTGGAAAGTAAATTTACTCTCCCAACTATAAATTAGCTTTGTGCCTGATCCTTAGTCAGTTCTGCTGGGACACTGCCTGTTCTCATAAAGAGCTGCCTAAGAGGAGGTCTCTAGGTCTGATAGAAGAGGGAAGGATCTGTACGGGGGCTAAGTAGGGTTTTCTTAGATGTTAAACATATATGCATTCAGTGGGCATGGGAATTCTTGCACTTGCACGTAGAACATCCTGCATGCTTTCCTACCTTTTAATGGCTACAAATTGTGACTTTGCACTCAGGCTGGATTTTTCAAAATAGCTAGGTGACTCAGAAGCTGTAGGCGTGTTCCTTGTCAGCAACACTCAGGGTCCTAAATATGCAAGATTTTTAATCATTGTTACTGGAAGTCTTGAGTCATGAAGTTATTTTGCAAAATTTCTTCCTCTGATGTGAAAGTGATAGGCGCTTTCAAAATATCTCTCCTATGAACTTGTATCCTCCTCTGGAACCTCTGTGCAGTGACACTGTCCAAGATCACTCTACTTTCCATCATTGTATCCTATAGGAATCGCTGCTACTGAGACCTCTGATAATCCAGTTCACTGCTCTCACTTTGTCTTTTATGGCTTGAGAATGAAGGGGTCTGTTTGTTGCTGCAGTGAGATACACAGAGGTGAAGAACCCAAGTTTGTCTCCAAGCTACTGCATTAAAGTAAATACACCATGAGTTATGGCACTGCACACACTACAAGCTGTAGCTGCTTCCAGTTTAGGAAGCTGTTATAGGAAGCAAAGATCTGTATATAATGCCACTTCTCAGAAAAGGGGTGTGAGAATGTTTGTTTTCCTGCTGTTTCCTTTCTACAGTAAGAAAACAGAAACATCTGACATATCACGAAAATTTATTTGTGACTAGTGAATTAAACATGATAGGTGTCAGAGAGAACTCTCCTAATACATAGTGAAATTTCAGTCTGCCAAATAGCAACGTATTATCACTTTATTCACTGACAAACAGTCAGATAACCACATCTAGAGCTTTCAGCTCCAAAAAATAGGATGAAAAGTTAGAACTACTTTGGAAGAGCCCTGGACAGTCAAAGGACTATAGAACCATACGTCTAGAAGAAATCTGTTAAATAATGCAGCCCAGTAAGGTGGAATTGTATAAATGAAACAATAAATGTGCACCAAGACAAAAGCCATGTTCATTGATAGGGCTGGATACATAGAGGTTTTTATTCTTAGAAGAGTCATTCCTCCCACTTGGCCCAAAGTCTCATTAATGCCCAGGCATTCTGTTATTCAATCACTTACACTCATACACTCTTTAATTTGTTCATGGAGAACTGTTCATATTTTGAATATACTCAGCTTCTTTGTATTGACATAGGTTTAGAACATAATTTATCTTAAATAGGTATAAGATGAATGCCTAGATATCGTTTACTTGATTACATCCTTGAAGGCACTTCCTATGAATATTTAGGACTCAGGAAAACCCATATCTTGCCTGCCTCTTTCCAGCATCCTCCTGAAGACTTGTAATCAGAGACTTGGACTTTTGATAAAATGATCCAAAAAAGTCAATAAACTCTACAGATTTGTTGCTTTGATCTGCATATAATGTTATGACAATAAGTAAGGAAGTATAAGTAGGAAGTATAGCTCTGTAGAGAATCAAAATTCAACTCACTTTAGAAAATAAAAAGGAGTTAAATGCAGGATTCACTTCATCATGGCATTTAACGGATTATATTTTCAATGAGGAGTTTTGAGTATTTAATAAATGTATTTGGGGATTTCTTTATTAATATTATCCTTAGACAATTAAATGAGATAGTCAACATATTTATGTGTCTTACAAATACAGGTCCTACAAATAAAGCTGAAAATTCACATATTGAGATCTCTTTTAGTCCTTATCTCTGTTGATTCTAAAAGATTTAAGGTTGTGACATATGTACCATTATGTTAGCTGTAAATCAATCAAACAGAAATTATCCCACAAATGCAGGATAATTTCTGATAACAATGCTTTAGAGATTATTTGGAGTATTTAAAAAAAAAAAAAAGGCTGAACAAAAGAATAGTAGAGAAGCTTCTTGTTTTGCAGGGATTGCAATAATGACTAATAAATGATACCAATAAGATGATAAATCTGTCCCAGTAGAGCTTTCTGCCTTTCTCAGTTTGGAGCCTCTGTATTACATTTGGGATTTTTCAGACCTTTCCCGAACTTGAGCAAGGTGAGGATGGACTTTCAGAGCAAACAAACCCCATCCCTGAGAGAGGTGGGGCTCTGCCTTCCAGCTGTTGTAGGATAAATGATGCCTCCAGTTACTCAACTTTCTGTCTTTAAGAGCTCCAGTCTTGCTCCTCCTGGAGGCTTACACAGTTCACCTGTCCATGGATATAGTTTAAGAGAGGCAAAAAGACACAGGGCAATAGATAAAAAATGCATAAGCTTTCACATGGTTGCCCAGAAAATACATTCTGTCTCCCCACAGAGATGTAAATGTATACAGAGGTATATGTGTTTATCTATGGTTGTTTGAGGATATGCTTTACTTCTCCATATTGGGATGTTCTTCAGGAATCATGTTGCTGTTCAAGTGCTCAGGTTTAATACCAGTTTTTTTAAACTGTTTTTTTAAACCATTTTTTAAATTTAGCAATCCTTTCAGACTGAATAATGGTGTAGGGTTTTCAGGTTATGATAAGACAAATATTAATTCAAATATCGGAGCTAATACCTTATACCTGCTTCTTTCAATTCCTGCCCCACCTCAGCTCTCTTCCAATGCTGGAACCAGAAAAGCCTATCATAATATCTCCAAACATAATATTTTATTAAATCTCTACACACGAAAAGTTTAAAAAACTGTGGATTTCGTAAGTGTCTTTGTTTTTAAAATATCTGTTCATTATCAGGTGGAAAAAAGGAATTTTTTTCTATAATGAGAATAATAGTTTTCATTAATTTGGTGTCTTAACTGTTATTTTCTCCTTGACAGAACTAAGGGCAACCTAATAGTAATATCTAATGAAAAGAGTTTTAGGTTTAAGCCTTTATTCATCATCCTCTACTTGTTAGAAGCAAGTTTTGATTTTCTTAAAGTATTTGTGAGAATGTTTAACCTTAAGTGGCTGTTGCAAAAGTAGGAAAGTAAAACATAATCAGCTTTCTGTAGAAACCTAACAAATGACAGACAGAACCAAGAGCTCATACATACAATAAACAACACTTCAGCAACAAGGTCCTGGTGCCCAGAAAGACACGTGGCCTCTGGGAAGCAGCCTGGCTGAGGAATGTGGGATCAGAGGGAACTTACAGTGTCATAAAGAAAAAGAGTAAGCTTGAAAAGAATTAATACAAAATCTGTGGCGCAAAAGCCTTGGTGATATAAAAACAAGATAGCGAAGACATCCTTCTGAGGAAAATAAAACCAGTTTTGGCGTTGCATTTGAGAACATAATCTAGTAAGGAAATTCAAATATTCCACAGCCATTTTGTTTGCCACACTAATTCTTCTTCAGCTGTAATATTTTTGGTGTTGCTAGAGCTGTCTAGGTAGGATGCTTCTAATTGTCACTTTAATATGAATATTTTTATTGCGAATTTCTAGTTCTTATTTTTTTCTCCTATTGGTTGGAGGCATTTGCAGGTGAAATATCTTGCTTGATGCGAGGTTCAGGGCAGACTTTCGTATCACAGCTGGGAGTCAGGAGGTGGATTCATTTTCTTGAGTGATACAGAACTGTTATGTTTTGCTCCTTGGAGAGATAGCAGAGGCTATGGAGAAAGAAAGGTAACCATAGACATAAAGAAAGGAAAAGGAGGAGAGAGGCAGCTGTAAATGCAGTGTTATTGAGTGATACAAGAATATTCTGGGAACAGTGTAGTTTAATGTACTAGTAAGTCTGACAGAGAAAGACCCAGAAGTTGGTAATTTTTAAGATCTTAAAATCTAAAATGCTGTAGGCAATTTTACTTTAATTTGCTCTGGTGTGTGTACACACGCATACACACAGAGCAGTAATAAAACCAGACTAACCCTTGTTTTTCAGTGTGTCATTTAATCTAGTTCCTGGATGTCAGGGGAACACAAAGTAAAATATTTTTTTGGCTTCCAGAACAAAGGCAGTACAGTTTTGTGCTATCAGCAAAATCCTGGTATAAATGACAGCCCCCTTAAGGCCATTCTTCAGGGCTAAAAGGAAAAACAGAAAATACCATTTTTTTCCTTGTACATAATAATTAGTGCACTTATTCTCCTTTCAGTTGGTTCCAGTTTTGGGTGTTGGAGGCTCTTTTGCACTTCTTGGCTCTTGGTGCTCCAACTTTGCCCCTCTTGAGAGATGCATTCATTCCCTCTCTCTTGGAAATTCTGACTAAATAATGCCTGTGGTTGTTTTGTATTCACCTTTACAGACATCTCAAACAGTTTTCCTAAAGAACTGGAAAACTGAGTGATGCCTCAGATATCCATAATGGGTGATATCATTATATTGAAATCACTATGTCTCCAAGGGATTTCTGGTAGTGATATTATACTGGAGAGACTAAGTTCAAGCATATCTGATGATTTTGTCTTTATTTAGCTTATGGTGGTCATAGCTCTGTTTCATTTTTCATTAAAAATGTGGGGGTTTTGTATCCTAGGTCCAGTGCAAATCTAAAAATTCTTCAGAGATTGTGATCTACAAGCCTTCTAAATCCAGCACAAAACTTCAATTGGCTTTGTGCTTTTCCCAGAGTTGTTCAGAAGTCTTTTTTTTTTTTTTTTGTACTGGCACTTTCTGTATTTTTATATTATAGTATAAGTTCATGGCAATGTTGAGATGCTGACAGTTATAGACACAATGTGATGTTCTGTGTAGACCATTTAGGCTTCCTGGGTATGAGTGAGGTGCTTCCGGGCTCCCCATTATTCTCCCAAGATACAAGGCATAAGGAAGTATTTTGAGCTGGAAATTTAATTAAATAATTGAAAAAAAATGATATTGTGCAATAACATAGCTTTTGAGCAATTTCTTACTGCAAGTTGGTACTTAAATAAATTAATGAGAAAAGTGAGATGTGAAAATTTGTTATGGGTGAAGAGATAACATGGACCAGGGCAGAAAGAAGAGAGTGATTTCTTGAAAACAGTTGGAAAATACAACCTTCTTTAGATAAATTTTAAAAATAAAAATATGGAGGAGAAAAACTTGAGGAATGACAGTCCAGTCCTCTCACTGAGTTGCTGTCATGGTTTGGGGAATCTATGAAGCTACTGAGCTGTCAGAATAAGTCTGTCCTGAACTAGTAACTTGTTTATTCTCACTGAAATGATGGTATGCAAAATATGGGACATATTAGGCAAAGCAAAATCTCAAACCAAAACCCAAAAACCCCAGAAAGCTTTGGACAAAATGCAGTAAAAAAAGAGCATTCAGCATTCTCAAGCCTTTTCTTCTGATGGAACAACAACAATGCAAATGCAACAGATGAATGAATGGTAACTAGCTAAAATTATTTGTCTTGTCCTTCTACAGTCAGACACTCAGATAGTAACAACTCAGTTATCAGAGTTAGTGCACACAAAGAGCACATTGGCAGAGATGTCTATTTGTCTTCATTTTTGAATGGCAAACCATGTCTGTTCAGATACATCAGAAAATTTTACATAGTATTCAGGGAACTAAAGAGCTACTACCCACCTGTAGAATGAGAAACCACTGTAATAGCTTCATTTCTGAATGGCGAACCATGTCTGTTCTAAAAAGCTACTACCCACATGCAGAATGAGAAACCACTGTAATAGAAAAATAAAACTTAAATGCAGGGAAGAGTCATACCTTCAGGTGAAAATCTGCCTATGCCACCTCTTCACGCTGCTATACCTGTAAGAGCATACAAACAACAATACAAATCAAGGCATTATGATGCTCTATATGGAGCACATTTTGAGTAATGTATTTTTTTGGAGAGGCTCCTACTGTGGTCATAGTTCTTTTTACTCTGTAGAAATTGGGTGTCTGTTCAGTTTCCCTTCCAACAGATTGCATGTGAGCCATAAATGCAGTTGAAGACGAGCTTGTTGCAGATCTCTGATTTTTAATCAGATTTTTAATGCTGTCTTTGCATGTTGTTAAATGTATGATCAGATTAGAGCTCTTAAAGAAACCTCTAAGACTCAATTTGTGAGTTTGAGAAGTCAGGCATTCTTTATTTCAGTGCACTGGGTGCATTGGTAATCATTTTGCCAAATTGATCCCTGTGACAGCTTATATATCTGCATGATGTGATTGTTTATTTTTGTTTCCTACAATCCTGTTACATATGCATGACTTTTTCCAACACTTATTAGCATATATATGTACCTTTACAAGGTCTCTGAGGGGCTTTACGAGGGGTCTCTGGTGGTCATTTCTGTTTGGAGCCCCCAAAGTTCTAAGTGAGCATCTTATAGATTTCTTTAAGACAATACACCTGGTTAACTCTGATACCACTTCTGTCATGCAACACTGCTCTGTGCCTTCTATAATCATGTCATAGGTACTGGTAATAGGTTTCCATTCAAAAAGTATCTCTTGTCCAAGATGAACAAGCCCACCTCCTTCAGCCTGTCCTCACTGGGTAAGTGCTCCAGCCATAATCAGTGTGGCAGCCCCCCGCTGAACTTGTTCCAATTTGTTGGTGGCTGGGTTGTATCTGAGGACCCAAAAACGGATGCCATAATCTAAATGTGGTATAATAAGCACTGAGAATCACTGCTCTTGATGTGCTGGCTGTGCTGCTGGTAATGCAGCCCAGGATGCCCTTGGCCTTCATTGCTGCCAAGGCCCCAGGTCAAGTGTTGCCAAGACCTGATGCTGCTTCTCCACAGAGATGTAGGCTGTGCTCTGGCAAGGGGTTTCTCTTTCCCAGGTGCAGGTTTTGGCACTGGCCCCTGTTGAATTTTGCAGGGTTCCTGTCAGTCCTTTCTTTCAGCCTCATTTCGAATGGCAGCCCTGCCCTTGTGTGACTCAAGTGTTCCCCATCATAACCACCAATTTGGTGCAAGTTTGATGAGAGTGGTCTTCATAGCCTCTTTCTTCCAAATCATAGATGACTATGTGGATGAGGACAGATCCCAGGATAGACCCCAAGAACATTGTCTTGGATCACACAAAAATTCTGGTATCCACCTTTTCTTTTCTTTTTTCTCCAGACACCCTTTTTTGGTTTTTTTGGTGTTTCACCTTCTATCAAGACACTTTGTTGCTACTGATTAATAACTTGAATATTCGACCACCTGCAATGATTGCCCAGATGCTGTAAGAGACTATTGGTGCTAATGGCTCAATCAACAGTGGTCTTTGCTGAAAATGTGCAGAGTGGTCCCCCAGGCCAGGTGCTGAATTTGTGCACATGTGACAGCTCAGGCTACAAGCTGGGTGTTAAGCAAGGTGAGGAAAGAACCAGATCCTGTGAGATGGGATAGTGTTTCTTTTTCCTCACAAAGATAACTTCCCAGTGTATTCACATCCAGCCTGAAAGTATTCACCTCTTGTTGATGAGCCATAATGGGCCAAAATAGATTCAGCTGCACTGATGTAAGAGCCAGCTGCAGCATCTCAGAAGGTGCCAAAGACTCCCAAAGTATTCCTTGACTCACAATATTACATCACCCGGTGTAAAACTCCTCACCCCACATGAGGTACTGGAGGCATTCCCAGCTGAACCTGAGCACATATAACTCTGGTTTTCAGGGCTTCCCTCCCTACCCAGGGCTTCCATCACCACCTCAATGGGTCCACACTGTGACTGGTTTTGACAGGACTACAACCACCACTTTGACCAATGAACATCAAAACTGCAACAGCCAGGTCTCATTGCTGGATCCGCCGGCTGTCTTGCAGGTCCTTTGAGTCTCCTGGGGGGTCCACAGCCCTGTTCCTACTGCCTGTACCAGCACTGCAGCACTCCAGCACCACACAAGTGTCTTCCAGTATCAAATCGAAACTGTCTGCTGTTTCCTGCCTGTGCCGACTCTCCAACCACTCCTGCCAGGTTTTCCTGGTGTGAGTGAGGTGAACCATGTGGAAGGAAGGCCATCTTGTCTCTATCTTGCGGTCACTTGTGTTGGTTTTTTTTTCCTGGGTGGAGGAGGCCGACTGTTATCTTGATTTGGTCCTGTGGATGGGGCTTGGGAAGTTTTTCCTCAACAGTTGGCTTAACTCAGTTTTATCAGTATTGTTTTTACCATTCTTTTTGGTAAAGAGTTATTTTTTACTTACCTCTGGGTGTATTTGGTCTCTGTCTCTGTATTGGACAAACCAGAGCTATTGAACCTGAGGGAGGAAACTTCTGTCTGAGGCCTCCACCCCTTCAAATTGTCTCAAACTGGGATAATATTCTTCTTCTTACTATCTCCAGGTAGAGTATGACCCACAAAACTCTGCTCTCTGAGTCTGCCCATCTTACCATTTTCCATCCATGTATTGGTCTACATATATAAACTGTAACATCTGCATGCGGATAGATGGCTGTTTTGGGAGAAAGTGTCAAAAGCTTTGAAAAAGTTGAGGTAAATTGTCTCTGTTGCTCTACCCTGGTCCCCAGATCCATTCATTTTAATCTAGAAGGTAATGAGGTTGGTCAGTCATAACATTAATAATAAATCTGTGCTGACTGTTTTCAGTACCTTCTTCTTCATGTGCCCAAAAATGTGTTGAAGAGGATCTGCTCCAGCAGGACCTGCTCTTCATTTATATATAAATTTCTGTTTCTTTCAACTTTTTGTCTAAATCAATAGGTACTGAACTCTGGGCTGTTTACGTATACACAATGTATCCTTCAGATTCTTTATCAGGCACTGGTCTCCACACAGCCCTTCAGAAAACTGAAAGAAAATCTCTTGTTGAATGTCATTAACTCATGTTGATTTGGCTTGGTAGCTGGAGATTTTCAAATTCCATTGAGTAGTTAAAGTGATTTTTTTAATTCATAATTTTAATTTTTTAGTTTCCTTATAAATAAGAAAGTCTGCCCAGAAATATTTACTTTTAAAGTGTCAGATTTGAACAATACCATATTCCTTGGGATACTGTTTTATTTGACATTTCATGCTGTCATCTGCACGTCAAACAAAAACTGCATCTGCTACTTAAAAAAAAATGACTATGTTGTGGGTTTATATACCCTATGGTGTTTACTTGTACATTTTTATTATGCATCACATATTCTTTTTGAATAGTAACATCCTTACTGAGCAGTAACCTTATTTTGATGGTCTGAAATTTAAAGTAGAGGTCCTAGCATATTCCTATGAATAAATCAGATGCTCCATGCTCTATGTAGTATCTTCTTAGTATCACAATAGAGAAAAATCCTGCATCCAGACTCTTGTTATTTCTGTGGATTTTGTAGACTTCATAGAATATTTTAGATGTGTCCTGCACTACCAGTGTCCTACATACAGCTTCTTACAGTAGAGTAGTAGAAATAATGCAGGAGGATGCAATCTGACAAACTTGCACACTTACAGATGCTTTAGGTTGCCTATTCCTCCCTCACCCCATACCTTGTAATTCCTACTGTCTTCCTCTTGGTGCTCTTTGCTGTCAGTAAGTTTTCGGAGGCCATGAACTGTCAATGAACTGTTCAGGTATTTGAAGACCATGGAAATCAGAGCCTAGTTACTTTGGTTAAAATTTATATACATACATATATATATAAGGCAAGAGAGAGAACTCCTAAATGGTTTCAGTGCCTGTGTTATTATGCAGTTGGGGGAAGTGATGCTGGGTGTTGCTTTTAACTGCTGACTGCTTCCAGTTACTATCAGCAGTCAGACCACATGCACAAATGCTTTACATGTGCATTCTGTCATTTAAAACTAGTTAATTTTTTGACTGGTTGTTTTGTTTGATCTAAATTCAGGACACATGTCCTTGCTGATTACTGCTCAGACAGTAGATGACAATAACAAGTGCCTGAGGAGGCAGAGAAGTGAATGTCTGTTATCACAGCCATTATCTCAGGATGGCCATACTGTGAGCTTCCAGCATGGTGCAGACACGTGGATGGCAGCTGCTAAGTTTCAATCACGCTCTTCGTGGTTGTACATAAAACATATTTGTCCTGTCTTCTCTAGTACTTAATTCAATATCCATGTCAATTTAAGATGCCCACTGGCAAAAACCATCATTAAGTAGTGGTTATGTGATTTGCATAAAGTTTTGATCTGCTTGTTTTTTCTAAAGACTTAGTAAAGACTTGATACATTTAATATGAAAACTGAGTAAATACAAAGATTTTCTAGCTGGATCTGAAATCATGCTTTGTTGCCTCTTCTGTAGATGTTCAGCAACGCTTAGACAGGCAAATACACAGCTCAGAGAGTGGATCTTTCTTTATATGTTCCTGTGCATTTATTGATGAATAAAGTGCAACTTTAATTTCAATTTTGAAACTGAGGTTGTAACATAGTGAATATATCTATGAAATCAAGCATAGCTTGAAAGAGTGGTCTATAAGTAGCTACATTTTCAACAGTGAGGATTTTTAAAAATTTTTCTCATATGATTCTTGATTTCTAACTATAACTGCTACTCTTGGCAAGCCTAATCAAAAAATTAATTAAGCAGAATTTCAAACTTACTGTTTTGTTAATATCTTTCATAAAGCCTCAAAAGATTTTAAGTATTCTTATGTTCATCTCCTGTGGGGTAACTTTCTCTATTAGCATATGTATGTTCTATTTGTACCCTTTTTTGAAATAAGCACCCTTAAGTGAAGCGAGCTCTCCAGGATATTTCATGACGATGGATGCCTAACCCCTTCACTTCAGTCAGATGTTATTTGCTAAATACTCAATTTTCAAGTGGTGATTTCCATATACTTTTGTGGTGGTTTTAAAACCCAGTGGGAAAACCAAGTCCACTCAAACCACCCCTCTTTGATAGTGGATGAAGAAATACTGTGAGATATTATAAGTTGGAGGGAAACTTGACTGAAGAAATAGCAAAAAAAGACTGGACAAAAAAAGAACAGTTTACCCAACAAAGGCAAAAAGTCGCTTGGTCCCCCAGGACAAAAACACATCCCACGTGGTTTCCCATACAAAGACTAAATGGTATCTGTTGCTTTGCTGGACCACATGGCTCAGGACAACAAAGAAAACAATGTGGCAAATGAGTTTTCATGGTTTAATGTCCTCCTCCATCCAGAAAAACAGTGGAGAACAGGGGCAGACAACTTCAGTCCGGTCTCCTCTCTATATTATGGCTGTCCTCAGCAGCTGAATATGGTTTCTTGTTCCTTGTAACTTTGAGCAATGTAGATGGAGAAAACATAAATACTTTCCTAGTTTGTAAAATGCGTACTGCAAGGAGACTTCTGGTTTGGAAATTTGTCTGTAGTCATGAGATGGAAAGATACTGAAGGGAACATGGAATTTGAAAGCCCCACAATAACTGGTCAAGGAAGGGATCCTTAAAGAAAAGGGTATATGTCTCTCTGTGAAGCCAAAACCAGAGAAGAACTTGCAGGCTATTATGAGGGAAGATGAGAAAATGGAGTTCTTCATTGGTCTTTATTGTTTTATATAATTTTTCAGTATTACATAATTTCTGTCTTATACAAACAAAGTAAAGTGGTTAAGGGAATCTCTAAGGTTTAGTTAGATCATATGTGAGTAGTTTGATATTCAGGTGCAGAAACATGCATTGGTAGAGGGCGTTTAATATTAAAAGGACACATATCTGGAAATAGTTTGATTAAATATATGTAAAAACAGATTCATTGCTGTATAATTCTAGTTTTGAAATCAGTTGATTTCAATGTATTTTGGGACTAAAGTAATACAATAATTACACAGTTCCATAACTATTTTGGGAAAAAAAGGATATGTTAGTGATTCTGGAGAATTTTTTTCTATACAAATCATTACTGCTTAGAGAGGGAAACCGCACCTGTCTTCGTATGTCTAGATTAATTCCATCTTGCATATGCAGAAATGTTTTCTTTCAGGTTTGATTAGGGAAGGATTTTTTTTTTTTCCTTTGTCAATGGCAGATGTCTCAGATGAATAAGAGAATTCAGGCATGCTGTTATGAGACAGAATCTTAGAAAATCTGATTATTGTAAGAAAGAGGGAATGAAAGTTGGAAAAGCTTACTTAATAGCATCTTTAAATTTAACCTATTAAAAATTAAGATGTTTTCTACTACCTTTGACAAAGAAACAGTCAAAAAGAAATAATCAAGTTCTTAGCATTTTCTTAGTAACAAAGAAGAGAGGGCAACATTTCGGATCTAAGTTAATTGAATATAAAACATTGGCTGATAGTGAGGAAGAAATTTTAGTAGCTATATTAATTGCTATAGAAACATTGGCCTTAAGACATCTTGTAATATATTTGTTGAAGTTGTGTGTTCAAAATATTTAATTTTTTTCTTGTCAGCCTTCATTAAGGTGTAAAATTACAAAGACAGATATGTTATGTGCGGTTCTTTAATTAGCTCAGAAATACATATGGATAAGTGTCTGATAACATAGTTGTCAAAAATCTTAAAGGTCTGAAATATTATTTAGAGGTTTTGTTTAAATTGTCTGAGATAGACAAGCATTAACAAAAGCTGAAAAGTAGAGAAAAAATGTTGCAAATATATTCACATTGCATAGAGATATACTGGAATGCCAATGACGTGTTGTCAGCTAAATATTCTTACTGAGTATCCATGCAGAAACGTGAAAATTTTCCTCTGTATGGATTAAAACCATGTGAAACTGTGTGAAAAGACACAGGTTTCAGGGAAAATGGGGAAAGGTCCATGACTAATTGTTTCTAGGATATATTTGTAGCTAATGTAAACCTACCAAGCATCAAAGGACCACAACCCATTTGCCACAGAGTTTCAAACGTGTATCTCTGTTTGCAAGAAGCACTCAGTTGTGGTCAAACATAGTATTCATGTCTGACATGTGGCTGCCCAGATTCCAGCATGTCAGGAAAAAAATTATGCCCATATTGTCTTATTCACAGAAAGAGAAAGAGCATCCTTCTGAAGGTCCAGGCTGCAAAGGCACAAGAAATGATGTTCTTATCATGCAGAGAGTACTGGTAGGGCTGTGGCATTAAGTAAAGTGTTGGAAGATTAAAGAAAAAATATTTTCCTCCGACAAATGGAGGCACATAACAAAACAGGAAAAGGGAAAATAAAATGGGAAAAGAGTTTCAGGTGAAGAAATTTGAGAGCTGAAATGTTGCTGGGGACCTGCTTTATCTAGCAATGTCCTGAGAAGAATGTTTGATAATGGACTTAGATGGACCAAGAAAAACCCCCAAAAACCCTGAACCAAAAAAGACTCTGAACCTCAATTGGAAGTGAATAGTCAGATGAACTACTCCCACACAATGCTTTATGGAACGGTTTTTTTACATAGTAATGAAAAAGATTATTAAAACCTGACCTTGTTAGTCTCTGCCTATGAAAAGATTTATTCATTTTTCAAACCTGCAGAATCATGAGATTTCTGGATTTAGTAGCTGTTAAAACAGTGTTTTTAATATTAAGAATCTAGAGAGAAGTAAAAAGTAATGGTATTATCTCACAATCCACATTTATGAAAATGTATTCTTTTCATGGTTTATTAGATGCAGTTGCTGCTTATCTTCCTAACTTCAAGTTTTCTAGTTGACAAATTTATTTTAGTGGATTTTGTGCTTGCTATTCATTGTTTTTGGGTCACACTTTGCTGATGATTGTAGATGACTGTAATGTATTAAGCCATGGTAGTTAACTTTTTCATTTTCATTCCTTTAAAGCATACACTTAAAATTGTGTGTACTTATGTAAAACACTGAAAATAAAACTTGGAAACCTGAGTGGACTGGTATCTGCAAATCATTATTTTCTGTTACTAATTTTACACTTAAAAGACTTCTGAAAGATACTACGTTCTACTTTTGGATTATACTACTTACATATGCCATTTCATAATCTCTTTACTATTGGGAGAAACAAAAAATAGTCTTTCAGATGAAAATGCTTTGAGAACAGTCACCTCTGATGGGAAGATTTAGGATGAGATGAAGTTGTAATAAATGGACAGAGGTATTGTTAATGACATTGTGGCTGGTGTAGCTAATTTAAGCCTTTATTCTAGCTAGTATTTAAATAATGTGCCTAATATTGAGAATGCACTTAAGCATTTCCCTTCTTAGTGTTTGAGTTTTTGCTTGCTTTTATGAAAATTAATGATCTGTTCTGCCTTTTGACCCTAAATGGGAAATTGCATTATTGTTCTGCTTGTACATCTCTGTCCTGACAGCACTGGAGCATAAAGAGGCTACAGTTATATCATTGTTTGCAAGGAAAGAACTAATGGTAAACATGGAAATGGTACTAATCCAATAAAAAAGATTCATGTGTTTTCTGTATGCATTGTCCTTGGCTTAAAAGTATTATGACCTGCTGCAAAAACTGCCATTACACTCATGCTTTGGGCAGAAGAGAGAATTAGGAAGCAGAAGGAAGGACATGGAATAATCAGATAAAGTTATTCTGTGTTTGATTCACGGACAGTTTAAATGGGTGATATGCAGAACACAGTGTCTACTCAGCAGAAGAGATGGTGGGAGAAGATGGAGGAAATAATTGCACTCCCGTGCAGATCTGTGGTAGGTAGAAGACTGGTGTCATTCTGGTGTCCACATCTTAAGCAGGACAAAGCTCAAAGAAGATGTGAGGAAAGGCAACCAAACTGGTGTTGGGGATTTAACTCCTGATGTGCAAGGAGGCACTAGGAATTCTGTTTTGGGACACCTGTTTTAAACAGCACGAATCTGAGAAGGGGTAGGACTGAGATTTACAGACTCTAGAAGGTGGTGAATATAGCAAATGTAAAACTTCAGGCCTAGGGGTATTTCTTAAAAAGTATTACTTGAAGTTAAAGGAAGTACTTGCTTACCTGGGAGTTGGTGGACATCTGAAATATGTTGCCAGAAGAGGACATAAACTCATAGAAGTCAACTCATAGACATGGGGCAGGCTGTACCAGCAGGATCAAAGTGGCATTACCACATTCATGAACAATTTCATCATCAGGAACAGGAAGGAACGTGCCCTCCTTCAACCCAATAGTAACAGCTGTGGATGCTTGGGAACCAACAGCAGAGAGTGCCCAGACATCCCCTGACCGATGTGCCCTGCTACCACAGACAGAAGGCTGAGCTGGGAGAACAACCTGTCCAGTGCAGCATGGCACTTCTTATGCACTTAGTTTTTGTTTTAATTGAATTTAAGTCTAGCTAGGGTGAATACCTGTAATAATCTCTCTGTGGTAGAACAGATTTCTGCCTGGGATAATTTATTTTACTACTTAGACAGCTTTTCCATCCTAGATTGATGGCCTTGACCCATTCGTGTAGCCTTCAATCTCTTTTTGCTACGGGTCAGTGAAATGTTAAGCTGTGCAACTACTTTACCAGGAGACTGTAGGAAAATTTATAGGAAAGTGGTTTTGTTATGGATCCCAATTGTGAGGTTGCTGTAATGTTTATTTGCCTTACAGGACTAAGAATTATTCTTTCTTCTTGGTCAGAAGTACACAAAAGGGACAGTTACAGGTGGAAGGCTGAATAAATTATTGATTCTCAACAAAACAAGAAGAAATTTACAAAGGTGTTTTTGTTTTTTTTTCTCCCCAGTAGCTGCAGCATCCTGCTCCTTGGACATTGCCCTCATGTTCCAACTCTTTAGGCACATCTTGTACTCCTTTTCCATGACAGCCAAGGTGTGCTCCAGGGTCCACTGCCTGCCTTAATTTCCACATTTCCATGGTTCTGCATATTTAAAGACAATATATATTAAATTAAATGATATAAAATCAAGACAAAGAGAGAAAAATGTAAAAGCAGTGGGAGGCTTTATGGCTAGCAAGCACAAGGAAGAATATCAAGTTCTAAATACCTTTGTCAATTGTTAAATGAAAATAGAGTGAGTAGTGAGGACAGATTTGAATTCTGGGTAGCTGCTGAAAGTTCACTTTCCTTAATCCAAGATTTATTAACGCCAAGACAACAGCATCCTAAGGTTCCCTCTGGACTTACACTTACGTATCCTTAGCCTATACATAATTTATTTGTACTATTTAAATGCACATTTTGTAGATTTTAAATTTGGGCTTTAGGAATCTAAATTATGGATATACTCCTCGAGGAGAAAAAGGAATCACAAGATTTACGTATAGTCAAAAAGTAACTAAAGACATCCCTCTCCTCTGCACCATTGTGTCCCTGTGGTCCCAACCACCTAAATTCAAGGCATTATACTTTCTGTCTTGTCTGCCCTCAAAGGCACTGTTATTACTTCAGGCAGTGCAAGTTGGCTCAGATCTCTCTTAAATCACACATCATCCTTCTGTTAACTCTTGTCTGCCTGAATTGGTTCACAGTTTCCAGGATCCCTGACAAGTGAGATCCCTACTTAAATCAGTCTCAAAATACTAATTTTATACAGGAACTTAAAAAAGTACCTCTGCAACACCACAAGTTGTCACAAATAGCAGAAAGATTATAAGACAAAGGTCTTGTTACTGCAGAAAATTAATTAACAAAGAAAACCTGTAAACACACCCATTATTTAACAGCAGTAGATCAATCTGATGCATACAGTAAGCTCTTTTAAAAGATACATAGAATTTTTTTTTTATTCTTTTTAATATAGTCTCATTCCCAAATTTCTCTTTCTTCTTGAATCTCAGGCCTTATGATACATCCTCCTAAGGATTTCACAGCTTTTGCTTCCATTACAAGAAATAAATAAATATGTGAAATAAATACTTGTTGTTTGGCAGAGGTTCAGAGGCAGTGGCACCTGGAATAAGAGGCAGCCTATCCTGCAGAGACTGGCACTGCTCTGATGTGACATTCTTGCCTTTTTTCACAGCAGTGCATGTGGTGGCTGATACCAGGTTTGCTTTCAGGCTGTTGAGACAAGTAGCTGTTTCTTTCTGTATCATGTTAGGACACTGATACACAGTACCTTAAATGGTTTGAAATTGTGTTAAACACGGACTTGCACGCAAAAATAAAAACGAACAGGAGAGCAGGGAAAGTAGGTTGTGAAATCCAGTCACTAGGTAAGATATTCTGATGGCAGCTGGTCAAATCACTATGCAAAAAATACTGAAAAGAGTTATCTTCCAGGAGTTGTCTGCCGTCCACTGCTGGTTTTCGGCCCCCATTTTGCTTTTTCCTTACTTATGCAGGACAATACTCTGCTTCTTTCTTCCCCAGATCTGGAAAGCGGATCTTCTTTAAAGAGAGTAGACTATATTTTGTATCTTTTGTGTATTTTGTATTTTATTTCTTTCTGTATGGTTTTTGTTCAGAGCATGACTATGAAAAGGTCACCTGTGTAGAACTTCAGAAAATGATCTTCCCTTTCCAAACTTTTGATGAGCACTGACATTGTGGCCAGTAAAGTATCATCATGATTTCTGAGATCATGCACATGGAAATGAACAGGATATCTCTAGTGGGAGCTCTTGTAGGTACTTCACAAAATCAGGCAGATGTCACTGTTTCAATTGTGTACTGTGTTTTCAAGGTTTTCTTGTGGGTTTTTTTGTTTTCTGCTTTTAATTTTAAAAAACCCAGATGCACTGGGGGAGCAACCTGAGCTTTTCAGTAAGTTTTCCTGGTTAGTCTTTCCTCTGTGTTAGTTGTAATGGCACTGGCACTAGTATGAAAATTGTTGATAGGTGGTTAGACTTCTTCAGCTTCTCTTAGAAGCTTACTTCTGAGCCAATTATTTCTCTAATATTCATAGTCATATTTACCCATTATAGGGGATGAGATTTCACTTCTTCTTTCTTTCTATTCCTGAAGTTTCAATGCTCACAAGCTTTCTTTTACCCTTGAAATGCTGTTATAAGAAGAGGTGGGAACCAAAACAAAGGAAAGTTCCAAAGGTAGACCTGTTTGAGCTACCTTGGAATTAGTATGACCACCTTCAATTTAAAGTCTAGTGCAAAAGCCACGTGGTACCTGGGTCCCCATTCAAATGAGCCACTTGTGAGCTGCATGTCACATCAGCTGAAGGGCTGCAGTGCCCAGTCTAAAACCGGTCAGGTATTGAGCTGCGTCTGGTCTTTGGATTAAATTGATTTATACTCAGTCCCAAGTGTTTCTACCCAAGGTCACACAAGTGGTCATCCATGACAGCTGTAGCTGAAACCAGCTGCCTCAAGTCCTTCTTCTGAGGTGAACCATTATGTGTGTCTTGTAGAACAGACCTTTGAAAAGCCAATTTTGTCTATCCAGGTATTTCATGTTGATATTCTTTCTCAGAGAAAGTATACCGTTTTGGCAGACCTGTCTTTCCTTGTAGGTCAATCTCTTTAGTGATCCTTTTTCAGCTTTTTTCCTTTCTGTTAATACTTCTGGAAATGAGAGGTCTAGAAGAAATGCTACTTTAAATAATAAGCACAGCTTGTCACAACATCCAAGTTCTAAAAAAGAAAGGAATAGTTGAAATACAGTACTTCATGAATTATTCTTACAATAAACATTATTTTTTTATCAAGTGTAAACAAACATTTAGTAAATCTCTCTTCTACCTTGATTTACCTGTTGAGACATACTTGTATGACAGATTACTTTAAGGACTTGTCACTCACTGGTTACATATTAATTCATAATTTGTTGCTGTTGTCATAAATCTATTAATTTCCTGTGCAATAGCTCTTATCCTTTTCTTCTGCTTTCTCAGTTTTACTTTGTTGACAGCTGTGTGTCTTGTGTTTAAACACTGAATAAATCACTTAATTAAAGACGTTGAGGAAAGTGGGCTGGTCTTTCAAAAAGCATGCATAATTAAAAACTTACATATTTATACCTATTACCAGGTTTGTGTGCATAAATGAATAGCTAAACCAAGATTTTAGATGTTTCACATGGAGGAAAGTGGAGGAAGTGGAAGTATTATAACAGAGGAGACAAGTTTGGGTAAAAATCTGATTTTAAAAAGAAGGAAATATTTCATGTTCTAGATACCATTGTACTTGACTTCTAACTCTGTTACTCTGGTCAGCATAATTACTCTGGAATTAATTTAAAATTCTTGATGTTGACTCTAGTTTCACAAAGTGAAGTTCTTACCTGAGTGTGCTAAACCAGAAAGGTGTTTCATCATGTTTAATATTTTAAATTATGTGAAAAAATCAAGGAAGACAAGGATAGAGAAAGGATTAGTTTTTACCATAAAAGTGTTGCAAGCCATTTTTTAAGTGGGATGTGTATAAATTATCATGCAGTCTACTACTTATGTTAGTAGTTAAAAGCAGAAAAAAGCAGCCATCCTTCAATGGTCATATGTTTTGGTTTTGCGTTTTACCTTTTTTTTTTCATTCTTCACAGGTGGTTGTGGTGTTTTCTGAGTTTATAATAGTTTATTTAAGTAAAAATTCTTCAATAGCTGTATGTACCTTCATAACCTTGTCCTTCAAAATTAGCATTGAATTAGTAATCCAGGAAGGAGTTGGTAGATTTAATAGAGTGCTTTGGCAGCAAATGATCTATTTAGGGAATGTTTATAATTCAAAAGCATTGTGCTAGTCACTTTGAAATCACACGTCAGCAGGAATAAAAATATTGGATGTGAAAGCAGAAACTGCAGTGACAGAACTGCTAGGGAAAATACTTGTATTTTTTTAAAGAAATCCAAAAATGGTTGAGTTTTGCAGTGCTCTAAAGAACAGAAGCAGAAATCTGTTACTAAGTGAGATAACAGAGATTCCAGTGTGTTAGGAGAAACATGTGACATCTTTACTGATGTATTCAATGAAAAGTCACTTACAGTGACAGTTTGCGCTTAGAAGAAATCACAAACAAATCCATTGAGAGGAATGAGAAAGGTTAGAAAGTTGTGAAGGGCTGTTTATGGTCACAAAACCCTCTATCACTTGTTTAGTTGTAGTTGAGGAAAAGCTCTTTGCTCAATATGGGATTTTCATTCAGGCTGTGTAACCCATGCCTGCAAAGGTGAGAATCAGGTGAGAAAAGTCCTTTGGCTTCAGAGAGGGAACTCAGAGGAGATGCTCTGAAGGTGATGAGGGGAGGGTGACACAGTCAGGGTCTGTCATACAGTGTCCATAATTATAACTTTGTATGTAAGTCATCCTTTGTATTTGGATAACCTCTTTAGTCTCCACAGGTATCCCATTGTACTGATGACTCCATTGTGCCTATGAACTTCACAGGAGATTGGGGACAGAAGTTTAAATGCCTTCTGAATGCTTAGTTTAATATTATTTCCGACTGACTTATAAAGGATATTGTCACGTGGCCTGAAAACTGGGATATCTGATAATAGATACAAACGAAAAATATCTAGTTGAGCAACTTTCAGATCTTGCTAAATATCTTCAGTTTTGATCCGGGAGAGAAATAAAATGGAAATTCTCAGAGGCAGCTAAATCAGGAAAAGTGTGAATGCTGGTGAAGGTGGACAAGTTTAATTTTACACAAGCACTTAGAAGCTGAAGAAGAGGGTAAAAATGTATTAAAAAAATTACAGTTCAAGGAAGTGAACTTAATATATCTGGAAAATAATGTAGCTATTCAGTGGGAGGGAAATATCAGCAAGACACCGAGGAATGAAACTGAACAGCAATTTTCATTTTATTATGCATATGAAAATCTGAAAGAACTCTACTGATTTTTAAGAGTAGCAAATTATACCTTCCTGGCACATGAATGTGATTCCTATTGATACATCTGCATGCAACTCCTTTTTATATCTGAGAACAGGGATTGTTGCAAAGGTACAGGTGGTCTGAAATCAGGGGGTGGCTGTGCACAGTTTTCAAGCTTATCTGAACCTCTTTCTAGCCAAGGTCTTAATTATGTGTTTAGCTTTAATCTGTCTGAAGACTATGACCTTAAATTTAGCTTTCTGGAGGAGAGTGTTGGTCTGTGCTGTTCACCACAGAAGAAAAACATGGTATACTAGTCTAATTTGATCTTTCAACAAAGCAGTCCTACACACAGCCCTTGGGGAAAAATATAAATTCCCTTCCTGAAATGGATTAATCCAAAGGAAAGTACATATATTAGATTAGAATCACCTCTGACCTTGGACAAGTCACTATCCATGTCTCTGTTCTCAGCATATGCTTTTAAGCTTACACCCCTTTATTTCATCTGGAAACTCAACTATTTGCTCTTATATGTCTGTGTAGTGTAAGTATTGTAGACTCTGAATCTTGCTGTAGGATGAATAAGAACAATAGCGGGATGGAAAAGAAATAAAACCAGATGTGAGAAAGAAAAGCGATGTTTTGGGTGCATGCTGGCCTGTCCCTTAGAAAGAAGAGCTTCCATTGTTTGTCCTGGAAAGCGAGGCATCAGCAGTGTCATTTTGTTTGCCAAGGTGCACGCCACACAGTGACAGCAGATCATAGCACTGGACTCTGCCTCTCAGAAATACCAAGAGGCAGAGTTTGTGTATATCATACAGCCTAGAGGGTCACTGATAGTGTGCTGTCATGAACTGAGCTGCTGATTAGATAGTATCCTCATTATAATATGTTTAATTTTGCATAGACTTTTTATTTATATAAGTCACTGGACACCTTCACTTTTAGGGCTTCTCTGATCTTTTGAGCATTGTCAAGGCTGAAGCAAACACAGTTCAGTCTTCAATGAAAGCCTTAGGCTTAGAGAAACAAAGTAGCTGCTCACATTAGCAGTGTTGCCTCCAAATATGGCAATAATGCCAGAATGCCTTTTCACCAACTTCCTTCATTTTCCTTTCCCCATCTTGATGATGGAGTGCCACACACACACACCCCTTCACCTGTAACAACCATATAAATCCATGGATTGGACTTGTTTAGGGAATGGATATTATGTCACCTAATGAGAGATGATAGACTTGACTTGGCCAACCCCAGCTATTCCCTGAGCGTGGGCGGTGGAAGGAGAGTTCTACTGATGTGCAAGGAGATAAGTAGGGTAGATAGGTGGGATGTTCAGAAAATCCTTGAGAGGCTCCTGTGTTTTAACAGATGTAAGTGCAGTTTTGTAGTCTTTATCTGTGTAGAGCAAGCCATCAGCTTGTTGAGAGTGGATGAATATACCACTGTGTTCATGCCAGTGTGTGGCAGTGGACTTTGGCAAACTCTTGTCCTAACTTTATCATTTCTTGCTGATTTAGCAGCAATATCAGACTGTGGCTTATCAGACTTTCCCACAGTAACTTCACAGTGCTTACTTTTCTCTCTTGAATTTGTGATTTTCTGACAGAGTGAGATCCTCCGGTTGAGCACACATAGTATGTGACTGCTATTTCCCTTTCTTTGTTTAGAAATTTCTTGTTTGTGCCTTAGTACTCATGGATATAAGCTATGTATATAAGCTTATATATAAGCTATCATTGGACCATACACATCACATTTCTTTTTTGTATAGCTTGTGTCTAAAAGGAAATCAAAGTTACTGTGCTGGTTTTTGGTTGGGGTAGAATCAATTGTCTTCACAGTGACTAGTATGGGACTCTGTTTTGGGTTTTTGCTGTACATAGTGATGACAATAGAGATGTTTTTGTTATTGCTGAACAGGGCTTACATGGAGCCAAGGTCTTTTCTGCTTTTCTCACTGCCCTGCTGGCAAGGAAGTTGGGAGTACATGGAAGGCTGGGAGGAGATATAGCTAGGAGAGGTGACCCAACTGACCAAAGGGTTATTCCATACCATATGACATCATGCTCAGTACATAAAGTGGAAGAAGGAGGAATAGGGAGGAGGTTTGGAGTGATGGCATTTGTCTTCCCAAGTGTTACATGTGATACTCTCCTGGAGACAGCTGAACACCTGCCTGTCCATGGGTAGCAGCAAATTATTCTTTTGTTTTTCTTTGTTTGTGTGCATGGCTTTTTCTTTCCTATTAGATTGTCTTTATCTCAAATCATTATCTCAATGAGTTTTCTAGCTTTTACTCTTCCAATTCTCTCCCTGATCCTGCTGGTGGGAGAGTGAGCAAGCAGCTGAGTGGTGCTTGGTTGCTGGCTGGGGTGAAACCACAACAGTTATTAACTCTTTGGATTGCTCAAGCTGGAACATTTTGCCCTCTCCTTATTGTCACACCATCTGCATTCTTTGCAACCTGCTGCTTTCTCGGGGCTATTGGTTTTTTTGATAGGTGTATCCCTTTCAGATATTTATTTCTAATACTTTGAAAATACTTCCGTGTGTTAATTTCCATTTAAATTATGTTGCATTTTGACTAGGACAGAAATAAACCGCCAAGTCAGAACAAAATCTGTAAGGTGGCATATGAGTGCTTGTAGTCATCTGTTTTTTACTCTTCTTTCTTGAACATATGCTACCATGACTGCCTGCTCTGCTCAAAGAGAGTTAAGCTCACTGCATTTTTTGCTTTCATGCCCAATGTCTCCTTTACCAGGATTTCCATGCCTGTTGCCACTGGACACGCATTCTGCATTCTTCTGCTGAAATTGCTCCTTGAGCATGTTTGTCCTAGGAGACTTTTGATCCTGGCTATTTATAGATTAAAAGTTAAACTTAATACTGTTGCATTTAAAAAATCCCCCCAATAATTCTACTGTGTTATCTTCCATTGATATGTATTAGTTTCCCAAGCAACCACATAATCACATTGTCCTTCTGCTTTGCCCTTCCATCTCCTTTACTTTTCTCTTAGCTTAGTTTATAAGCTTTTTCAGAATGATTGTATTCATCTTTACAGGCACTCCTGAAGTTTGTGTTTATATTGTTGTTAAACATTGGCTAGTTATGTGAGAATTCCTGAGTGATCCCTAACTAGGCTTCGTTGTCGCAACCTTGCGTGACAGGTCTCTTTCTGCTTTTACGTAAAGACTTGCTAAGTAAGTAGGCATTATGCCTTTCTCATATTGGGTGATGCAGGACCTGGTGATGGCTTTTAGTACTGGAAGGCAAAAGAACAGCTAAGAGTTGGAGATGAAACCAACAGATAAGGTATAAGAGGGATTGGTGCTGTTCTCACTTCAGCAACTCAGTTATCTGGAGTCTTCTAGCCTCAGATGCTTCTGCTCTTATTCAATTGTCACTGTCTTTTTTCATTTAAGTCTATAATTGCCCATAGCTAATCATAGTTGACATGTGTCACTGCAGAGATTAGTTATAGAGCTTCACAATCTTGCCCACCCAGAAAAACAGTAAGGACATTTTGCCTGCCTTTTGCCCTCAGAGAAGGTTTGGGCTAGTTGCTGGGCACTAGGGGCATCCAAGGTGACAACCAACAAAGAAATCTGTAACTTTGTATTTTTGATGTAAACTTTTTGTTTTAAATTCCTGGAGTGCTGCAGGGCACCCTTGAAGCTGACAGATCAAACCTCAAATTCCCTTTTCCCTCCGAGTTAAGAAAGGATGAAAAGGAAAACAGACGTATGGAGGTAACAGGGATTAGTGAAGGATCACCTGGTAGGTCAATGCTTGTGCTGGGACTGCAGCTGAAATCTGAAGCATTCCAGATCAGAGGCTTCTCTGCTTCATCTCATTGCCATGCTCAAGCCATGTGAGTAGGATGGAGACATTCAGCTGTCTGAGTAACACGCAGTTTTGTTGTGCTGCTTTAAACTCCACAGTAATGGAGAAGGTCTGGTTGTCAGGCACCTTCTGCATTCCCTGGAGTGAATTGCTCTACACTGCCTATTTATCTTGGATTATGATTCTGAAAACATGAAATATACTGATCCTGGGCTGCTGGAGAGAAGTGCTGCAAGGTGGTGTCAAGATGTCTGTTTTCCAGATCAGGCCATAACCAAGCAGGCTCTGCCCCATCCTGCTCCACCAGCTGCCCAAGCCTGCTGCTCCCGTCTTCTCCTATTGCATTCACAAAACATCTTACACACATGAACTTCTCATTTCCATATCAGTAGTGACAGCTGTACTTTCTGATGTGTGTGTTTAGAACTAGTGCTCTAGTTTGTTGGAGGCTTGGTTTTGTTCAGAAAAACCCTATCTCTGGGCATAATAAAAATACACATGGTTTCTTGGGGTAGTCAGTGTATGTCATGTGTTCCTCATGACTTTTTCTTTCTTGGCATGATTAGGTGGAACTCAGCAACTTTCTGACCTGTCTACACTGCTAGCATTTAAGTCACTTTCCAGGTAGAAAGTATGCTAATTCTTTTCTACGTTATAATTGAGGTAGAACTTTTAAAATAGGACAGACAGGTGGTAAATATTATTTTTAAAAAACAGAAATAACTTTATTGTTATGTTTAGCGAACAATATTTTGTGTCTGCAAGTACAGAGGAAAAATATATTAGAGAAACAGCTTCTCGTGGTGGGATTTCTGGGTCAGGAAATATGCATCTGCATCTGTCACTTCATGTACTTCTGCTATTACTATGAGCTCCTTTCACATGGACTGCCTAAACACTGAGAACTTTCAGAATGAGTGAACTGCTGTTATACTTAGGAACATAAGGAAGGATGACATTACCAAGAAAATTCAAGTCTGCATACCAAGACTTTTCAACACCAGTCAACAGATTAAAGAAGTAAAACTCATATTTAAGAGAGTCAGGATTTTCTCTCTCCTAACTACTGTCCCATTGGAAATCTTGCAGGAATGCTGTTTAGTTATGGAGACTTAATTTAACTCAAAATTTTAGTGCCATTGAGATGTCTAAGATGGCAAAATCTTAGAGGTGATTTGATCTGTGATCCATCAGTACAGAAATGCACCTGAAGAGCTGTCCAGGTGTGTTCTTTTATAAATAACACTTAGACTCAAGTTGTATCATCTCAACTACAGTACAAGGAATACCTCTGGGACAGTAATTACCCTGTAATCCTCTATGGTGAAATGTACTGCAAATGAATAATTCACAGTTGCCAAACAGAAGTGAGTGCTTCATATTAATTTGGAACTTTGTGTGGATGGGATTTCTTCTGGAAAATATCACAAGGGAACACATCAAGGATATCCTGAAACTCAGAGAATTCCTGACTATTAAGAAAACAATTCAGTTCTTTTTTTATTTATGCATTATTAAACCTAATTTTCAATTCCTTGGTTTGGAGCTCTTGCCATACAGCTTTTTTTTTCTTTTTGGATTATTGCCATAATATAATATAAACAAGTTAGCAAGTTTTAATCTCATTGCTTTTGACATACTAAATAGCAAAGAATACATACCAGAGGCATGAAATCTTTTTAAGTTTAAAGCTCAAATCAATTTAGTTTCCTTGATACTTTTGAAGCAAATAGACTGCTTTTAAAATATTACATTGTACATTTAATTCTAACAATGTTATCTGGATGCCATCCAGAGAGACCTGGACAAGCTTGAGAAGTGGGTCAATGGAATCTCATGTGATTTAACAAGACCAAGTGCAAGGTGCTGCACCTAGACCAGGGCAACCCCCGGCGTAAGTATAGAAAAACCTTTTTCAGAACATTTAATTCGAGGAGGCAGGGAATTTTTGTCACTCAGGAAAGCTCTTGCTGCTTGGAAGGAACGTCTTCCCATAGATAGTTGATGTTTTTCCTTCTCCTGCCTTGCAGAGTGTTTAACTTGCTGAAAAGATAAAATTCTCACAGACAACCCTGGAGGCTCCACAACAAGGCAAGGCATTAAAAAGGCCCAGAGAGAGAAAAGCAGTGTGTTTTTTCATGCCGGTGTTCACACTGTTAGGTTTAGTGTTCTTGGCTTTTGGAAATAAATTTTCCTAAGTCCTTCCACTGCCTAGCATTTTTGGGGTACCTTCATGTAATCTTTCTTCACACTTGGTATCAGTCCAGGCTGGGGGATGAACTGATCAAGAGCAGCCCTGACGAAATTTTTTTAGTTGACAAAGAAAACGCTCTCAAATTTCAGGTGTGATTATCCTTAAAATGTTCTTTCCTTCTCCATTGGTATGGACTATTCTCAGATCTTTGAAGAATAGGACAACTGGAAGAATGAAAGATAGGGGCTCCAGCATATGCCAAACCCAAGGACTTCACTCTTGTGCAAGACGCTTGTTCCTGTCTCAGAAACCTACACGATCAGTTGGTCAAGGGTAAGTTTACTAGGCAAAACACATTTCAGCTACTATTTTAGTTTATTTTCCGAAGGAAAAAATAAGTTTGTTGCCTTCCAGGGTAGTTCCTCCCACCCAGCAAAATCTCTAGAAAGTAATGTCAAGTTTTAAGGACTTCAGACAAATGGTTGAAGATCTGAAAGATAGGTTTCAAGAATTATCATAAAAATCAGTGGCTTTGTAGAAGAAAGAGACCCTGACTGTTTTATCCTCAGGTAAAAATAGTCAGGTAGGGTATTTGTTCTCGTTGGCCTGCTGCTTCACCATTTAGAACACACGCATTATTTAGTCAGTTACGGTCCGTGTGTCATTTCAAACACCTGCAGCAATGCAACCTCATATCACTTTACAATCAGGCAAAGAAAGCATGGGTTGTGAAGGGAAGGTGGCAAGGGACTGGGAAGAAGCATGGGGTATGGTAGAGATACTGTTGTCTTGGCTAGGGAATAGGACTAATAGGTGCCTAAGCAAGAGCACAGTGGATATGAAGGGGAATTGATATCATTAACTCTGTTAAATGACATTTTTGCTGCTGTCTTAAAGACAGAAATCCACAGAGATAGGTGGCATAATTCATTCTCCTTGTCTTGGAACAACACGTGCATTATCTTTGAGGGCTTACTACCTCTTTGTTTCACAACCGAACTGAGCACTATTCAGTGCATCCATCCAAGCTCACCTAGCCACTACAGTCTCCATAAACCTGCCTAAAGAGTTTGTAACCAGGAGGATTCTTCTTTCTTTGTCCTAATTCCACTTTTGGCTTCTTTGCTAAGAAAGGTGACAACTTTCCTGTAAGTATAGTTAACAAGAATTTAAGGTCATCACAGGCAAACTTTAGTTTGAAATAGAAACACAGGAAATTTTAACACTAGCCTAGATGTGCAAGATGGGGCACGGTAAGTGGAGCAGGACACTGCATACGTTTTTCACATGCATGTGTTGTGGCACAAGGAACAGCCCTAAAAAGGTGGTGGTGACTCCACAGACCCTCTGTTTTGAATTGTGGAGCAATTAAATCGCTTCCAATATTTCTGTAATCTTCCAGAAATTCTGTAGATGCTTGATACTGGTCCTCAAATGCCACTTGCCACTGGAGAGGTTGGCGTCAAATGCAATGTTATGTGCCTTGAGGGATGAAAGTTCTCTGCATAATATTAGGATATTTCTGGAATTGTTGGATATTCTGTAGAGGAACTATTGTTCAGTAGCTGCTGTGATTCTCTTTCCCCTGGGTACAGCCAAGGGGTCATGAATGTGTCTGAATATCTCTGAAAAAATACCACAGAAAACATTGATTAAATTATGTTTGTGGTGAACAGACAGTGGGGGGAATTCCGGTTTTGTTCCAGAGTAGCAACTTCAAATAAATTTTTACTCTATTAGCTAAAATTAAAATAGTGAAAGAGGTAAATAAAAATACTGAATGTACTTAGGGATCTCTTGTTCCTTTATTTTTTATCAAGAGACTGTTTAATCTGCTTTCCTGAGTACAGCAGCCTTTTCTTTCTTGCCTCATCTTTCTCCAATATAAATAATATATTGGGCACATGGAGGTATAAGCATATAAAAAATTTTTCGTTTCATGTGGGCAGCAGTGAATCTTGTAGGCATTTCAACTGAGCCATTTAAAAATTTTATGAACACACTTCTGCTACGCAAAAATAAAATAATTTTCTTTTGCTTTCTCTAACTTCACCCAAAGAAACCATAAGAAAGCACAGTTTCTGTCCAGCCTATTTAATTCTGATCATGCCTAAAAAATAATATCAATAGTCCTAACTGCAAATAGTCCCTCTACTAGATAAATAATGCAAAAATTAGTCTCTTCCCTCATTGAGCTTGATTTATGTCCGGTAAGAGAGCGATTGAGGGAGCTTGAGCAAATTAATGCTTTGTATCAGTCTGTTTAGATTAAATTTCTGAGATAATTGTGGGTAACACTGGTAAAAAATAATGGTTAATTTAATTTGACCTTTTTTAAAATGTAAGCACTATAAGAAATTGCATTAAATATCTTGCATAAGTTGCTTGATTTAATAAATCTAGTTTGCTTTCTTTTATTTATTTTATTGTTTATTGACAGATTTTCAGATTTTTCTCCAGCCACTTCCTTAACATAATTAGAATGGAAAGGGAGCCAGATGAGTGTCAGATGGCAAGGCAGCTCTGACACTAATGAAAATGAGAAGGCTTGAGTATTGTTTAACTGTTGTAAAACAGATGCCTTCACACTGTTTCGTGATGTTTTCACCAAGGTTATTTACAGACCATGTTCCTTCACACTGCACAGTACTCTTGGCCTCTCCCTTTACAACTACACCAAACATGGAGAACCACATTTAGGATATAATCAAGTATTTTCTTACAGTTTTTAAATGATAGATAAACATTTATATACTGATTTTAACTGCACCTGCAGTCTCAGCAGCCCCACTCTCTACTTCCCTCAGTCTAGCAGAGTGACCATCACCTATCTCAATAATGTGACTCATAATTATATATATTTTGCTCCTTGTCTTCATGTTCCATTGGGGAGAAACCAAAAAGTAAACTCTGGAAGCATTATGTATATTGAAACAACTCCTTCCTCTGTGTCTGACCCTGTTCTCTCCTCAGGGATGAGCCCCCACAGCCACACCTGCTCAGGTGCACTTGTCTCAGGAGAGAACCACTGCCTCGAGAGCCGCGGGTTGTAGAGCTGCCACCTCCCTCTCACCACCTGGGACCCTACTGGTGAGGTCCCTCCCTCCCGTGAGACACAGATACAGCTCTGCAGCCATGGAGCAAGGCAGACATCTAATAGAATGGCAATAAAATAACATTTTTCAAAGTACTTCAGATGCCCAAACAATGCTGCTATGCAGCTGAGCTGGCCATAAAAAGAGCTGTGAGAAGAGCTATGGTTAGAAACTGCACTGAAGGCCTTCACAGCCCCTCAGGATTTTGCCATGGGTTTGTTGGTGTTGCCTACCTGTGGATCTCCACCTATGCCACAAAACGAACAATGTTAACATCTTTGTGAAAGTAAATTTTTTGTAGAATTGCTACGTCAGTTAACCGGAGTGACAGAGATAAAAATGGCAGGTATGTGTCTCTGTAGTTCTAAAGCGTCTGTGAGGAGATGAGTGGACATGGGGTGAGGTCAACAGCTCAAATGTTGTACAGAGGTATCACACCAAGGGGTAAAATGGTAATAGTAGCCTGCAAGAAGGACACTTTTTTATTTAAAAGAAATTAAAAACCTCCTGAAAGGAAAACGTTAGGAAATTAAATCCTGGCCTCAGCATGGAGGCACATAAAGAGCACCTTATTAGCATCACTGAGGGAACAGCATGTGCACCCCAGAATATTAAAGGAAAAAAACACAGAGGGAAGTGAGAGCCCAAATAATGTGTTCAAGAGATAAGATACAATATTTTATTGAAACTAAATTAATTCCTTTAGAAGCACATTTGGAATCTAATGAAATGGAAGGGACTTTGGCAGATAAGAGAAGCAAAGCAGAAGTCTGAAGAACTAATATTCAAAGGTACCAAGACAAGGAGGAACCGATTTAAGGTGATCAAAAGTAATCTACCTGTGGGGAAAAAAGTTGTTTCTGTTAGACCACTGGAGTAGAAAGAGAGCAGCCAAAACTCTGTCAGCCTGCAGAGTAGTGTATGAGTGTTTCTTTACAAGCTGAGAGGGTCCTGCTCTCCCTGAGCCCAGCAGAGGTTAAGTAGCATTTCACATGGGCTCTGACATTACAGATGTGGATTCTTTCTAGGGAATAAATTTTTAAGGCAGATAAGCTTTATTTTGGGGTTGCCATCTTTAGGATAGCAAACACCAAGATGAATGGGTAACAATGAATTGTCCTATAGTATTTGTGGGCTGGTCCATGGAGGAGCAGGTAGGGTTGATTATTTTAACTTATCACTCATGTTGTCAGCTTCGACCTGGAGATCAACAAAGGTTGACTTCTTTTTGTGCTGGAAATATATTTATGAAGCTATTCTACTTTCTGATCCCGATCAATACAGCCTGCAACAACAGTTAGGTTGGAATTTTTTCACCCCGTATCTTCATTTTTCCCAGTCTAAGCAGTCTCTATTCCTGCGTTTTAAAATCTCAGTGTCATTTTCATTTCCACCAAATAAACTCATTTTGCCATTTTGCCTTAGGTCCCCTGAGACACCTATTTTGTAGATATAACTACCATTAAAGTTGGACAGAATTATAGAAGTGATTCTGTTTCATTGAATTTGATGAGATTTTGTCATTAATTCTGATGGAAAATGGCTCATATCCTAAATCTGTGGAGGAAACCCCCCCCCAAAAAAAATCCCCCAAAATTTCTGCTGATGCTATTAAGCAGTTTTAAAATTACCCAAATTAACTATATACCTATTCGTTCTTCCTTCATAGCTCTGCTTCATCAGTTTTGTTACTTGTGTTCATTTACCAGAAAGGTATTTAACATTTCCATTTCTGACCTTTGCTGAAGACTTCAAAGCTTTCTTCAACAGCATATGAAAGAAATATGAAAGGTTTTCTTTTAGCATTGTGAGACAAGAATTGTGAAAAAAGTGATCCTTTACATCATATTTAGACAAAAAACTCCACATCTGATACTCCACATCTGCCCAGCTGCTTCCATAGTGATATGAGAAGGTATCTACTCATTTATTCTTTTTCTGTTTTAAAGTAATATTTAATATAACCATGTCATTTCTTTGTGGCTATATGTGGGTTTTGGTAATAATATTCCAATTTCTTAGTTCTCAGAAACAATAATAATTATTATTGCTGATAATATGAGTGGGTTCTACACAGCTGTTTAAATTGCTCTTTTTATCCAGTTGGCTTTTACTGATTAAGGAGATTTTGCATGTTCTTCTGAGATGAATTATATGTCTATCTCTATTACAAGTACAGAAAAACCAGGCTATTAACAAGCTCAGGCTTACAGTGTACCCATATATGGTCCTGTTGTAAAAAGTTAAATACGTTCTGGTTTTACCTTATTATTGTTGACAGTCTGAATTACTGAGATTTCATCATCTAAATAAAATGCTGGCAATAATATTTATTAATTTCAAAAGCTATATGTCCAAAACCATTGTGTTGGCAGCTTTTAATCCTTTCCCCTCCTCCCTTTTCACTTCTCTTCACAAAATAATCTATTTATTTTTTTAGCTCTCCCCAAGTTCCGACTGCCTCATCAAAACAGTTCTGAACAGCCCTGATTAATCAGCATCTGACAACTTTCTAGATATAAATATATAAGAATAAAGGTTGATTGAACTGAAGTTAATTTCCATTTGACTTTTGCTTCTAATTATTTAGCAGCTGAGCATCAAAACCCCTTTACCACAACATGCCTGCAGGGCCCTGCAGTAGACAGTACATAGCTCAGTAGTTTATCTGCCTCAAAAGAAACGTTACAGCTCAAGTGATTTTGAAATGTTTGAAAGCTGAGAAACTTTGCTGCTCATGAGAATATAACGAAAAGTATCAATTAGAATACAAATGTATTAATTACTTTATTGAAAAATTAAAACTCCAATAAACATATAACAGCAGGCTTGCTGACAGATTAATAGATTAAGTCTATTCTAAATACTGCATTAGTATAACCAAGAAGGACTATCACAAAATATAAAATTTATGGCACAGTCCTTGGTAAAGGAAGGAATATTTAGGCTCATGGTTTGTTTACTCCCAAGATGTTGATTGCAGCTCATTCTCATTGTATGAAATAGGGCATTGAAAATGCTTTGGCAGAAGCCAGTGTCTTAATGCATATGTGTGATCGGTTTTGCTTGGTTAAATTAATGTAGTTCTCCTGATATTCAACCTAAAATGAATAAGCATAGGAAACTACCAAATTTAAGCTAATGATATCCTGCTGCGTAACAAAAGCCACAACCCTGCCCCCCCAACTTACCAGGTCCATTGCAGGTTGTTGAAATGGTTAAAAAAAAAAATCCCAAACCTCCCTGTGAGGTTTTCCTTGAAATGTCATTTCAATCACAGCATATTCCTGATGATTTCTATTGGAGAACTTGGGGCATGGAGTTGCATAAAGAAAGAATGTATGAAAGGCAGTGTTTTTACTCAACTGAAAAGGTAAATGTATGGGATCTTGGAATAGACAGAATGTGTCCAAACGGATATCTTTTAATTTGTGTCAATAATATATATGAGAGAGGATTACGATGCTTTAAAAAGGAATCTTAGGGTTATTGGCATTTATAAAAAAAAATTATTTTAAGAAATTAGTAAATATTATTGTTCATTATGGTGTGGAAGGATAGAGAAACTGATGTCATTGTAAGAGAAAAATTAGGTAGGTGTAAGGTGAGATGGATGAGGATCGCATTTTCTTGAAAACTACTAATGGGAAGGTTTCCATATGGCTATTTTTGTTCAGACACAATTTGTTAGAATTAAGAAAAAAGTCACACTAATTTAAAAAATCAGTGATATTCCAGAGAAAATCATGAGTTGTATCAGCTGTTTTTTAGATGCTGATCCTTTGTTCTGAAGTAGGTAAGAATATCCCTTCCTCTCTTCTTCCTTTGTGTGCACACATGCACATTGACACAAATGGTCTCTTAGTTTGCTGGAAGAAATGAAATACAGGAGGTACCATCTTTCAAATGTGACATAAAGTTCAGCTTCTATTGATTTATTGCCTTTAAAACTCTCTCTGTCCTCTGCAGAAATTAATCACAATTTTGAGAATAAGTTCTATTTTGGGTCACTATATTCTGCCTACCTCCAATACCTTCAGTATCTTCAATTAATTAAATATTTCTCATTATTTGTCTTGAATAACTATATAGCATATCTATCTGGAAGTATACAAAAGAAATTTTTTTTACTCAGAAACTTAGAAAAGGACTGGGATATTTGAAAACAGGAAAACTTTTATCAGAACTGTATACAAAAAAAAGTATGAATTATTTTACACAATTTTAAAAAATATTTCAGATTTTTTTTGTAGATTGTCATGCACTATTACTATACCAGATGTATTGGCCTTTTTAGCCATCAGTGCGATTGTAGCAAGCGTGGGTAGAGCCCTTCCCATATCTTCGTTTGTGAAGTCTAGCCATGATGATGATCATTGAGTTAGATCCATAAAGACAGTGAATACATCTCTCTGTTGTATTTCCTAACACCTGGATGGCTCTGAACAAGCTAATTCCCTTGAGCCATGTGGTGAATAAGGTATTTTGGAACTAACTCCCCGTTATTGGGGAGCATTATTAAGAAAGATCAAAGTTGCATTAAATGTTCATATTAATATTAATTTTTAAATATGCAGAGTACAGAAAAACAAGCCTGAAAACTCACATCTGTCAAAAGGAAATTTTCGGGAGTAGAAAATACATTACAGATTTTAATATTAATTTTGAGGGCTTCCATGTTTTCTCCCAATTGGCATGTCTGAAAAATTATTCTGACAACCAAAATTCCAGCACTGTTCCTCCCTTGTTTTTCTTTATATGTTGGTAGACTTATTGTGTAGAAATATACTGATATTGCTATTGAGATTTGCACCCCCAAGTATCTCAAGACAAAGAGCCTACAGATATATCGGCAGGCTCTGACGGAATGAATTGGTGTAAATGCAGAGGCCATGGCAGGTATTGGAGAGAAAAGAAGTTTGACAGATGCCTTCAAGGACAATGGGGAACCTAGAAAAAGCTTAATCCTTCTACCCCTCCCATATCAAGATTTTTGGTGATACATTTTTTTCCATGACGTGTATCCTGAGAACCAAGTAGCAGGCAGACATGGAATGAATGCTGAGAGACACGGTGTAGCTTGAAGGAGTTGTAAATTTTAATATTAAATGCATTACTTCTTTTGGCTGACAGTAAAATCTACCAAAATCCCAGAGTTAACTAGGCAAAATAGTTAAGATTTTTCTACCACCAGAGAAATCTCAGTGGATTTCCATATAGAAGAGAACAAATAAATCTTCATTAGCAATTGTGTTGAGAATGGGGCTCTTTCTCTCTGGGCTCTGCTTGTTTCACAAACCTCATCAGAATAAAAAGTAGCAGCTGCATGTCGCTTTTGTCATTCAAATCCACAATCCCCACATGAGCCTCATGGGTAGGAAAATACAATTTTTACTTTGTGAGAGATTCTCTTCCTGAACATTAATATCATATTTTGTGTTTGTTATTAGAAAAAAAAACAAATTCTCCCCAGCTCCCCCTGCCTGGCTGCTTAACACGTCTGGAGAAAAAAGTGCTGGATGGAGCAGATCTGTGTTGTTCTGTTGGGTTTTAATCTCTATATTTTTTAATATTATATGGAAATAAATCTAAGCACATGCTTTATGCTGTTCTCCTAGGAGAAGTCCAGCCACCTTCTCCACTTGCTGGCAGCTTACACAGTTAATTAATTTCCTACAACATGGATGTTCTGCTGTTTCAGTTTAGTGGGCTTTAGAACCCACATTAAAGATACTCTGAGATCTTTATTTCCTTTCAGGAAAAAAAAAAGTAGAAATTTCACTTGGTTACAGGAGCACCAAAATTAAGTGTGTGCCTGAGAATGGCAATTTTTTTCTTCTATTTAAAAGGAATCATTAAGTAACCCATCTGTCAGAACAGTTTTTTACAGATTTTCTGACATCAGGGAATCTACATTTCCAGGTCTTGTTGGTTTTTGATGGTATAAGACATATTAACATTGTGGTTAGTTTTTTAATTATTTTTTTTTCCTTAGAGTAGGAGGAGTTTAAATCTGCAGAGGTTTATTTTAACATTTCTCCTTGAGTAACCAGGTTGTTGATAGCCATTTCTAGCTCTTTGGATGAGTCTCTTAAAATGCAGGAGGAACTGCTAGTTGAGTTTTAATTGTTTAGGAAAGGACTCTCCTCCCGAGGAATCCTAATTTTTTTTTTTTAAATAGGTCTTACTGTGGAAACAATCTTGACTGTTAACTGTGATTTCTGTTTCTGAAGGTGTTTGCAAAGTCAGGCACATTAGCTTGTGGTGCTATTTGTCATATTTTTTAAGTAAAGAATTCCACCACTAGAGAGCTGTGCAATAAAAAATGAGATTTTTCTATGATAATCTTTTGAATCTCACTGAAGAGACGGGAATCACTGGTTTTCTTGCATCAGAATTCAGGAATTCAGCCCAATTTCCCTCATGAATTCCTTCACATCCAATGTTTGCTCTTGTTCTTCAGATGGCTTTTCAGAGTAGTCTCCGTGGTGCAGTTGGGAATAGAGTTCATTGCCTAGCTTCCCAAATTGGAATAGAAAAGGTGCTAGGACTGCTTAGACTGATTTTGTTTTTCAGTGTGATGGATTTCTAGTAGTTTTGGGAGGAACTCAAGTGAAACACGTGCAGCACGTGAAGATCGTCAGATGTGAAGATCTTTAGTTGATCTGATATATAAGGTGCCTATGAGAGTTCTTATAAATTGGCAAAATCTTTAAGCTGTAGGAGGAGAAAAAAAAATATATTCTTACAAAGTGTACATACCATGCAAACTTTGCTCCCCTGTGGAATTTTAATCCCACAAACAAGGTAAAACATACTGTAGTCATTTAAAGGGGAGCTTTTATTTACAGTTTTTATCTGGCTGACACAGTTGTGAAATGCTCAAAAATCCACTTGGGCCCTATTTTTAAAACCCGAATGCAGAATACTTCAATAGGATAAAATTGCACTTTTCCTTTTTCCCTTTAGCACATGGTGTTCATCTGTTTGTCTTTGTGAACATTCATTACTTTTGCAGATTATACACCTGAAGATTTTTCCTCCTCTGGATGCACCTCTTTAACTTCCAGTAAAAACAGTAAATCTTTAAGGGGAAACTAGTCTTCATGAGTCTTTAGAAACTCATAAACTGTGTGTTTTGTCTCATTTTTTTCCACTGTGAGCCTTTGCTTTAGCTGTTTGAGGCAGACTTGTTGAAGATGCTACCACGGCTTGGAAGATTCATGTAAGGTTCAAGGTTAGTTAGGCCAGACAGTTTCACATCACTCAACAAACTATTTGGATTGTGGACTTCTTCACTAACTACATACTCTCTTATAGTTTGGTAGTTACTGCCAAAAGTCTCTTCAGTCATGTATAGATGCCATATGTTTTAATATAACTTAATTTTTTTTTCCTTAGTGGTTCTGCAGCTGAATTCTGGCTAGAAGCTCGCACATAAGAATAAAAGCTGTTATAACTCAAATGTATATCTTTCTTCCTATGGAAATTAAGTTCTTATCAACTCCGTGCCTTATTCGCAAGGGCCTATATTTGTAGCACTATTTATCTTCCTGAAGGGAATTGTATGAGACCCTGGAGATGAGTAATGGCTTCTCTTAATCAGCCTTTTGAAATACCATTGTCTTGTCTGTCTTTGTTAGAACATCAGCACAGTGGTGGGTGTTTTGTAGCATAATATGAAACAACGTGCTTGCTGCTAAGAGCTTGTAATTTATACAAAGAAGAAGCAATCAGAAAAGGGGCTGGCAAACACTGTCACTTGAAATTCAAGGGCTGAATGTTTTGTGCACTAAGGGCAAGAATGAGGGAAAGAATGAATAAACACCAAACAAGCAAGAGTCCTCTTGTGCATGCCAGTGTATTCTGCCAGGTCCTACTCAGCAAGCTGTGTTGGCATAGATTAATGCATTCTAGGTTTATGTAGCTTTTCCTTGCCTGCTTACATTTTCTTACATTACCTGCTGTTACATTTTCTTTGATCTCTATCTCAGTATTATGTAAAGATTCACCCTAAGTTTGCTTTAATGTGCTTGGTCCCCATTTTTGCTGCTTTTGTTGCTCTAGAATAATGACATCTCTCAGAAATCTAAATAACCCCAAAATAAAATTAAAGAACAAAATTTTAGGACACTTAACTCCCATTGTATGCAGTACATTTTCATTAAATGATAAAAATATGAATTTTCTACTTTATGATTTAGGCAGGGCCCTTCTGGACTACAATAGGTCATGAAACTGCATTTCTGACGTGCCCAGACAAGCGTACCTACATTATGCCTTACTGACCTTTTCCTTAATAGCTTCTAATTTTGGAGCTGCCACAACAGTCCTACACAGCCAATTTCCATGTTTCACCATTCTGATGATTAAAGTCACCATAATCTCTAACCCCACACCAAATAACCTGTGTCTTTATGTCCTTTCATAGAAAACCTTTGTGCTTGTTATCAACCTCTAGCTTTTCTCCTAATTCTTCCCCCCCAGCCCTGATCAATCCTCTTGTTTTCTTCTGGATTATGTCAAATCTGTCTGTTATCTGTTTTAAACAGTCCATGCAAAACTGGCTACATATCAAGACCTCACCTGAGTGACAAAATAATAACTTTTAGGAGGTGTGTAACATGGCATTAATGTATTTGGAGTTAAAGTTTGCTGTTTCATCTGCACTGTCCAGTGGTTGATGTGTACATCTCCCCTTTGTCTTACAAACTTCAGTCTTGTCTCTTTTTCCGTTGCATGGTTGCATCACCGGTTTGTATTTCTGTTTTCAATTTCTCTTTACTCTGTGTAGTGGTTTGAGCTTGTCTTTCTTGAACTACACCTTGTTGATATAAATCTTTCTTTCCAATTTATCAGATTCATTTTGGATTCTGGTTCTGTCCCTTTGCCTGCTTCCATCCCTCTCTCCTTGTGCTGATTTTACAAGTATATGCTCTAGTCCATCATCCAAGACATTAATGAAATATTAAAAAGAATTTGGTAGTCCATAGATGGTGGTCAGAGATGTGTTCAGGACCCAGAGACGTGGCATGATTTTCTAACTAGGGCAAGGAACCATTACTTTGCTATTTCATTCTTTCTTCTTTCCCAGAGAATTGGAGGCAGCAGACTAGCCCATAGGGATGCAAAACTGCAAGACAGATTTTATGCAGGCTTCTCATCCCAAAATCATTTTAAATTGCAGTAAACACCTTTATCTTCATGTGATATATTCAGAGGGCAAAGGTAGGCAGCAGGTCAGTGACAAAGCTAGTGCTGGCAACGCACCTTCCCTCAGCAGAGCCGCGGGCTCCCTTCACTAGTCTGCCCTGCTTCTCGTGGTGTCTGCCTTCCCTGTGTTTCCATGTACTCTGCAGAAAAGTTGGTGCAGTAAAATCGACTGTGCACATCAAATAGGCATGTTATCCACCTTGATTAGCATTCTTAAAATGCCCATTAATTGGTTAGTGATGCTGACAGAAGAAAGAGAAGGGATAAAAGGCAAATCATCTAGATTTATCACAGTATCATATAAAACCTGTTAATTTCTTCTCTTACCACTACGCAGCTGTAAGTGGGTGATGTTTAGCACCTCTGTGGATGCAAGTTGTGTCCACCTTATCTCTGCTATTTATTACACATGGGTGAGAGCTCAGTACTGCTATTTCATGACTATTGGTTCAAGATAAGTGAATATGTCACAGCACATGGATTTTTCTGTTGTCTTTCAGCTCCTCCACCCATTGCAGCTGGAAATGTGTTTTGGACTCGAGTTCAGTGGTGAGGATTTGAAGGCTGAGGGTGGGGGGGAATTGCTCCCCTTTCAAAACAAGTGATAGTAAAGGCTTTAGGCCTTTTTTTCCTCCTTAGTTTTTTTGAGGTTCTGCTGTTCTACTCTTGTATAAGAAAGAAAGGAAAAAAAGAAGGCCTTGCTATCTCCTCTGTTTGCTTTTGGGTAAAATTAAAACTTTTTTTGCCAGAATGACAGTACTTTGAATCTTAAGATTAAATGCGTTTCAGCATTGGCTGTTAAATAAGAAGTGTTGTTATTGTTTTAAAATCAGAATTAGAATAGACTGAACTAAAATTCACCTCAGTGTTTCCGGGTACAAACATACAATGCAACAGGTACTATGATATTTCATAACTCTTAAAATCTTCTGGGACAAAACCAGGCTTAGAACGAAGAAAAAAATCCCAGTGATCTGATTGATACAAGTTTTAAAAGATTTCTCCTCTCTTAGGCTATGAAGGGTAAAGATTTAACCCTGATGCTAAAACTAATCCCAGGTGTTAAAATCTGTGGCGGAGTTTGCATTTATCAATGCCAGGCAAATCTCCATACCTTTCCCTCCCTCCTTTCCCTCCCCCTGCTCTCCCAGCACCTTAAAAAGTTTAGAGCAATAAGAAGCTTCTTAGAAATACAGTTTAAAAAAAGAATGAGTTGCCTTTCATGCAACAACACTACGTTAGACTGCAGGTGCTAAATTAGAGGTCTTAATATTTTTCAGCCAAAGTTTCAATTCAGAGCAGTTGTTCTGGTGTCCTCAGCCACAGGCCCATGGAGGGATGTAGTTCAGAATTTTCTTTCTGTGGTGGAGCCAAGCAGAGTTGGTATATAGCTCTGATTTGTAATTTTAAGGTTGCCCTTTATTGGTGAGTGCACTGAACGCTGAGGAAAATCACAAGAGAGCTAAAACACTGACCCTCACTTCTGCTTCATTGTGGGATATTTATTAGAGGGCTACTGAGAGTTCCTCCAGCTCTGGGAGAGGAGACTACTGGCAGAATTGACCTTAACAGAGACAGGGACCTGCTTTTCGAAGGACTCTGTGTGGGAGGTGGTGCCAGTAAGTTCAACAGCAATTTCAAGATTTTCACGTGTGTTCTGAGCTGCAATACAAAGGTCAGTGATGACCTTTCTTTCTGCTTGCTTTGGGGAGATGGATGTAGATGCAATATCCTTATTCCTATTTTGCGGGGTTCTTCATAATTACTACAGCCATTTAATCTAAGGAATAAGGTGTGGTAGTGTGCTCTTTATGTTTGTTTCACTGTAATGATTTGCTCCGTTACCCCCTACCCTATATTTGGTTCATTCTAGTGTATGTATACTCCCCTAATATGTAAGCCCTCCAACTCCTCCCCTTCTTTTGTACCCTTCCCTAAACCCCTCCTATCCCTACACCATATATGTACCCCAATTCCGCCCCTTGTTCTAGAACCTTCCCTATCAATCATCCCTACTCAGTATCCCATAGGCTTGAGTAGTAGGCCTTTGGTCTCTACTCCTGTCTGTCAACCCTCAACCCCACCTCTCCCTCAACCCCATTGGCCCTTACCCTCTCTCTGCCCCTCAATCCTACCCGCTATAAAACACCATGCCCTGAGCCAGTTTGGGCTCACTCCTTGGTGGTTGCTTTGGGGTTTGGACCCCCAATAAACTGTTCCCCTGTTTTTCACCCCAATGAGAGTGAGTCACTTTCTACCCTTTTACACTCTGACTGCTGCAGCACCTGTACCATCCTGGACAAGGACTCCTAGGCAAGGTCAGGCCAACTAGTCCACACACACAGTCCCTGCGCAGGACGTGTGGGTAGGGGGTACCGCTCGTCTAGGGAGGCTTTAGTCGCCTGGTGGCCGGTGTTCCTTGGGAAGGACCCTTGTGCCATTGGGTGACCCACACCTGTCTGGTGCCCCTGGCGTGGCAGCGCAAGCTAGCCAGGGCTGAAGAAAGGTGTTGGGATCGTTGCCACCCACTGAAGTGTTTTGTGTACCAACACTGAATGAAAAGCAACAACATCCATGAGATAATTGTCCATCCTGCATTATGTGACTTTTTTTTTGTTGTTGTTGTTTTGTTGTGCCTTTTTTTTCACTTTGGTTTGGGTAGCAGCCTGGCTGTGGAGTAGTACTGTCAGATTTTTCGAAACCTCTAGGGTAAGTATTTCAACAACCATTGCTACTCTACTGAGCTGAATTTGTACTTAGATTTTGTGTGCTCCACACTGTGAGAACACAACCTGGAAAGTAAAGGACCGCTGTTGTTTGAGTTCAACAAAATAATCCATCTGTCATTTGGTCATCTCTTCTGTTTTGAAGAACTAATACTCTTTTCAGAGCAGTGTCCAGCAACACAGAGGAAACACCTGACACTGCATGTGTCCTAAGTTTGTCACAGTGTTGAAGTTAGTGGGTTATGTGACTGTTCCCTTCACAGAGTCTGAATATGGCTGTCTCGGGGGTTTGTCTCTGCTTTCTCTTCCTATTTAATGCTGCTGTGGTCTAAGGAGGCTAAGAAGGTCTAAGGATGCTGTTCAAGGTTGTAGGAAGTACAAAACTTAGAAGGCTTGGTAATACCTTGCCAGTAAGGACAGATTTACACCTATCTGTGTTTTGCACACAGCATCTGAACACAGACAGAAAATCTCACTTAGAGCTCTCTTTGCTAAGCACTACGTATTTGGCTTTAAGCAGGTTGGGAGAATGTAGGTTAATATGTTGACAGTGCTAAAGGTGGCTGCATTAGGCTGTTCAGACGAATTAGGAGGCATCCTGATGTCTTGCCTCAAAATATTTTGAAAAACTGACCAAGTGTGCAAGTTTTAACTGTCATTCACACACTTGTCCCTTGTCTATTTTGCAGCAGTATGTCTTGCTAGCCACAGCTGCATTGCAGGGGTCACTCAGGGAATTCAGAGACATGAACTGCTTTTAGACTTTTTTTCCAGCCCGTTAGTCATGGGCTCTCTGTCTTCAGTGTCAAATATGACAGTCTTTATGTCTATCTTTTTTTTTTTTTCCTGAAATATATGCTTCTGTGGACACTGTAAGGAAATTTACTGTCCCTGCTAAGGTTTAAAACCTGTCTGATGGCATCACAAAGCCATGACTGGTTACAGTACTTTGTTCAATACTTGTAGTATATCTTTTTCTTTGGAAAGAGCACTCTTCAAGAAAACTCTAATGATAAAGGGAAGCTCGTGGAGTTTATTACTTTGCTGCATCACAAGTTTCCTTTCTTCTGTTCTCCTGCCAGAGGCGGATTTATTTTACTGTTGCTGGTGAAGATTCAGAATGGCAAAAGCAGGTTTTTCTCCTGAGCATGCAGATCTACCTTTTTTTGGTTCAACAAACCTGTTCTGTGGAGATCGTGCAATGGCAGTAATGATTCTACCTGTTTAAAATGTTTTCTCTTTAATCTCTGATCAGAAGCCTTTAGCTGAGGTTACAAAACTGTTTCCATTCTAATCCAGGTCTTCCATTGCCTAATATTTGCATGAAGTTCAGTTCCCACAAGGAAATAATCTCCCATCTTTAGTAGATTCTCAAGCAACATGACTGCTTAAGGAAGGGTTGAAGTTTGTTGAAAAAAACAATTGTCCAGGAATTCCCTGGAATGCCTTCCTCTATTTCTGATTTAGCTCATTTTAAGACTTAGAGAAATCATCAATACACTCTATCTTATAAATTGTTAAGCCTGTTAGTAGGCATGCACTCATGTTTAAGGTGGGTTATATATGGAAATTAGTCAAATAACAAGAAACATATTTTAAAATAAACACATTATTGATGTTGCCTCCTCTAACTTAGATGAATCTTTTTCCATCTCTAAGGCTGTTGTGTTCTTGTGCACATCTCTGTGAATCAGTGCAGCATTATGTACTAATGCATCTTGGGAAATGTGAAATTCCCTTTTGAAATATAATTCCTTCCATTATGGCTACTGTCTATGGTTGCTTGCCACTGTATATCATGTTCACAAGGTAAAGGCTGCCATGGTCACTTACCTCCAAAGTTATTGTTCTGCAATCTGATTTTAATCCAGTTCTCCCTGCTAAGAAGGATTAAAAAAAAAAAATTAAATCTAGGAGCTACTAAGAGTTACTAGAAACCAAATTTCTTAAATTCCAGCACTGATCATTCTCACTTCTGATAATTCTCTCAGTAGTAAATTACTTATATAAGAGGGAACAAGAATAAATCTCTTTATATAAGGAAACTAATAAGGGAAAAAAAATCTTAGAGTTTGAGAATAGTGTGGGAACATCAATTCTTTCTTCTTTGTCCTATTGCCAGTTTGGAGTTTTGTCTTTGTGCTTTTCTGGGAGAAGAGTGTCTTTCATTTAGGAAGTTTGCCTTGTTCTGATTTACTCTGATTTGAAGCTCTTGGAAATATAAAGACTGTAGGCTATTCAGCTTCTTTATTTCTTCCAGAGCTGATAATATCCACTGCTGAAATGCAACATGCTCTGTCTTGTGGCTGATCTCATTCGTTGGGACTCAACTGTATCTTCATGCTGTTGTGCTTCCCCAAAACCTCAAGGGAGGTGAGTTACTTTGCACTGAGTAGCTCTGGTGGGAGATATTTCACTTCACTATGATATTTTTCGACAAGCTGCTTTAAAAATGTGCTCACCTACTGATGTCTGATGGGTTTGGAGCAAGGAAGGAGTGGGGGGAACATGGTCTCTCAATGACACATATTGTATTTCCCTGACCTAAGAGCAACCCAAACTGCTATTCCCATAAATAAAACCAGGTGCTAAGTCAAAATCCAACAGTGAGTTAATCCTGGTTAGTAGACTTAGTGGAAAGGAAGCCTTCAATAGTCTAAATGTGCCTTTCTGACTCAATACTCTGGTTTTCTGGACAGCTGTATATAAACACCCATTATAATTTTGCCCTTCTCTTTCCCACTCCCAGCTTAATTTGCAGTTATCTTCTGTACTGGATGACACTTCTGTAACTCTTAAAACAGCTTTGATGCTTATATACGAAGGCATTTTGCAAATTAAGAAATTAAAGCCTTTTTGTCAGTAGGAGTCAGATTTGGCAAACAAGTTATTAAAGTAACGTGCAATTTATTACACATATCAGCGTAATTGCTGGGATAGACTCTGAAAAGCTAGGCAAAAATTGCCCTCTGCAACAATTATGTACTTTTCACTTAACTACAGTAACTCTTTATGGATCCAAGGGCAATTCTTTCCAGCAGTAAAATATTTATTTACTCTCAACTTCAGGTAAACAGGTACATTTTTGGTGTCATTCTATTGGTATACACCGAATCCTGGCAAAAATGCTATGTGCTGAGCTGTGTGGAGGCTGGGAGCTTTGAACTAGAATGTCACTTTCATTTTGAATCTGATTGAAGACATATATTGCTTTTTAATACCTAAGAAGAAAACGAGGTCTTCCTTTGATTTGTTTTTAAAGACAGTGTGGTTTTTATAATAGTTTTTGTTTAATTGTTTTGAACTTCCTTTATAATAACAATGATAGCACAGTACAAAAAAAAAAGTTTCAAATATAAAGTAGTATTGAAATGAAACATACAAATATTTTCATGTTAAAACAAACCATTAGGGAATATTTTGCAGACCAAAGCCCTGTGTTTGCAGCATACTGAGTTTGAATTTGTCTTCATATCATGGTATTAAAAAAAATTCTTTTGAAAAGTCTCTAACAAATACTGCTCAGCATCCCAAACCAGCACCATATGTTCCTTTTGTTCCCTTTGATATTGAAAGCTAGGAAACATCCAATGGAACGTATTAGGCTTTCACACATCAGGTAACTCATTTTGAATTGTAGTTGTTGACTGCCTAAAATTATGGCTCTGAGCAAAGCTCCTCTCAGGTTGTAATTCTTATTTCCTCTACAGTCTCTTCATAGAGTAACAGCTGCTCCTTTTTGGTAAATTTTCACTTAATTTTCCTTCTTTTCAGAAGTGAAATTTGATAAAATTCTCAAAATTTTTAATCTTTAAATTTTCTTTTAGGTTTTATAATAGTGAAGTGTTTAACTTCTGAAAAACTCTCTATTTAAGACTTCCTTCATAACATTGAGATAGCACAGAAACATAATTAAAATTCCTCACTTTAGTTAATTATTCTTGAAAACTGCTGTATCTTCTTTGCTCCAAAGTCTTCTCAGACATGTTAGTCCAAAATCCTCATTACCCTCCAGATAAGCTTTTGTTATTGAAGCACATTATGAAATTGTATATATGTGGTTTCAATTTCAAAACAATGAGTCTCATCTGAAGGCAGTAGTCAGTAGAAGCTCTTCTATTCTGTTTAATGTGATAAAGCATGTGTGACCAGGTCTTAAAATAAATGCACTCTTCTTCTCCATTTAATTCTTGAAAGGAAAACAGCTAAACTTGTAAATGCCTGGGTGTTTAGCCTGTAGTTTAAGGGTGATGGAGGTCTCTGCACCTGGTTTTGCTGATACAGGGATGTTTGTAGTGATTTAGGAGTGGTTGTTCCTCTCTCTGAAGTGGATAGAGGCATTTTCTGGGGGAAAAAAATTGAGTCAATAAACTCAAGTTTTCAAGATAACAAATACTACAAAAACCTTTGCGAGGCAAAAATACTATGGATGAACTAAAGCCCAGAAAGAGTCACTTCATGTAAACAAAGAGTTTTTTTGTTTTTTATTTCCCTTTTAAAAAAAATCTAAATGAGAATAGTAGCAATTTAGAAGTAAATAAGTAATTTTTATTATATTAAGCAATAATGATACCTTTAATATAAAGACTAATATTGAATGGGGTTGTTTTGGTTGTGGCAGGGGTAGCTTTGGTTGTGGCAGGGATCGCTTTGGTTATGACAGAGATTGTTTTGGTTAAGGTGGGGTTTTGGGGCAGGGTTTGTTTTTTGTTTCTCCTGCTGCAGCAGAGAGCAGTGGGAAGTAGGAGGAGGGAGAAGATTTCTTCTTAAGGCCCAGAGTTTGTTGGCTAAAGTGCTTCTGAAGAATCTGGGAGAGTGGGATGAATCCTGAACAGGTCAAAAAGAAAGATGGGGCTGGACAGGGCTAGAACATAGAGAATAGCCAGCCGAGCTACGAAGAGAATCCATAGCCTTGAAGGAAGTTGGCCATATTTAACTGCTCATCGTGGCTAAGCTTAAAGGCTTGGCCGAGCCCCAGTATGCTTTAGGACTATTAGTTATAGATGATGGTGCCAAGTCACATGCTCTGCCATGCTGAGGACAGCCTGCACTGGGCGCCCAGAGGAGAAGCAAGATCAGGGCCCAAAACAGCCTGACCCTGACTGGGAGATCATAAACCTGTGTACATTTCTTTCTGGTCTACATTCACAAATGGCGCCGGCCCCAGCATCCGGTTGTCCCTCTTCCCACTACCTCCACAAGGAATGAGTCAGGCGTGGTGCTGGTGCTGCTGAGAGTGGCTCCTGAGTTGTCGGGGGTCCCTGCCTTGGCGGCCAGGTGCCGGTGCAGCTGGAGTGTGTCCAGCTGGTGCTGGCCGGCCCTGCATCAGCTCCAGCCCTGTCGGCACCTGGCGCTGTGATGGCCGCTGTTGGCCCAGGGTACCATCTCAGCACCCTCATCAACCTCCTCCTGCACTGCACCTATGTTGAGCTTTTTTTGCTGGCCAACCTGTTTCAACTGATGGGTCAGGCTAACACCTCAAGAAAAGTACAAAGATTAGTGTTTATAGAGCCATCGTACTGTCTACTCTTTTATATGGGTCTGANATCCTATATCTTCGTTAGTGAAGCTTAGCCATGATGATGATGATGATGATAAATATTGAGTACTGATTAAAACATGTAACTTTGTATTTTAGATAATTCTGAAATACCAAGATGTAGCTAAAAATTTGAAACTTTTTTCCAGGCAAGGGAATATCTTTGACACTCATCTCTAGATTGAGTATCCTTCTCTGACTTGGAGGGGTAAAGCTCCTAGGGTTTGAAGACTTCTGCTAAGAACTTTAAAGAAATCAGTATTTTGGTCTTGTTGTATATCATGAGTGAGTGTTTTAAAGAATTCTCTAAGAGACCTTAAAACATTCATTTGTGACAGTGTGGTACCATTGGAAGTACTGTTTCCAGATTACAGCTGAAAGTACACATGCTGCCTGAAACCTGCTGTTAGAGAGCCCTTGTGGTCCATTTGTTCTGATGGAAGGTGTTCCTGCTCACTATGGAGGGGATTGGAACTAGATGATATATAAGGTCCCTTCCAACTCGAACCATTCTGTGGCTCTATGATTACTATTTAGTTTTCTGTGAAAAACCAACAGCCAAGATCCTATTATTTAAAGGTAGTAAAACATATTGAGAGGAGAAAACAGCCTTTAGCCCTTAATCTTGCCATAGCCTAATCACTCACTTACCTTGGTCTCTGGAGAAGCATGTACTGCTTTTTGGAGATGTGAGCTGGCAGGAGTTTTTCAGAGGCTGCCGTTGCACCTGTTGCCTGAATAAATTCCCATTGAATTATAAAGAAGATGTTGCTGTAGAGTATCTGCCAGGAGACATAATTTTCTGGCAGGACTTTCTGCCTGCCTGCTAACTCCATATGGTAATGTGTTTTGATACTTGTTAAAAAAACTATGGTTGATCATAGTTTAGGGGCAACATTGAAAGCCTAATTCAGTCAGGAGGAGACAGAGTTCACTGTGAGGGAATTTTCATAAACATATTGCTCCAGGCTATATAAGCATTTTGTCTCTCTTATGGCCCCCCCAGTCTCTCCCTCGTCAGCTATTAAAATATACAGGCCAACAGTCTTATGTATCTGGACATGTTCAGGGGAAAAAATCTCAGCATAAAGTGGTAAAGGGATAAATGTTTCCATGATGATATATTTAGAGTGCATGGTTCAGAAGCAGAGATTGGTCTTACTGCTATTGTCACATCAAATGCTGTTAAATCACATTCAATGTTCTCCATAGTTATTGAAAAAGTTAATTAGTCCAAAGAAAAACTTCTTTCACCAGGCTAATCAAAAGGTTGCTATGGTCTTGTTTATGAACAGTTGCATCATGGACCTGGTTTTGGCTCCTCTTATTTAATATTTAGAGGCTTTTTCAAGAATTCCTTGGAAGAAAACAGAAAAAGTGTTTAACCATTGCTATCCTTAATTTTCTTATAAAATAAAATGCCATTCCATCACAGATTCTAGCAATGAGTGCACTGGAGACCTTCAGCATATTTCACTACATCAAGGGGTTTCTTCTTTGGAACTTAGGTAAAGTGAAAACAGTTAAACAGAAAAGAATTTTTGACTAGTATGAGAGCTTTTGCTTGATTTATATTTACATGGAAAATATTGTTTGTAGACAGTACAGGAGATATCATCTTTCCCAGTGCCTTTTCTTTTCTAGTAGCTAGTATTGGATGCTTATGGCAATAATAGAGGGACTGATAAGTGCAGAGTTGTATTTTTTCCCTCTTTTCATTCTCACTCTTAAGTGCAGATACTTTAGAAAGTTATATATGCATTTTTAACAGCCCCTGATGGACTTCCTGTTTGTGTTTTTAGTTACATATTTCTTGTGTAAATCCACATTTTCTAATTTATCTCTTTATACTTTCAACACCTTGTGACACTGAATCCCACAACATAATTATGTCTTTTCTGAAAAAAATCGTACCTGATTAATTCAGGATAAAATATTGACATAAAAGCAAGTAGGTATAAACTGGAATGAATTTATATAAGGCTAGAAATTAGAAGAACAGTCCTAATAATTTCAATCAGATTTTTAGAGGAAGTCTGAAGAAGGAACACCAGAAGATTGTCAGAACAATTATAAAATGTATTTTTAGGTGACGAAACTTAATGATCCAGGTATTTTCCCACAAGAAGTTCCTTTTTTTCTCTAACTTTTAAACCAGTGATGATACATCTTTCTACAAAATATGAGAAATTAGGGAGCATGGCTCCTGCCAACATTGATTACAGCTATTATGAAGTCAAAAGACAGGTAAAAAGCTCTTAAAAAGCATTTGTAACTTGTAAAACAAGGACTCATCTATTGTTGCCACTAAGAGTCTCAAATTTTGGAATGCACTATAAATCTTGGAATTTATGGAGACCTATTATGTAGGAAACATCATTTTGGCACCCTGGAAAATTGCCTATTGAGTTTTAGTGTGTTCCCTTCTGTCTTTGGTTGTGGACGCGAGAACAAACTAATAAATTCTCTGAGGGCATTTTTATTTCCTGCCTCATCAGGATGACTCCTCTGCTGCATTTAGCCTTTCAATTGCCTAATTTGTAAACACTTCTCACAAACTGTAATTAATTGGGAAGTTACACAGTGGCTGGAAGTAACTGAAGATTACTCTTAATTGTAAAAGCACACTTTTTGTGGATCGTTTAAAATATATACGCAGATTAGAGGCAAATACAAACAATAATTAATGTGTGAATGCAGAGAGTGGGTTGATTTGGAAGGTGTGTGCAGAATTCCTTTCCTTTTCTGAACTTCCATGCTCTCTGCCTGCCTTTAGTCTGGAATACAGCTCCATGGCCTCTGCACCAGAGCAAAGACTCTGAGGAGGTGGAGGATGGTGACAAGGTAACCCACAAACTAAAGGCATTCCCCATCTGACAGCTACCCAGCCAAATTCCACCTCTCACAGACACACTCTGTCTCCTCTTATTGCCAGATGAAATAAATCAAATGCTGCAATGAGTCAGCAGAGCAAAGTTAACATTTTTTTTTTGTAGGATTGCAGCAACTGCTGAGCAGCCTGGGCCTGCAAAGGCACCTAGCCTTTTGTCAGGAAGATGGATTATTATGTAGATATAATGAGATTCTGACTTAAACCAGTATAAATCAAATAGGAATCAGCTCCTATAAAGTTGACTGGTTGAAACTGTTGATTTTTATGTTCTATTTCTTTACACGTTTTTCTGCAGCATCCCCTGAGCTAGGTATGTTTTGTCCACTCAGACTGTTTATTTATTGGTTTATGGAGTGGCCTGCATCTTAAAAAAATTGCTTTGATTAAAAATTGTAGATAACTTCTTTCTATTTCAAGCTGTGAGCAGGGCTAAAAATGATTCATGCTGCACATTAAATTTGGTATTTCTGCAAGCGTGGCCATGTAGTGCTTTAGTAATTTTCATGTTTTTCCAAGTTTGATTCCTCCAGAAATGATTGAAATTTTATCTAAGTGATCATGTTGTAAATATTTAAATGACACTTACTTGAGTAGCATCATGCTGTCAAATAGCTTTAAAGATGTTTCTGTGCAACCTCAGCAAAAATGAGTAGTGTGTGATATTCTGGTTCTTGTGTGTGATATTTGCTTCTGGTAAATTGGTATATTTTGGCTGAATTCTTTCTTTAAAGTTCCTCATGTTTTCTTGGAAGTGCATGGTCAGATATTAAGCTTGTGTTTGAACTAAACTCTGTTGATTTTTATGATTTATCTGTTGAGAACACAAATCAAAATCAGAATTATGGAAAATCTATGTATTATAACTGTCTATTACATATTGGGTACATTTTCACAGCTTGTTCTATAAAATTCATCTGAGCTTTATTTTGGAGGGTTTTTTACATGTGGGATAGTGAGTGCTATATAAGAAGAACTTATTTTCAGACTTGCAGGTTTTTATATTTTGGTTTAAGAGAAAGGATGAACAGCAAAATTGTTCATGCATCTTGTTGAAAAAAAGGTGTGTATTATGACTGGAAATTAAACCAGGACACAAAAATAAAAATAGGGAACCATTCTGATGCATCATATAATGTGACTTTATAAATTCAACAAAAAAAAGTATCCTTTGAGAAATTTCTGAAGTAACTTTGTCTCTGCTATCAACACTAAAATTGATTCTTGTTTTAAAGAAGGAGACGTGAAAATGCTGTAGTTTTATCTTTTAGTTCCAAGGTAATTTAAAAAGTGCCCAAAATTATCTAACACCTTGTAACTGTGAATAGTGTGTTTATTAGAGTGTATATATTAGTCATTAAATTAGTCATCAAATTTGAAAATGTGGCTATGAAGTCTTAATTCACAAAGCAAATTTTAAAATCTGTATTCCATTTCAGGCTTCTGTAATTAGATTATGCAAAATTATGAGTCATTGCATTAAAAACTTGGATTCCCTTTGACAAGGAACTCAGTAAGAACTGTTTTGTTAGCAAATTTAATAAAAAAGATCTGAAAATCTATAGTGGTGTATAGATAAATAATATTAAGATAGAAAGACAAATCACCTGATTTACTCACTGGGCTAAATGTAATAATTGGCTATTTATTAAATGACTTTGTCCTCTCTTCTTCTCTGATATAAAAAGCTCAATTCTAATCACATTTATGGATGTTTTGTCAGTTATAGTATAATTTTACTGCACCTGTCAACTTAGAGAACCTAGTAAACTATATTTTACCCAAACACATTTTCTGTCTGAGTTGGCTGTGAAGCACTGGTACTGTTTTGAGTATTTGAGATCTGAAATACAAAATCCAGGTTAAATTCTATGAATTAAATTATTTAATTTCTCTAATCTTTGTGCCACATCTCTTTAAATACAGAAGCATGTAGACATATTTAATTATAAATACCCAAAATATACATAGTATTCAATGGAATTTAAAACTAAAATACTATCATCTAAGCGAAGTCACAGGAGAGATGCAAGGCCAGAACAGGCTTGCTTTGCATCCAATGATACAACAACTTCCATCTACAATGCCCACCTACTAACCCATTAGCTGTTTGGTAACCTTTCATTATTGTAGGTTTTTTTAACCTCTCATTCACCAGTTTCTGGAAGGATATCTGCCTTGTAATGATCTACATGTGTCAAACATTATATCTGTTCCAAGTGCTTTATTTGAGGTATCCCCTTTCCTTTATTTCTCATGAAAGTGCCATGGCTTAAATGGTTTATGTGTTATTCTCACTTGTGGACTGCTTTTCCAGTATAGGGTATCTAATATGTTTCAAAATTCACTGGAGACAGTTTATTCGAGAGTTCTATTTATCTCTTGATAGATTTGTTTTCCAAATGTAGAAATAACATGTAACTACATGCATTGCTTTGGGTTGAAAAGATATTCATTATCTATCAATATTGATGAATTAGAACACTTCTGCAAGTTTGCCAGCTTGACAGTATTGAGGATTTGTGTGCAAATCCAGGTGTCTGGGCATCCTGTTTGCAATTGTGTTACTCACTGGCACTGAGGAATTAAGGATGTTACTCACTGCCATTTTTTCAGTTTATTTTTCTTTCTTCTCATTGTTTTCCTCTTCAGCCAGAGAATTGCTGTGTATTGCATTTAGGCAGTATCATTTTAGCTGTCTCTGGTTGTATCTTCTCTGGCCTCTTATCCCCCCTGATATAAGGCACAAATAATCATCCTCATTCCCTCTTGAGGATGCTTTAACATTCAGAAATAGGCAGATTCCTTTATAATGTTATTTCATTTTTGGTCTTAGTTTCAAGATACACAATATGTTCTATCAGGTTCACTTTGAGAATTGTTCCAAAACCAGATAAGACCCAATAAAGTTTTGAGTTCAAAATCTCCTTGTCAGCAGGAAATGAACAACCACCCTTAGCTTACTCAGGCCATTTGTATCAATGAGAAATTAATCAATTCATCAGCAGCAAAGCTGGCACAAGTACTGTCCCAGTTTCAAAATAGGTTTCAAGCACTCTTATATTATTTAAAAAATAATAAAAAAGGCCAGCCTGATTCCTACTGCTCAGGCATATAACATACAAGAGTCAGCTCTGAGAAGCTCAGAAGAGATAGACAATTTTTGTCTTCTCTTTTTTTCTGCTTTACTGAGGATTTTTTGTCTTTTATAAATGAAAATAAGTCAATATTACCTCCCATATTATTATAAATTATCATAAAAATTGATGGGTTTACTTATAGTGTTAGAAGAGGAGTATTTTATATCATGATCCAACTTCAAAATCTCTGTTTTTCTCTGAGGTGGCACTAGCACTGCTGGCATTTTCAGTATGCACAGGCCTAGGAACAAATTAGCATATTTTCACAGCTTTAGAGACTGATAAGAAATTCTTTTGTGGACTGCCCAACACACCGTGATCTGCACACTATAGATGTCAGTCTTATTCTACTTCCCATTTCAAAGTCAGCAGCAAAACTGGTGGCATGCAAATTGCAGGTAGTGTGAAAATGTTCCTGTAAAAATAGGCTTCCTTGTCAGTGTCCATATAAAATGAAAACCAGAAAAAATATATATAGGAGCAGAGTTCAGAGGATTACATGGCTTTTGTGGAATAATTTATTATATGGATTTCATTCGCTGTTTGTGTTTTTTCCCTCTGAGAAGAAGCTGCAAACAGTTTTTCTTAGACTCTTTTGCAATTCAAAATATTGGGCTGATAATTTTCTTTCAAATTGAAGAAAGACTCATCAGGGAAGACTGGTTGATGTGAAGTGAATGGAAATTATGGGTCATGTCCAAGTATTCAGGAAAGCTCAGGTTCATAAACATAGGGTCAAACTATGCGTGCTCTTCGATGTTACTCTGAAGCCTGAATCTGCCTGATCAGATCAGGCTCTTCCTGGGTCAGGTAAGCAGATGTTTAGTTACAGCTATTTAACTATGCCAACTTACATTAAAAAATTATCAGATAATGGTCAAAGAAAAGAAAAAAAGAATGTAGCTTAAGCAATTAATTATAATTTATTTCATAAATGTTTTGCAGTAAGGTCTATATTTTTATTCAGTGTTTGTGAAGTATAGCGTGAAGTATAACATTTATTTAAAGATAATTCTGATTTGTGTCTTTTTTGAAATGCTCTGACCTTGATTTCCCAGACAGTAGATGATCAGCTATGGATAGTGCTGCAGCTCTAAGATGCAACTTTACTTTTTGCCGTTTCCATTTTGGAATGCTCTTTCCCATGCAGCATGGATATTTAAGCTTTGAAAGCAAAAGGCTCAGGCATATGCATGTGTCTGATGTTCTGTTTCTGAAGATGTTGCCTTGGGATGATGTGTCACCTGGTAGATATTCTACAGACAGTATGGGAATCACTGGTGGGATTTTTGCTATGCTACACTACTTTCATTGGCCCCTGCAAAAGTTACATTACTGCACTAGGTGCTGACATCATAGGCAGGTGCAGTGTGGGCTCCTCTCCAGCCTTCTCAAACCTTGTCTGTTGTCTGTGTTTAAAGCCTCATAATTGCAGGGGGTTTTAATTCCAAAATGAACTGGCTATCCCTTTAATCAGTGTGGTGACCTTCAACATTCCCACACGGGAAATTTCAACTGCAGTGAATTTCAGGAATTTAATTTGAAAGACAATGATATCACCCTTTATCACTTGGTTGACTTTATCGGGGCTATTAATTTAATGAAAACACAGATTAATTTTAATCCTTACAGGCCCATACTCAAAATAATACATCACTCCCGTTTCCAAACACCATACATTCTACAGTTAATAAGAGTAAACTTGGAGTGTATATACAGGGAGGCAATCAGCTGGGTTACTGGTTTGCCTTGAGGATTTCCATTCTCCATGGTCTGATGTTGGGTTCAGATACACAGAATTCCTGTGTCTTATTAGCTTCTGGAAGTGGATGAATCCAGTTGTGTAACAAAAGAGTACTGACTGATAAACCAGGGACATTGCAGTAAAAAATAAGTAATTTTATGTTAAAGTAAAAATTTAGCTCGCTTCCATTCTCCCTCCTTCATTGTGGTTTATTTTTTTTTGTTGATGATTTTAGTTTTGTGTGTATATTTGTTTCTTTTTGTTTAAAAATAAAAGGCTAAAATAAGATGCTATTCAGATTCTCATCCAATATCCAAACAAACCAGAAAGGATTTTTTTCTTGGGCTCTGAATAATACTCCTAAATAGTTGCAGGTGGAATTTGACTAAGATTATTTCACATAATATATGTGTGAGATCCTGCCCTGGTTGGGCTTAATATTAAAACTGCCCAGTTCAGCAGGGCTAGGCTTTCAGTACAAATTCTTGTCATATTTAATCTCTTCCTTCTCCTCCCACTCCAACAGCCTTGCTATGTTAAAATAACATTTTTTATAAAATACTAAGATATAAAAAAATGGATAAATATATTTTTCTCTTCTTGTCAGAAAAAAGACAAAATTCAGTTCTTGACATTGATTAGTGATTGCTAAGGAAATTCAAGCTTTTTCTTTAATTGACAAACACTATTTTTTTGTACTAATGTTGTAAAATTTGGAATATGTAAAATTTTCTTAAGAAAGAATATTCTTTAATGCTCAGTCTTTGTGTGCTTTCAAGACTAATCATGACCACAGACTCATGGACTACTGACCCAAGAAACCCACTGACCCTAAAGAAGAGAAAAACTGAGCATGCAGACTAACTAGGATGAGAAGAGAGGGACTAATTAACCAATAGAAGACAGAATGCTAATTAATAGAACTACGTTAGTTGCAGCCAATGAACACTAATTCCATTGTTTGCTAAAATGTGTAAGTAGTAAAACATTTTGATAGTTGGTGTGTTTGATTTGTAGAATACCACCCAGCACCCAGGCTTGTGCAACTCTGAAATAAATAATCAATGTCTCTCTCAAGTGGGTAATTGTTGGGTTGTTGCGCACTGGGTAATGAACCCAATTTTTGCAGACAACACTAATAAGAGCCATGCCTGGCATGAAAACACCCCTGAGGAGTTTCTGTTGGTCGAGCACCTTTGTTTTTTTCTGCAATTCACAGATTTATAGCTGATAGCAAAGTTCAGAAACCAGGTCATCAGTGGATTTCTCTACTTAGTAGTAATTGAATTCAGTTGATGTTCGTATTGGCTTGAAACACTGTGTCTTGAATCTCCAAAAGTATCTTCCCACACAAACATCCTGGATTTGAGCAGTATGTTCAGTACTGAAAGTTCCTGGAAAATTATTCCTCTTAACTACTTGTAAAATAATGGAAGGACAAAGCTATCTATGACTATCAGTTTACTATTCAGTATCTGTTTGGTGTTTATGAGCATAAATCCTGTGTCTTATGTCAACTAACAGTCTCCTATTCTCATTTTATTCTTAATATCCAGTTTTTGTGTGTCCGTTTCAAGAGTATGATATCCTCCTTCCCTATATCTTTTTTTGTTTATAATTTTTTTAACTTCAGATTTTTCTCTCTTCTTTGAGTTTTCTATAAAAAGGAAAAAACGTACAAAGATGCTGAAGTTTCCCTCTTTTCTAATGATATTAGAGCCATCCATGTTATTGTCTGCCATATATTTTCCTTCTCGTCCACAAGCAAGATATAATGATTTTCATCGCAATCTTGTCTTTTAAACTGCTGATTTTAGAAAACTAATCATTCTATGTTAATCTCGGTGGAAAGTAATTTTGACATCAATTTTTTCAATCTGTTTCACTCTCCTTTGCTAACTATGTAGGATTAGAACAATGCTTCCTCACTAGCTGAGGTACTTTAGAGCTGAGAAATGTTAGCTTTCCTCACCATTGACATGGTTGGTAACAAGTCTAAAAGACTGGATAGAGGCTTCTAAGAATGAGTTATGAATGTATATTTTTCATTTCACTTGGCATTCATTGTAGATAACTGCTGAACCTAAGTTTTCCGCACTAGTGATATTGCTGCCTTGAATTATGAAGGGATATGATGAACTATGGAACTTGAGCTGTAGCTGTAGACATCAGTAAGAATACAAGGCAGAAGGAAGGTGTGCCAAAAGTAAAGGTTCTGCAATAAACAGGAACAGAGAGAGCAAATAGAGTTTAAAAAATGTGGCATACGAAGCAAAATGAACCTTTCTGTCTGTTTTTCTTAAAACTAATGCAAGGCATTGAAGTAGTGATATGAAATAGAAGACTGTGGAAGTTGGATATTATACATTTAGGATAATTTGGTCTGTCTTGCTAGCTTTGGAGTTTTGTTTGTTTGTTTTGTTTGTTTTGTTCTAACACAGTGCTCAAGATAGGAGAAATAAAGTGAGAAGGGTAGGAGACTGCAAGAATTACATTGAGCTAATTCACTACTTGCAGCTATTTTAAAGTGATGAATGAACTCCATTATATTTGTCTTTCAGGCTTTAGATGAAAATCTTGTAGTAGCTAATATCTGGATATGTGATTAATCTTCTATTTTATCTTTTAAAATGTGAGAAGCTAGGTCATATTTTGAAGTGTTATATGTCCTCTGTTCCCCCTCCTCCAAAAAACAACCAACCAAACCTTCCCTCAATCATAGTCTTTTTCTTTACCTACATCCAAACATTTTTCTCCCCTGGCTTTTCTCTTTGAGGATGAAGACCTTGCAAGCAGCACAAGTGGTTTCCTCCACTATCTTTCACAGTTCTCTCTCTTCATTTAGCACAAGAACAAAACTGGTAGGTGTTCTTGTACACACTTCATAAAGATTTCTTTCTGGGTTCAACTTAGATCTTGACTGAGAGGAAAAATGAAGGACTGATTTTCCACACTCCTGTCTCACCCAGGAATGTCTCTAGTTGTGGCTAGGGCTGTAAGAAAGAGTAGTTACTGCTAAATATAAGAAAGCCAGGCAATAGTTCTTGCCTTTAAGGCTAAGTGGTGTTGACTGGCTTATGTTAACATTCCTTAGGGCTTTCTCCCCAGATAGCAGGCTCTAGGTCTTTGGTGCATTCAAAAACAGATCTAAAATTGAACTAATGAGGAAGAAATATAAATAATCAAAGGTCTGGTACTCAGATTTGCTTCTTGGCTGCCATTTTATTTAAAGGTGCAAGAATACCTTAGAAGTCCATGAACCCTTGTCAGAGTGTGTGTGACCTACAGACCCTAAAGGTGATCCCATGCTTTTTAAAGTGTTACATGAGTAGCAGGAAGAATTGGATCTGTCATTTGTCCAAAATTAAACCACTAGGGAGAACTGTTAATAAGCTGTGCAAGGATAAATAATGCTTGCCAAAAGGATGGCTTTGTAATACGAGCACTGGAATTAAATGTTTCGAGAGGTCTGAAAAAGCAGAAAGCTGCTTATTCAAAATGTATGGTGGGTGGAACCAACCTTTTCCTGGCACAGTGATAGCTGTGTGGAAATCTCTGTTCATCATCGCTGAGCTATGAGGACCCTGCGCTGTGACTCACAGGTGCCAGGATGATGTGCCATCAAAAATTGTCCGGAAAATGGATGAAAAGGTGTCTTTGTTCATCAATGTGCACTGTATATACAACCCCGGGAACTAATCAAACCACCATGACTAAAACAACCTTATAATGAGACATGTTGAGCCACCTCATTCTTCACAGAAGGGAAAATTTAGGGAATTGTTAGATCCTGTCTAAGGGAACATTTGGTACAGTGCATGATTTGTATTAACTTTGTTACAGTCTAAGTCTTTATGAGTCATGCTATTCATCCCCCATGACTAAGCAGCATATTTTTGAGATTTTCTTCTTTAATTTATAAATACATTGTATAAATATTAATATGCTGGTGCCTAAAATCTCCTGTGTGAGGAAAAGATACCTAACTCTGAAAATTTCTTCATGAAAAAAATGACATACAAAGTTTTCTCTGTAATGCTGAGTTCTAGAAGCGAAGCAAGAAACTGCATTAGAGAAAAACTTGCAGGAGTACTTGCAGGAAGAAGTGAAATACAACACAACAAAGAAACACAAGCCATACTGCAAACATATGACACCTGTTAAAATGTTGTTCTTACAATTTATGCTGGAAAAAATGCTGTTGATGTAAGGAATTTTAGCATAAGAAACAGAGTGTTTTAAGGAACATGTTTTGCAAGTGTTGGCATTGTCGCTTTTGATCATTGTGAAGCTTTAAATGTGTTTGGACTTAAGTATGTTAGCACAACTCTCTATGATTTGTAGATCCTATTTGAATCAGAAACCACTTTAGTAGACAGAGTTGATGTGTCTGAGGGTGAAAAATGGAAGGATGTTGATGGCAATATTTATTACTGAGCTTACCTCATCTAGCATTTTATAAACTGCTTTATAAGTAGCTGAATTTGAACATCTGCTGGAATAATATTGCTGGAGTATGTTTAGTTCCTTCTGCAGGCTTCAAAAATGTCTGTATATCATAAAAGACATATAAATCTATAGGGAAAAAATTGTATAGAGTCTACAGAAAATGAGTGCCTCCCAAGGGGAAGAAAAAAGAAACAACTAAGCTGAGGGAGGCTTCAGAACAGCTCTTACATGTACATTTTGTGTCATACTAGACAAACTGAAGTCCTCATTCTGTGTATTTGGCAGCAGCTTGCTGTGCCTCCAACACTTCCATCCCACCAGGGTCCTTCAAACATAGGCTAAATAGAATAATGTACTGGCTGAAGGTTGATGGAATTGCAACTGGTTCGAGGATTATTGTTTTTTCATAAATCTACTTCAAACTTACCTCCCTACTCCCCTGGCAGGGATGGAAGAACAGCCTGTTACCTTGTAAAATACAGATTAAAATCAGCAGCATTCAGAAAAGAAGTGGGACGATCAAACAACCAGCTTCAGTAGCAGAGGTGCCTGCCATGATTTATTGATTCCTTTGCACTTTGCCAAAGTAATTACTTGAGACAGCCGTTTATAAATGAAAGAATGAGTTTCTGGGTTAAGAGTATCACTGTGGCACAGTGTGAACAACTAGGCCTTGAGTTGCTGGGGGTGGTTAATTCCTGGCATTTAATTTGATATGCTTGTTCTACTGCTAATTAAACAGCTAATGGGCTGGTTCATATTTGGGCATGGTCACAGTGAGACTTAACCCTCCAGGACAGTAAGCTTTGCAGGTTGTTTGTGGTTTGGCAAAAGAAAAGTGTTCTTAGATAATGCTGGTTTTGATTTTGGTTTACATTTTTGCAGGTCGGGTTTACTTGGTAATACAGTATCATCACCCACTTTTACACAGAGGGCACGGGGCTGCCAGGGGCTGCCCATAGAGTGCTCTGCTGCAGCCAGAGCCCACCTGCCCTGGCCACCCCAGGCAGCGACAGATGGGCTCCACTGCAGAGCAAAGGGCCAGGGCAGCCACCTCCTCCTGCTACTGCTACTTCTGCTCGTCCCTCCTGTTGGAAAGGAAAAGACAGCAAACGCCCTTTGTCATTCATAAACTTTGTAGTTGTTAGAACAACTTTACTAGGGTTTTGTAGGGGCTGTTTAATTATGAGGCTTGAAAGAATCACCATTACATCGAAGATGTCCTGGGGGATGACCAATGTGCTCTTATTTGGGTTCATGCAGGTAAAAGGACATATCAGCCATTAGACCACTAGTAAAAGCAGAAGGCATTTGTTGGTGTTGTCCCTCCGAAGCAGGCAATCAGTTTGACTGATGCCCTGCTTTGACTTTTTGGCAGTAAACAATAATCATGTGAGAAAAGTCTGAAATTTCGTGAGAGCATTAATAATCATCAAGTCTCAGAGGAATCCGTAGCCAAGCTTGTCTGTATGCTAGCTAGGTAAAATCATAGAATATCCTGAGTTGGGAAGGACTCACAAAGATCTTCAAAGTCCAACTCCTGGTCCTGCAAAACTCCCAAAATTATACTGTGAGACTGGAAACAAGCTCTGTTGCTCCACTGCAATGGTCTGTGCTTCTGTGGCCTGACCAGGAGAATCAACAGGTGGTTGCAGGTGGGCATGAGCCAGCACTGTATAGCCAAAGTTTTATGAAATACACTGACCAGGAGAAGGTACTTAATTGCGTAGCATCAGAAAGGGAACCACCACCAATCTGGCATCAAATTAATTGCTGCTATGTCTAATTCTACAGAGGGGTGTGATTACCTAGTAGTTCCAAATTAGAACGGGTATGTGAGCTTATGTACATATTAGAGCAGTGAGGAGAGAGCTCCTTGTATTACTTGTGTTATTTCTTGCAAGGGGACAGGGCTACGGGGGTCCTAGGAGGATGCTTAAATTGGTCTGAAGCATGAAGGAATGACAACAGCACTCAAACAGCTGGAAATTATTAAAAGATGAATAATTAGCTTCTTTTGAGTGATTTATTGCCAAGTGGTTTCTAGATGAGCTAATAATGTTGCAGTCTAACTAGAGAATGCCCCTTATATCTTATCTGCTTACTGGGTAGACAGGATAACTTGATAGGTTTGTGCTGTAGGGATTGTGGAAAGAGTGAAAAATAATTCGTCCATTTCATAAACTCTTGGAGCTAAAGCCAGTGATCAAAAAAAGCTGTGTTAACATAGCAGATGGCATAGAATGACTTCTTAAAGGCCCATTTTATGTGGTGTTGGCACTACTACATTTCTGGTTGAGAAATGTTTGAAGTTCTTGAAACATTAGAACTGTCAGCTGGACTAAATGAGTGTTTAATATTTGTACAGAGATGGCTTTCCTCTCCTTAATGATAAGCAATTTGTGTTTCTGGAGTAGTTTGCTCATATTCCATTCTGATTCATAATTTCCTTCTTTTTTTTTATCTTTGGTGATATCATCTGAGTCAGAGGTTGAGGATTTGCCATTTAAAAATGGTCCTTCCTGAACTGTTAACAGAAGTTATCAGTGAATTACTGCATTGTTTTGAAGTAGTATTTGTATCCTGGTCATTCTGGCTTGAATAAAACAAAAGCCCTTACATTGCAACCATTGTTTACAGCTTTGAGAATTAATTCTTGAAATACATAGAATTTAAAAAATGTTATTGGAAATCAGGCCATTATTTTCAATATATTGAGTACATGATAATGACTCAGAAAGGGTTCCTTAATCTCAAATCTCAGAAATTATAAGAAAAACAGGCACACCCCTTTTTAAGTGAACAATATTTATTTGTAATCGTGTGGAATCTTTCTTAAATAATTCAAGGGAGCGTTCACAATTAGGTCATATATGTTCTGGAAAATAAATCCAATAGCTATGGCTTTCAAGAAAAATAAGGAAGTTTAGAAACTGATACATATTCTGACAGATTATTTTATTAGGGACATAAAATTTTGACATAGTAAGGAATTTTGAACCAAGGACCCAAGATTTGAACAAAATGAGAATGCTATTCAGTACCATCTACATAAATATCAATTTATACAAGGATAAAATTAATAGAATTGTTATCAACTGTTAATGTTAAAATGTTTTCATCTGCTAAGAGTGTCAGCAGTTGAGGTATATTACAGCAGTGTCATAGTTACAGCAACTGGGACTGATTTATCACTATGAGGGTATAACCAAAAACTGTATATTCTATACCCTCTATGTCATTCCTCATGGGCTGTAATAATAAATCATTGGTAACAGCTGCCCAGAGCACACAATAGATAAGGAAAGAGATCCAGGGAGACATTAACACCTCCACACCCAGCTGGAGGGTCCTCCCTGCTCATGGGCCCAGCTGCATTGACACAACAGGCACTTACAACTGCCCACAGCATCAAAGGATCCAAAATATCCCAGGACTCACGGAGATAAAACAACCATTGTGAACTCCCTGCCCTGGTGGAGGCACTGGGGATATATAATCCTTGGAGTTTGAGACTGGGGTACCTCCTTACTGGATCCAGAGGGGGAACAGAACTCCAGCAGGACTGTGGCTGCTACTCTGGAGGAGACTGCTACCATTTCTTCAACAGAACTGCTGTCTTCCACAGGACCATCATCCCCACTACCAGGTTTTTTCTTTCCTTCCGCTCTGTACCCAGGGGCACCACGCAGTGCTGGGGCAGGAGCTCACAAGCACCGTGCTGTTCCTGTCCCAGGAGGGCTGGGTTGTACTTTGATCTTGTGAGTCAAAGCAGTTTTGTTATCTTGTGTTGTTGTATGTGTTGTGATCTTTTTAGTAAAACTGTAGCTCTGAGTTGTGGTCTCTCCAAATTGGGTTCATTTCTCCCACCACTTTACTTTTAAACCAGCACAAGCAGTGAAACCCATATAAATAGGTTGATGATGATCAGTCAAAGGAGGTTGGTGAATTTCCTGCATAACTGAATTTTCAATGAAAAATATGATAAATGAATTTTTAGATTTTTAAAATAATTTTTCTTAATTTTGGGGAAAAAGAAACCCCAAACCAAAACCAACCAACCAACATTTTCGATGATGGACAGCAAACCAAATATTTAACTTTGTATTAGATCACTCCAGTAGAAGTAACTCAGTTTGCTTCATTAATTCAGAAGGGTTTGTATTGGATCACTTCAGCATTAAAATAAATCTTCCTGTGTTGCTGCAGTATATGGGAGATAAATTTCATAAGTTCTTTTTCCCGGATTTGCAAAGCTCCTCCCCAGATCTCCTATAAACATTAATATCCACTCTGACCAATTCTGCCAAACAGAAATCCCATGGATTTATGTGTATTACTATGGGTCAGGTTTTAAATACATTTAAAAAAACAAATAAACAAAAAACCCCAGGTTTGTAGGTTCATTAAGTTTTAGTGTTTCCTGATAAACTCAGGGAAATATCTGCTATAAGGCAAATAATAAAGTTTCTTAGAGAAAAGTAAAATCTGGTATCATTACTTGTTTTGTATTCCAGTAACAATAAAGAATAAAGGATTTGTGGTTAGGCCTACAGCCAGAAGAGCCCATAAACACATGTTCAGATACATGAATAGTCTCATCAAAGTCAAAACATTTAATTTTTATCCTGCAAATATGTGGGTTTTTATAATTGGCAGCTGCTGAACAGACTGATGAATTAGCAGCAGATTTACAGTTTAATAAAAACCTCTTACTTTCCATATTCACATGAATAGGAGTTTGTTAGAATTTCATGCAGTCTGAAAACTTTGACCAGCTCCAGCCTGAATGAGACATCATTTTGTTGAAACTAAAGCGGAAAACCTGGTCTGTTTTTGTAAATATATAGACAGCTGTCCTGTCTGGGTTTGGTTTGATTTGTTTTCCTCCCTGCTTCTGTCTTCTAACTGAATAGCTGTGTAATGTGTCTGTTTAGTTTTGAATCTACAGTACTCAAGGACATGATAACCAAACTGTTGCATTTTCAAGCTTTCTTTGATTGTATGATCTAAGCCATTTATACCACTTTTTGCACCTTTGATGTTGGGTTGCCTTTGGTAACTCACATTCTGAATTGTCCCTCAGCTGCCCACGTACAATGTTCTACATCCTGGTGACAACACCCTCCAGACAGGCTTTTTCTGGTTAGGCCATGATGTAGTTGAAATCTCTAGGCTTCCAAAAGATGATAAAGCACTTCATAAACAAAATCATCCTTGTTCTGTATAACTGTGAGTTGAAATAAAATCTCAGATGTGCAGGGTGAATGTCATGACCAAAGGGCTACTGGTAATTCTGGGGTGTTTTTCCACTCTTTTGTAACTTCTTAGCTTTTCAGATGGGCTAGGTAAGTTGATGTGGGTGATCTGAGCAACTGCCAAACTTCAAGGAAGCCCTCACAGTGCAGTGTACTGAGTCTGCCTGTCACATGCCATGTTAGGCTTCTCATGCTGCCTTATTTTCTGTGTGCTTCCCTGCTGGATAGGCCAGCCAGGTTGTGAACTCCATCCTGACACTACTTTTTAGTATGAGAGCTGTCTTACCTTGCTATTTGTGGCTGTATTAGGCACATATTTTAGAGCTGAGAGCACCCTAGGTAATGGCATGCTTGTGACGATAGGTTTTACATGCCCAGATAAAGAACAAATTTATAATCATGGCAGTAGATGGGTTAAGACTTTGTTACTGTGCAACTAAAATTTAAAAATTAGGTAAATAGTTTGGATTTCAAAAATTTGTGAGGCAACTCCTTCTGACTTGCCTATTTCCCATTCAACCTTATGGGGGAAGGCATCATGATTCTGCAAGCTTTTGACAGAGAAAGGTGTGAAACACCTGTTACTGCCTTTCTTACAAGGAATTGCCAAAGAGCTTTCTTTTCTTTCTAGTTCCTCTGATGCCTGTTTGTCCAGCAGTTTCCTTCCCTCTCTCTGCTGCTGCCATCTCCTGGAAGCTTCAAGGTGCCCAACCTCATGGCTGGTCTGAGTCCTGCAATGTGAGCTGTCGACTTCTCTGTTCTCCTTCTGAATTTCATTATTCTCTGCCAATTTCTCTTTTATGTGCTGCTGTTCAAAAAAGAAATCCTGACTTAGCAGGCCTCCTTTTACAGTCTACATACTGGGGCTATACTCACATATCCTAAAATGAACTGCATGCTCTCATCCCCAGGACAGTCAAGGCATCTCGCTCGTGTGTGCCTGCTCTTACCTTCAAAATATAGAAAGGTCACCTGAAAAGGCTTGACCCACAGTGACAACGTAGTTGCTTGTTAATGCTGTGATGCACTTCAGCTTTAAAGAAAGACAATTTAGTTAACAACAACAACAGCAACAAAAAAAAATTGAGGAAAAGGGTGGTGGAGGTAGAACTGCTAAATGGAATTAGAATTGTTAAAATCCTGTTACAACTGCTACTGAAAAGCAGTTCCAAGTTTTCAAATGAGTTTATGCTCTATGAGTATGCTCAAGTCGGTCAATTAAGATGTGGAGAATTTTAGTGCTCTGCTTGGAAGAAGGGGAAAAAATCTGTGGTTGGGAGAACTTGGACAGATTTAACACTCTGTTAGAAACCTGGCGATTCTCCCACTCTGATCAGGAGCTCTGCTCTCAAGAAGTGATCAAAAGAAGATGCCAGCTTGTGTGCACATTATCTCAGACTACACTGCAAGAGTGCTCAGGGTCTTTTTTTTTTTTCAGGTTTCTGTGTGAAGAAAACAATTGGGTAGCAGAAGAGCATGCCAAAAGCTTTAGGATTCATTTTGCAGTGTAAGCCGCGTTCAATACTCAGCAGCCTGCCTCACACTCAGGCACTCAGCTTTGAAAATTATAGATGATTCCATGTTATCAATTTCCTTGCCTTTAATATTGAAAGGAAAAAAGGCTCTTGTGTGTGCAGTGATGATGCCTTCTAATGGTACTTCAGAGTGAGTCATTCCAGTAGATGTCAGTGTGGGCCCCTAAGTTACAGCCATCCCAGTTTTAGCTGGTTGCTTTGGTGTCATACACCTGCTATCAACAAGGCTCAAACATCTTTGTAATGATAGTAGCGAATTACAGCTGCCTCGGCGTTGCTAATTTCAGCTCCTTACTTTGCTACACGAGGACAGATACCTGCCAGTTCATCTCTCAATCTCAACAAAAACCACAAAGCCTGGAGGCAGCACAGTTGTGATCAGCAGTGGCAGAATACATGAGGATGAGCATCCCTGTGCAATGTGAGAGAGAGGCATGGTTATTATGAGCCGGGTTATGGGCTGTCCTGAGTGAATGCAGGCAGTGCTACAGCAGAGAAACAACAGCTTCACTCTATGGAGTAACACAACATGGGCTCCACAGATACTTAAGAAGCTTAAGAAAGCAAACAAACAAACAAGAGCCTTCAAGAGTTATTTAAATATCTTATTCAGGGGGTTCTGAGTGTGAATTTTTAATTTGACTGGTTTATGCTGAGGTGTTTCCTAGGAGATCGTATAGGAATGCTGGACGCAGAATAAACCTGGCAGTATTTTGTAGGCTTTGAGCTTCTCTAAATAAGGTAAGAATTCATAACGTGAGACAAGACAGAAGAGCGGACAAGACTGTAGAGAAGGAGGAGGAAGAAAGAGGAGAGGAAATAGATATAAAGAAGCTTTGATGAAGTAAGAGGATGAGACATGCAAAAAAATACTTATAATGGGAACATTAAATGCTGCTTTGACTAGCACTTTTTAAAATTCAGGCCCAGACAACAAGGCCATTCCAATCTATCTTTCAGCTAATCTCTTCAGTGGTATTCTTTGCGGCCTTCACCCCTATTGCAAAGGCAGCAGAGAGATTTCTGTGGGCTGTCTAACCAGTTGTCCTCCCATCTTGCCCTGAACTCTACCCATCCAGAATATTTATGATCTGATCTTTTTTAGATCAGATCTAAAAAAGATCTGATCTTTTTTAGAGTAGATCAGATCTACTCTAAAAAAGGAGTTTTGTTTTGGTATGCGAGGAAACTTGGCATGGTTCTGCAAGAAATTTCTGTTTATGGTAAAAACTGGAGAAAAACTGGAAAGTTCTCATTCTTACTTGGATGTAAGAAATAATGGTTTAGCTCTGATTTATCATATTTACAGATGTATGGCCTATATGGTCATATTAAGAGCTGGTACTTCTCCACAGCATTGCTTTCTTTTAATTACATTGATTTCAGATTGCAAAATCAGGAAACATGGATTAGTAGAAAGAGAAATCCTCCTCTTGGATTTGGTAGATAAGAAAAAGCAAAGGAATTATTCAACTATCTGTTCTCTTTGTGCTTCTGAGCCTACAAATGACTCCCCAGGAGTCTCAGAATGTCACTTTTACAAGGCTTGAGTCAATATTCAGTCTCTTGTCAGAGCTCTCCAATTTTCCTTTGTAAATTTATATAATAGACTGATTTTTCCCCACTTTATCCTGGTGCTAATACAACAATGTGAGAGCTCTGGTATGAGCAAAAGCTGTGGCCTTTGATGGACTTTTCAGATAAGAATTTTTTCATTTCTTGGACCTCAAAGCGATGCTTTTAAAGGTTGCTTTATTACTCATATGAATTCCAAGGAGAGGGCACTTTCTTGAAGGAATGGGTTTGAAGGTTTAAGGTGAAGAACTTTGGTCCAAATGTGATAACCTTACAATAAATAAGTTGGCCAGACAAGCTTGTTACAACAACTCAAGAAATGAGAACCCAGAGTGAAGTTGTATTACTTTAATACACTCCTTATTGCAGATCTGCCCCTGGGGCATGAGATAAAAGCATCTGGGTGGCTAATGAAAATATTTTCAGTCTCTCAGGGCAGCGTGTATTTGTATCTTCTGGAAGTTTAGATCTCTGAAAGGACAGGCAACTAAATAAACACTCTTATAAGTCAGTGACATAAGAAATCAGATGTTGTATATTTCTCTGGATTTTCTCACAACTGACTAGGCAGTTCTTGCATCTAATTGTTATCACAAAAGGTATCACTGAAATTTATAATTGTTCAGCTGGACATAAGAGTGTGTACTTGCACATTAACTACAGCTGGTTTCATCATTACTTAAGTTTTTGCATAAAGCTTTTTTTGTAGCTTTTCCTAGGTGCGTATTGAGATCGTTCTGTGTGGTAGAAATCTGTATATTGGATAGCTGAAGACAAGGAGTTGGATTTTGCAGCTACCTTCTGGGTCTCCACAGCACGTGCATGGAGGAGAATCATCTCTGCTGGGAAAATTTCTTACTTCGTTAGAGCCTTCCTGGTAGAAAGATGTGCAGAGACAGGTAAGGGTTGTGTTTGCATGTATGGCTGCCCTCGAGGTATGAAAATCCTTAATGACCTCAGAGCAATGGCTGGAATTAGAGCTGTCTGGCAGCAGAATTTATATGTGCACAGATTGCAGGTGGAATTGAGTGAAGAATGTGAACTGGTTTCCCGATTTGCATTCCTCTATTTTGGTCATACAGCCCCATCAAGACGTGGTCTCACAACAGCCTTAGCTGAGTCTGAAGAAGTCTGTGAAAGCACAGTGTGAGTTGTGAGTTTGTTATGCTATGAAGGTCTATAAATCTGCTTCACTTTTAGAATTCCCAGTGAACAATTTGCTGTCACCTTTACCTTGAAATTCATGACATTTAGTGACTCCTTATGATGATTATCAGTAAGGACATGAGGACAGAAACCTTGTTGTTTCATCCTTAGCAGTATTGGGCACTAGATGCTCTTAAAGTTTTCTTTTACTTTTTGAAAACGTTCACAAATTTGATTTCCTTCCCCCAGCAACTACCTCTGAGATAAGCAAGGAGATGAATGAGGCTTTTAAAATCCATGGCCAGCCTCTGCACTTTCTAACTCAGACACTTAGTGACTAAAGTAACATGTTGACTATTATACTAGATTGTCAGTTGATCTAAATCAGCAAAGCTGCAGTGGCTTTAGTGGAAAAGGACATTTTGTAGTAGCTGGAGTTAGGACTCAGGGTGTTACTTAGGCCAGAAATTTATCTTAATTGTCTAATTTATGCCTTTGAAAGTAGGCTATGTGCAAGCTATCTGAGCTAATGGTGAAGAAATAATCATAAGACTTGAATTTTCAGATCTTTGAGTGCTTGATTTCTCATCTGTGATGTTGCATTGGTAGTATTGAAAAAACCATCAATCTCACCTAGCTGTTTTATGGCTCCTACTCCCAGTAGCTCAGATCCTTGTGCCATTGCTGAACTTGTCTTGTTCTAGAAGAGATCAGAACTCCAGTCGTGTGCCAGATTTTCCTTTTTAAAAACACTGACTTATGCTGATTTAGACAGTGCATTTCTAGGTGCTTTCCTCATGCACTTTGTCATAGAAACCTTATGCCAGAGGTTCTCAAGCAGAAAACCCTTGAGTAAAGCTATAATCCTACCTTGGAGCAAGAGGCAATAGACTTGTCATTAATACAGTGGCATGGGAAATGTTGTTGTAATTAAAGTTCACTCAGCTTTTCTTGTAAATCTCTGTAATAGAGGCCTTTCATATCAATGCAACCATTTTAATTTGTTTTGAAACTGGGTAATCAGATTGTCGACTTTAGTGTGATCATTTCTCCGTTAATGTATTTCGCAAAAGTGTGCTTAAAATCATCAAAATGAACTCTTCTGTGTGATGGTGTAAAAATAACAGGAATGATTTTTAAGCCTGCCAGCCCAAGTTGTTTGGGAAGCAAATTGCACTTTGTTTATGACTAAGGAATGAGCTTGTGTGCAAAGCTGATCCAGCAGAGGTTTTTGTTGCAGTTTTTTTTTCAAATAGGGATGTTTCAAAGCAAGGCTCTGAACTACTACTGTGTAAGTAGTTTATTTTACTACTGCAAGTGTATTATTCTCTATCATTCCCCTTTTTTGTCATAAATACCAATATTTCCCCCATTGGAGATCACATACCACCTCAGTCATTGTGGTAGCTTTTATGAAAGTGCAGTGTTAAAGTAATATTTGCACTGTTAGAGATTGTCTTGGCAAGTGTAGGTTTGGGACCATCTGTAAGGAAAAAAAAAATTCCATTGTCTCCACGAGACTGTACATGTTTTGTTCAAGATCAGTGGGAGTCTGCCATTTTGGTGTCCAAGAGAAAAAAATCAGCTGCCACTGGAAGTTCAGTAACATGTGAAACTGCTAATTTTGAAAGCCTACAATCCACTCATTAAAAAGTGCAATTGTAGAGGTCACGAAAACAGTAATTATTTTGTTTTAATGGTTTTAGAGTTTTCAGCCTGAACACTTTCTTTAAAGATTCTTTGAAATTTTAGTCAGAGGTGGTGCAATTAGTGGGAATACTATTTGAAGATTCATTTGTGTGTCAAACCATATTATCAGAATTTGAATGAAGCAAGTTCAAGTTTGATGGTGTATCCTGTGGTGTTCTTCAAAAAAATATTAACCACCTTTACTCTGTATAAGTGCAAATTATTATTCCAGAGTATGTTATTATACCGCATTGCTCCTGTAGCTATAACAGTACTCACTGTACTGTAAATGACTGGGAAAATACTTCTCTACACAATAAGAATCGCACTATGGTCTTAATTAAGTGATTAATTTCAGTAGAATATGGATTTCGACTGGATAATAGTCCCTATCAGCAAGATAAATGTTAATTCATAGGTGGGAAATTATAGAAAATAACCATTCAGGCAAAGTGGTAAACCATTAGCTAGTCACAATGTTCAGTGTCACTGATGTTACTGCTATTGCATCTAACAATTCACACAGAAATAAGAACATAATAACTAAGAGATGACAGTGGCAGATGGACCCCATGCTGGAGTAAAGGACTTATAGCAGCTTTGAGAATGTAAAAAGACCTCTTTTGATTTGGCCTGGAATTAAATACCTTTTAGTATTTAGGCAGCCTAAAACCCCTCTCTTATACATTCTTACCAAGTCTTGCTAGTCCTGGTAGTAGCCAAACACTTGAGATCAGTATAAATGTCCAAATCAGCTGTACAGGTTCCTCCTTACCTTTCTGTAGTGGGTCTATCAAAGAGGAATTGCAATGGAGCAACAAACCAAGACAATAGCTTGGGACAACACTGTCAGGGTGGAGATGAAAACTGGGAAGTGTTACAGGAGTAGGAAAAAAAAATTGAGTTGCACACATGTATGCACTTCAGCATTTGTTTGATAACAGAGAGGTGTTAGTAAAGCCTAGCTACAAAGTTAGTTAGAAATTTTACTTCAACAAAACACACTGAAAACATATAATTCCCTGAGTATCTGCTTTCTTTCTTTTTGACAACCTGTAGTACCACACCTGCAAGCCATGGCTCCCCTGCAGAAGAGGCCCATATCAAAGGCTCTGTTTGCTGACACACCCGAGAGCACCACCAAGGGCCTCCCTGGTTCATTAGGTGTCGTTATGGCACTGGCAGCCAGGGGGTTGGAAGTGAGCTAAGGACCTTTACCCTTTCAGGAATCCTTTAATTTCAAGGGGTTCTTGGGGACATGATTGCTGTGCAGGGCAGTAGTGGCCACAGTGCCTCCTGGCCTCCAGTGAGGCTCACTCATTCATCCTTAGGCTGCTGACCAGGTTGTATCTTGGAAGTCAAATTTGAGAGGGGAAGAAGGGCTCAAAATATTCAGAGAAGGGACAAGGCTTGGGTCTTGCTGCAAAGGAAGGGGGTTATGCTTTCTGGAGAAAGGCTTGGGTCCTGGCTGGGCAACGTGAGGTGTGTATGGGGGCTGGCAAATGGACTAGAGTCGTCCTTCTTGGGTTGGGTCATGGGCACGTGGAGGGCAAGGAGAGGACTGGGACACATTTGCATGTGCTGTGCAGCCCTGGGGAAAACTTGGAGAAGGTGGTGCTGCTGCAAGTGATGCTGGATTAGATTTCCATCTCAAACTCTTAATTTTTTGGTGTCTTTTCTTCAAGAAAGCCTGATTATAGTACCAGCTACTACATATGCTTCTTTCTACAAATGTGATAAGCACATCAGATGAGCTGTTGTGATATAATTCCCTATAAAGAGTGCCTGTGCAGGGCAGATGGGGGCTGAGTTAAGGTTGTGCAGGTCATTGAATCTCTTCTGTTTCTTAACATCTCTGGTTGACATTGAGAGCACAAAACATGTTTTGAATCTGGTGTTTGTCTGGTAAGGTGTCATCCCTCACCCTTGTAATTCCTGAAGATTGGCTTTGGAGCAAAGTGGTGCCAGGATGCTGGTGCATTGGAATGTGGGGTCTGGAGCTGGTCTGTCAGCTCTGCTCAGGCAATCTGCAGAAAAGAAATAACTGTGTATATGGAGTCAAAATTAATGATGGCTTTTGTGGAGAGCTTTTTAATTGCAGGTGTACTTTTCGTTGCTTATCAGAAAATGATTGGATGATCTTTTCTTCCTTATATTTTGGATAGTACCTGATCGCAGTGGTTTTGTAGCATATATAGTAATGGATTCTGGAGAGTGCTGATAAAATTGTTTATCATGCAGTAATCTGATAAACTCTCCCCTGACTAAACTCAGCAATGGATCTTCAAGTATTACAAATGTGTGAAAGATTTTCTGTAGATATGGAAATTAGAAAAGCAAATTAAAAATTTATCTTTAGTTAATAACTATGTAAAATAATTTCATTTTCATTTATGTACAAATTGATTAGCACTGTTAAGACTGGCATCCCCCTGTGGCTATTTATGAAGCATGTCAATATACCTTGTTCTTTAGAGTTAGACCTCTGTGGAAGTGTGAACATCATGCTAAACTCTGGATACCAGGAGTACTTTAATGATTCAAGAGTTGTTTCATGATTCAGGCACAAAGAATTCTGCTCTATATAACAACGAGAACTTTGAACCTTACTGAATCTATTATTGTCCAGTAAATGCTTAAAAGAAATGGTGTACTATTAGGTTTTGTATCCTTACTTTCGGGAACAAGAGATATATTGAAATTTCTGAACTGCACTTCAAGTCCTTTTGCAGAGTATTAAGTCAGCTGCAAGATTTTTCTCTTTGTCTTATGATAAAGGTAACATTTACATTTGACCTTTAAAAGAGAAAGTTGCTTCTTTGACATAAACAAAACCAAGTGGCTGTAAACACCAAAGAAGGTAAAATAAGTGAAATGCAGGTAACTTGGGAGAACAGCTGTTTTAAAGACTATTAAAGACAATTAAAGACCACAGTTTGACACATTCAGATTTGTTCATCTGTCAACATCTGGTTTTGAGATTTGCTTGGTTTCTTTCTTAGTAAGTGAAGCCAAAAATGGTGAGACAGTATAAAGTAGCTTTTATTAAATGCTAATTAAAATATATTATATTTCTTTCAAATGAAAGAAATAATGACAGTGTCTAAAACATTCACCTCCTGAGAAAGGGACTAATGCTTAAGGTAAGCATTACATCACCTTTTGCTGGTATAAATTGACTTGAACAAAATAAACTCAATCAGTATCAGGTAAGCTAGGCCAAAGTCTAAGGTAATCAGGAATACAATGAGCCATGACAAGAAGTAATTGGTATATAGATCACTTTTGTAAACTGGACCAATTTTGATTCCTGTGGTAGCTTTGAGACCTGATTATACACTGTTAATACCTTGCTTTTAGTTCTGTGATTGGCAAAACTAAATGCCAACACACACCTTGTTTCTACAGACAACTGTGTCTCCCAATATCAAAAGACACTGTAAAATTACATAGGACAGCTTATCTGCAGCCTTGACATGGATGTCTGCTTCATGGGAAGTAAGAGGTGTGTATAAAATTAAGTGTGTTCAGGGATTTATCTGGAAAAGGCACTCTACTCATTCAAAGGTATTTTCTACAGCAATTGAAAGTGACTGTTTTCCACCACCAGCTCAGAAGATAGAGCACATTTACCATTTCCTCATGCTGCAGGCAAATTACTTCCTCAGTGTGATATCCATTCAATCTGAGGAGTAACTGAAACAATTAAACTCCTTTGAATTAATAAAATATATTGGGAACTGTGGGGTTCTGTGTCGCAAGGCAAATTTTGTATTCTGGGTTAGCAAGACAGAAATTTGTGTTTTTTCCGTTATGAAGAAGAGAGGAGCAGACCTTGTCTTTTACGTATTTTCAAGACCTGCGTATCAGGAGTGTCACAGGGATATAAACTGTCATTAAATACATTGGCTAGTAGAGGACTCATTTCTAGTAAAGGGTGACACAGGATACAGTGACTCTTTAATAGGGTTCCTGTCTACCTTCACAGGACTGTTAGTGTTTATTTTAATCCTCTGGATTTTATGAGATAAGGGAAGAGTAAATCTGTCTGAAAAATATCTGATAATGTGGATTTGAGACCTCAGGGAATATATAGTTGCATAAAGGTGGCAACTGAAAGTCAGAAACATACTGTTCACTTTAACTAATATTCCTGGTGTGTAAGTGTTGCCCAAAACTCTGGAGGACCAGATGTGCATGAAGTTGGTTAAGATTTTACTAGGCCTGTCAGAGCATCAGTGATGCTCATATCTAGAGATGTTCCCTTATTAAGGAGTGTCATTCTGGCTTGTATATTTTGACTGCTTCTAAGGTATATTTATGGTTTATTATAAATATTTTCACATAAATTTGTCAGCCAACAACAGTAAAATCAATGAACTGATGATTGCTATCACCTCCCCATATAAGCTGTGGGTTTTTTTCCTTTTGCTCTTAATTGCAATGACGTAGGTTTCAATCTTCTTTAAAACTCTGGAATAACAGAATATTTATGTCATCTTTCACAGAAAATTATTTATGTGAATGAAAGCTTCTTTGACAGAAACTTTTATGAAATGCTCTAAGTCAAACCCCAAAGCCCAGAAATTACTTTAAAATACCTTCACACTTCGAATAGCTTCCTACTTGTCAGTAAATATAACCACACCATATTTCAAATGTTACCAAACAACTTTAAAATTTTAGTCCTGCTCTCTTACTCAAATGAAGCTATGCTTGTTTTAAATGTATCTGTGATATGTTTCACGGGCTTATTATCGAAAAGCTTAATTTTCTTTTGGGTAATTTTTCAGGCACTTCATTTAAAAACTAAACCAGCATTTTAGCTATTTCATGTGGACTTGTGGCCCTGATCAGTGCTTTTTAAATTTTTTTTCTGTAGTAATTAAACTGCGGATTTAATTAAACTGTGAATGGAGTTAGAGGAGAATTTATTACAGAAGTTTGTGCCACAGTTGCTGACTGCTTCTTGATGGAAAGAGTGGTCCTTTGTTCACTTCCTATTGAAGTTGGTCTTCTGCCAAGCCTGTTCCAGGTATGGATTGGACATCCACCTCCTTAAGAGTGTTTTTCTCTACCAAAATATAAGTAGGTTTGACCACTGAACCCACAATAAGTGATAACTAGACATGAGGCTGGTGCAGATAAATTCTTTTCATTGCCAATTGACTTGATCAGACTATGTTGGAATTTCTTAAGCAGCAAATTCAAGGTTTGAAAATTTATTTTCTAGCAGTTTTGTTATAAAACCAAGTTGTTAGAGGGTGACAGGTCTAGATTTTTTTTCTATTTAGCAATTGTGAAAGTTCTGGTTTTTGTTAATGTTTGGTGTTCATTATTATAATGTAGTTATTTTGCAGTGAAGGACTTAGTCAAAGCAGGTAGCAGTTACTCAGCTGCCTTAATTTTGGCTTTGACTGTGGTACATGGCATAGGCTGCTGAGTAGGGGCACTGAAGGCTTGGTCGCTGGAAACTCAGGGCGTAGTAATGTAGTAGGAATTTAGACTATCAATGTCTAGGCTTTGTAAAATTCTTAGTTTATGAATTGGAGCTCAGGTTGCCTAGAATCACATTGAAATAAATGCAGTTTGACAAGAATGTATGTGAGTGTTGGATGAATATATCGTAATATCTGGAATGATATTGCAGTCCTGAAAGCAGTGAGATTTTATGTAAGATCAGTGATCAGCAGTCAGCTGAGTTCTCAAAGGTTTATGATTGGGTAATCCCATATGTTTATTCGTGTATAGATTTTTTTGAGTTGGGATGGGGGACTTTTTTGTTTGGGATTTTTTTGATGGTAGTGGGAAGATTTGTGCAAGAGGCTCCATCTTCTCTCATAATGGGACAACAACAGGAGAGATTTGACTTGTAATAGATTGTCTCGATCATTGAGTAAGAAACTGAATCTTTACTGGAATGACAGGAAAATGGGTGTTGAATCCTGCAGGCCCAGTGTTGCTTAAGTACAGGTATGACATGTGACTGAAGGTGATTTATAAAGAAGTCAGAAGGACATCAGAGAGGACAGGGCCCAGAGGATTAAACACTTCCGTAAGTTATGATTTACCTACATTTCAGTAAACCTGTCAAATAGCAGTGAAGGTTGCTCATCTCTAGAGGAACTTTTTGGGTTGTTTCCCATCAGATTTGCAAGACCTAACCAGACTTGTAACAGATCAGCAAATTTGATCTAACATTTCAAGAGGGGACCTAGAGCAAAGCCCACTGAACTCCTCTGACAGAAAACTGCCATCTTGTAACTTGTAGGTTGAGTGATGTTTTGCTATAGCCTTATTTTGTAATAAATTACTGTATTATGGACATTTTTTCCATTCTGTCCAAGAGATATTCAGTCTGTGATGACTGAAACCAGGGATAAAGCACTGAAAGGTGTCTGAGCCAGGTGAGTTTGAACTGAAGAACTTTTAGGAACATGTTGTGTCTTGGCATAGCCCTTGCTTTCAACTGCAAATTGGGCCAACTGTAATGAGGCAGTTAGGTGACTAATTGTGAAAATTAAGGACCTGCTGGGATTTTCAAAATCATTACGTGTTCTACTGCTAGGTTTAAGTACCTTTACAAATCGAGCCCTGCTCCTGAAATTTCAGTCTAGATGTCTAACTGCCATGGAAATCAATGGGGTCTGAATATTAGCATGGATAACAGTGCAGGGCGACTCTTGGATTCTGGGTTTTATTTTTCTTTTTAATCCCAAGTTATTGCTATTAAAACTGTGTAGCTTAAAACTATAAATAGCTGTTTGAATGTTTGCAAGGTGTTGATGTGAGTTGGTTTAGGCTGCATGAGACATCTAACTTGTGTGTTCTGAGTAGCTCATAAAAGTGTTAAAGAAAATTTAAATGCTTAATTTCAGTTCCATTGGTTGGTTATAAACAAAGGCTGGTGAAGACAGTTGCCCTTCCTACCCCATTCCCCTGGGTGTTTAGTCTTACCATGGAAGACAGCAGTTATTCACCTCAACTTTAATATTCAGACTTTGCAAAAGGTTGAGTTCCTAAATGTGTATTTGGTCCTTCCCTTTTAGTAGTTTGAGGCTAAGGAATACTGAACAGTTTCACTTCTTAAGGCAGTCCTGGCTGAATTTTCAAAGACACTGAGTATTTGTTGGAAACCAACTGTAAACACCTGGTTTCCAAAAGACTTGGCCTGCCCATGGCACAGTGTGATATGGGGTAATATGAAGGAAAGCTGGATTTGTGGTTTGGCTGGGCGCTCTTTCATCAAGGATGACTCTTCTTTTTGGGGTTGCTGAAGCATTTTTCTCTGTGCAACATAATGAGAGGGGAAAAAGTAGTATTCAGTCTTTCTCTATTATGTGAAAATAACCACTGAGTATCAGACAGGCTTGATTAAAAGAAGTGAGACAATCTCTAATGCAAAAGAAGCCAGAAAATTGCTTCGAAATGTTCTTATAATATTGAGTAAACATTTTGCTTACAATAGTGACTGAAGGAATTTTACACCATAGTGATTTCACTTTGTTTTCCGTTTAAAATAAAATATGCTTAATCTTATTT